>OX421974.1:55241690-55841690 GCA_949128135.1 Parasteatoda lunata | reverse complement strand
GTTATACCTCAATATCGAAAAATTCAAAGATTAGTTTGACCATTGTAACTTTCTTAGCTACCTTTTTGCTAACTTTCTTAGCTAACCTTGTAACCTTCTCGGCTTCACTAATTTATTTATTTATTTATTATTATTTTTTTTTTTACAGTGTGTCTTTTTTAGGGAACTCTATACCTTAATATGAAATAAGTATCAAAATAGAATATTTTTGCTATTACATTTTTGAATCTAGGAAACTTCAATTAAACAAATGAAAAATGGAGCGAATTCGCTTAAAAGGTCAAGAAAGGAGTAAATATATGTCTTATGCAAATGCGTTTTACTATTTACTGATATGTTTTATGTGAAATAGTGTAATGAATATTATAAAAATGATGTGCAATATATTCATGGCTAAAATCAAGCACAGTTTTCTCATTTCAAAAGTAGATTTTGAAGTGATCAAATATAAAAAATTGATTAAAAAGTAATTGGACACGGAAAACTAATCATGCAGGTTGACATATTGTTTCTCGAAGTAAACACTTTATCCTAACTTAGTCACACAACTACCTCATTATATAACCGTCGTTGAACAGCCGACCCAATTTCATGGGTTTACGACTACTAATGTTCAACTCCGTAGCCTTGTAATTTTGAACCAATCCAGAAGACTAGGAAACTCCTGGATCAGTACCGCCAGAGGTATTGATTTGTTATGGGAACATAGAGGACTTTGAGACTCGACAGATTTAACGTGCATCAGTCACCATTTACTACACGGGGAGTCTTCGGCCGGCGAGGATCGAACCCACGACCTCTTGGACATGGGCCCAGCGCCCTACCGACCAGGCTATCCCGGCCTTTAACTACTTCATTAGAAGGCAACCTAAATAGTAGTCAGAGTTTATATGCCTTACACTTGAAGTAACGCGATGATTTTATCCTATATATAATCTTGTCGCCATTTTTAAAAATCGTCAATTTTGTGAAATTTTTTTCCCACCTAGATGAAACTTATCAAAATCACTACCTTATTCTCAGTTTTTGCAAATTTTAATGAACCCAGGTAATGTAGCATTGGAGTAAGTCTTTAAATATCAAAAAATACCTAGACCTAGCAAATTAGATCACAAACGTTTTTCATTTTCAAAAAACTGTGGATTTCCTTTATATATTGACGTTTTGCGTCATTTTCTAAACAATCGTAGACAGAACTAGCTTCAGATGACTGAACTTGACCTAACAATCATGAGTAACAATTGCAATCTCACAACACTTATAAATATAGCAAATTATTCGGAATAAAAAACATCATTTCCTATTACAACGGGGACTTCGAAAAACAACTTTTAAAAAAATTATTACTCATATGGAATTTTTATATTTGGACAGGAGTAAGAAATCTCAGAGAGCAAGATCAGATTTATATGACGGTTGTGTACGTGTATCTAATGTAGTTAGAGAATTGCGACAACCAGCTTCAAAATTGTCCAGATTGGGGTAGCGAAAAGAAAAACGATATTTGAGTCGGTTGCCTCATTTGGCAAAAATCCTCTTAAACTATGCTTTCTCTTACCCCTTGTTAATATCAATTTATTCTACTTGCTAATTTACACGTAGTTCAGTATAAGAGTATTATGAGTTTAATGATAAAATTTTTTAAACATAAATATTTGTTTTAGGGTTTCTGATCACCTTAAAAAAAATTTTCGCAAGAATTTTGTTGGACGAATCTATCGTTTTAGCAAAAGATTAACTATTTATACCGCATACTATAATATATAATTAAACTTGTTTAAAGTGTGAAAAAAAACTAATTATTTAACTTAAGTACTTAAAATTAGTAAATTACAGCAATTATTTTACAAAACATTTGATTATTTAATGTTATTTTTGCGTATCATAGATACTATTAAGAGTTGAGATTAGTTTTAAAAACAAAAGAAAAAAAAAATCATACCTGTAAATTGGAGATTCTGTTGGGAAAAAATACCTTGCCAATCACTCCCAGTTATCGTTGTTGTATGAGGCTTTATTGCCAAGCAAAATAAAAAAAGCCAAGGGAAAAAAAAAATTAAGTGCAATATAAAGCTATAATTTTAAATTATATGTACCACCTCGTCCTAAAATTTTTTTGGGCTTTAGAACTGACAAATAATTTTAATGCTTTGAAAGATATTTAGCTTTCTTAAAAATCGGCATTGGCAAGATTTTTTCACCCTAGATGAAAATTATAAAAATCAATGAATAATGTTTTTTTTTTTTTTGAAAATTTTTATGAGTCCAAGTAATGTAGCGTTGGAAAATTTGATAACAAATATTTTCAGAAAACTGTGAAGTTACGTCATATGACGTCTTGCTCCATTTTCAGAATTTTCACGGGGAGCGCAGGCTGAAGAAAGAATAAACATGACCTAAGAGTCTTAAATAACTGATGCAAACTAACAACAGTTATGAAAAAGACATATAATTTGGAAAAAAAAAAAGAATATATTTCATGTTCCTATTTCCGTATAGCACAAAAAGATAGCGCACATTGCATTTTCTAGAGAAAGTCCAGTCGTCAATCGAATACACAATTTTAAAAATTCAATGATAATCAAGGCATACATTTATCTTCTGAAATCAATGGAAAAAAAAGCTGTTTTATGTACATATTTTAAATCAATAAAACAGTATCTTATAAAGAAATTAAAGTTCTTAAAAAAATAACAACTAGAAGCGAATTCTAAATAAATATCTTAAAATCGTGCATCACTTAAATAAACTGTAAAATAAAAAGACATGAAAAAGTATGAACAATTTAATAGTTACTAAAAAAATCTGTCAAATTATCGGAGATATATTTTGACTAAAATATAAAATCCAAAAAAATTAGTTTGACAAATCTTTCTCATTCATATTCAAAAGTTTATCAATAATCATTTTGTAAATTTAAAAAAAAAAAAAAAAAAAAAAAAAAAAAAAACAATTATTGACGAATAAAAGATTATCTTGGATATTATTGACGAATAAAAGTTTATCTTGGATATTATTGACGAATAAAAGATTATCTTGGATATTATTGACGAATAAAAGTTTATCTTGGATATTATTGACGAATAAAAATTTATCTTGGATATAATTGACTGCAAATAAAAAAAAAATTGAAAAATTATGGTTTGGAAGTGGGCCGTGTTTAGAAGATTTTACAGCAAAGGACATGTATCATGCTTCATGAAAAGTGTATCATGTTTTATTTCATAACCAAAAATCATTAAAATTCTGAATATGGTATTTTTTATTTATATTTAGCTAAATTAATACAAATAACGAAAGAAAAAAAAAAAAAATATGGGAAACATGTATACTAAAAATTATGCGTCAAAGGGCTAAAAGAGTTGATTATTTGATCAAAATAAAAATGCTTTTAAATTGTAAAAGCTAACTTAAAGTCAGAAGTAATGCATTATACATGTACCCAGGAATAGATGACCACCACAAACCTCTCCCAAACTTTTCCCACTTAATCGTGCAGTCGTCCTCTAGTCCCTGGAGTTGTTAATTTCTCCAGTTAATCAGGACCCTCGCTCCCCATTCGATTAGTGTCCACGAGATAGGGGATTTGATCTAATTTCCTTTTTCACTTCTTCAATCCACACTATTTACATCCCCCTATTTTCTTGACCATTTTCAGCGGTCAAGTGATTCAATAGCGTGATCACGATGCATGTCCGCGTCACAGTCGAATGAAAATCAGAAGTATCCAATTTTTCTAAAGGGTTTTCCCTCCTCTTCGTCCATTGTGCATAAACAACGGTACTTGATGACGGAGGACTGGGAACTACGATTTCATTACTGCTTGGTTTAGATGGTAGGGAGCTTTCAGTATTGTTTGCTATAAATCAAGTATTTGTGTTCGAGTTTGAGGATGTAAGTATCGTGTTAAACTAATGTACTGTAAGGGAGTACTCGATATTGGGTGCTGAAAAGACTTTAGCAAATGAAAGCCATAATATAAGAAAATAAATAATCTTTCTCCGTTGCTAACAGAACGTTGCCCACCAGTTTATGAAATCATTGAGTTTGTGCAATCAGCTGCTTATAGTCATCAAATTTGATAACATCCAGGTAACAGATTCATAACCTCCGAATATTCGTATAAAAATCAGAGATGCCAACTTGCTCCAGACAGCAAATAAATATTTTCGAGTGGTAGTTTATTAATTTGTGAATCTTGGTATAATAAATTCAATTTATTAGGTTTTTATCCACCACTATTTCTAAATAATTCAAATGCTTATATAATTCGTCACTTTTTAACATTAAAGTCATGCGACACCGTTTAAAAAGTAAACAAAATTTGTCAAATATTTGAAAATTTTAGTATGTAGTTGTTTACGGTTTTTTAAATTATTATGGCGCGTCCGGAGCAGTTGGCATCTCTGAAAAATTACTGTTCCACATCGAAATGTTCTAATAGAAGGTAATGCCTTCTAATCGGAGGGACAGAAATCCTTAGCTGCAGTAATTTTCTTGTTTTTTTTTTATTTATATTTTTTATATATTTGTATATATATATGTAACAATACCAGTTACTAATAATATAAGACTTCACTTAATTCTTAAATTATAAAAATGGAAAAAAAGAGACATTTTTTTCAACCACTATAAAATAGAATGAGTGCCTAGAAAATAGGCACTCATTCTCATGATTCGTTAGATTCGATTTAAGCAAAAATTATTTAATCAATACAGATTTGAAGAAGAAAATGTAAAGTTGTCAACAGAATAGGAAAATAAATGAAGATGAGAAACAAAACCAGAAACAAACACGGTTTCCGTGAGAGGCAAATCAGGCTTGGGGCTTAATATTTCGACCCTGGATTTGAGGCTTCACGGGATCCAAGCATTAAATGTGAATGCACAAACATGTAATTTGTGCACGTTTAATAGATCTAGCCGCTATTGGCACCCAACCTGTTGCCATTAAAAATATGAATTAGTTTTGTAAATTTTATTGTAATTTATTTGTAATTTAAAATTTTATTTGTAATTTAAAATTATGAATTATTTTTTGTAATTTTTCATTTAAGGGATATTAGTGTGCTGTCAAAAATTAAAACTTTGCGTTTAAAAAAGATGCTATTAAAAACTTGGATTGTTTTAATAAATTAAAGGAATGATTTTTTTTAAAAAATTTCATGAATGATTATTTTAATAAATTTTATGTAAATTGATCTGAAATTTTTCATAGTGTAGACACTTAACTTTAACTCATAATATTAATTTAGTTTCCAACAATTATGAAAAATGTATGCGCATTTGCGGGGGAACAAATACGGTTTCTAAACCCACTTGATCCAATTAGGTGTTAGATAGGCAATTAAACAAATTTACATAAATTAAGAAAATTATCATTTATTTATTTTTTGGATAGCTTTAGATAAAAATCTTTAAATCATATACATATATGTATATACAGTAAATACCAAACATAAGTAAATATACATAAGTAAATACCAAATCACAATACAGAGAAAATTTGTTTTGTTATAACGTTTAAATGTTCATTAGTTAGCGAACTAATTATTAATTTTTAATTATTAACTAATCGTATTAATTTTTAAAACTAACTACAAAATGAAGCATTGTTTTAAACGTTTAGGTCTAATTTAACACCGATATTATTGAAAATGCATATAAACTTATTTCATTATCCTGCACGCCACATAGTGGCTTCAAAAAAAAAAAAAAAAAAAAAAATTCTTTTTCTTTTATATTTTTAAATTAAGATAAATATATTTGCCATATAATTTCTAAGGTATCAAATTATTGTTTTTAATATCTATTTTTATTAAGCAAGTACTTTGAATTCTACTTGCTTTTGTTTTTAAGTTGCGGAATTTCGAAATGTTTTGTGTTTACTTGCATCCTTTGTCAATTTTAAGGAAAATGATACCCCTTATATTGCAGCAAAATAATATCGCAATCCTAATAAATTTTTTTCACTTAAATTGTTTTTTACTAAATTGATGAAAAATTATCAAGAATGCGCAAAATCCCTTGCCCCCCCCCTAAAATAGTGTCTATTGTAAACTTTGACAAATAGTTTTTAATATTCAATTTCATTTTCTAATTTTTGTAAACTTTTTAATCTCCCACTTCAAAGTCCCGCCAGGATTTAACTGGTGACACTTAGAAAGCAAAAATTTTAACAGAAAAAAAAAAAAAAAAAAAAAAGACACGGAGTATAAACAAAATATTTGAGTACATTTTTTTATTTCTTTACATAAATTAGAAATATTAATCAGCTCTATTTATAATAAAATTGATAAAAATGTTTGATTATTCGCAATTGCAATATTTTTGTATTTGAATTTGTTTATTTTATATTCAGGTATGTCAGCATCGTGGAGTAATTTCATATCGCAATATTTTAATTTCTTCAACTAGTATATTCAGCTGTCTAGCCTCATTTTTTCCTATATAAATAAAAAATGAAATAAAATGATGAACTTATATAAAAATACCATTAAGACTTAATAAATAAAAATTATAACTTAGTAAATAATATTTATAACTTAGCAAATCATGCATAAATATTCTAATAATTGGAGCAAAACCAAACAAAATAAGTCAATACTGTTATGTAATATTGATCGTAAGAATATAAAACTCATATGGAGTCCCAAGAAAAAATCAACACATTATATAATATAATTTAAAGCTAAACATTTAATATTTCGTTTTATAAGTAGTTAAAAAGGTTAATGAATCAATAAAATAAATACGAAAAACTTGCAAAATTGATCGAGACAGAAAATTGAGAATTGAGGAATCAAAATAGCGTCCTCGAACAAAATGTCAACTACAAAATACTTCAATTTTTGATGTTTAATTTCAAATAATTGTGCGCTGTTAACTTGTAATGATAAACGAAAAGTCATATTACAGGGACGAATAAGTCCCACGAATATTTTATTCCGCTTCAATACTATATGGAAATAATATTAGGGACTTGAAAATCCCGTCGATGCATTAAGTGTGAAAAAAGATAATGCAAATAAAACAGCAGCAAATTGATTTCTTTTTTTTTTCTTCTATACTTTACCCACTTTAGACTGGAAGTTTATTGAAAGCGAAGCAAAAAAACATCACAGAAAATTAGTAGTATAATTTCTATTCTTTTCCAATTTTATGTTGGTAATATATTGAATATAATGTAAGGACTAAAAAGACAATGTAAAGACAAGAAAGTACGAGCAAATAATAAAATATAAATTACAGCTAAACATCTAATACTTTGTCTTGAAATTAGTTGAAAATGTTAATGAATCGATAAAATAAATATGTAAGACTTACTAGTTAAGTTGATTGAGGTAGAAAATTGAGAATTGAGGAATCAAAATGGTGTCCTCGAACAAAATATCAACTACAAAATATTTCCATAGGTGATGTTCAACTTCAGATAATTATATGGTGTCAATTAGCAATGATAAACGAAAAGTCATATCACAGGGACGGACGGACAGATCCCTGGGATATTTTATTCCGCTTCAGTGTTATATAGAAATAATATTAGGGACTTGTAAGTCCCTTCGGTGCATAAAGTGTAAAAAAAAAAGATAATGCAAATAATAAAGCAGCAAATTAATTAGTTAATACAGTTAAAAATCAGAAAGTTAGAATTCGAATTATATTAGTGAAAAATTAGTTAGGAGAAATTATCAAGTTTAAAACTGAATTGAAACCCATGCCCTGAAACGTGGGCATACGCCGCTAGGGGTGCTTATCATATTAGAAACTGTTTCATCCCTTTCTTCTAAACAAACAATTAAAGGATAGCACTCCTTGCCATGTACGACTTGATACTTATGCAAATTTTATCTTAGTGATGTGCCTTAACTCCCCTGAAAATTTGTCGCAACATTTAGCGACCCCTTCTCACATATAACGTTTTTAAACTTAAACTTGTCAAAAAAAGATGCTAAAATTTCTTTCAAGAAATCTGTAGCTTTAGGAGCAAAACTAATTTTTAATTTTGAAATCAATACACCAATATTCCGTGTCTAATGCAAATATTATAGCAGTAAATTAATTTCTAATTTTCTATACTACACCCATTTTATACTGGAAACTTATTAAAAAGAATACAAAAAAGAAGTATCACTGAAAAATAGTATTATAATTCCTATTCTTTTCCAGCCTTATGTTAGAAATATATTGAAAATAATGTAAATAACACCACAGCAAATTAATTATTTAAACTATACATTGGAAGTATATTTATTGAAGATAATGCATCATGGAAATACATTCGCAAACATCATCATTTCAATACAAATCGAGATGAGAGAATGAAGACATAAACAAAGCATGGGTCACAAAAGAGACGAAACTTAAGCTTTGGCCCTGGGCATTGTGAAGTTCGAATTGCATGATCGAAGCCTTTCCACTTGATCTTCCGCTCTTCCTTCCGCATCCCGTTTCTCCTACTGCTCTTCCGGTCAGTTGTCCCGGACAGAAAGGGGTGCAATAATGGAAAAGCGATGATCTATAGTTGTCCCATTTGTTTCAATGAAGAGATTCTGAAAATCGATATATTCATTGCTTTGATATATTTGGATAAGGACTATTTGAAATAAATATTTCGATCAATAAACAAATCTATATCTATTGATAAGAAGTTATATAAGATAAGACAGAGTAGCTAAATAATTTTCAATAGTTTAAACGCCAACGTATGCAATATTTTTAGGAATCGTACAAGAGTTAGTGCATGACAAACTCTGATAAGTTTATAAGCTTCAACTCCATCGAGGGAACGAGTAAAGATTTTATTATATATAACCGGAGTCGTACAATCGATTCAATTCTGAATTTACAACTATTAATGTTCAACTCCGTGGCCTTATAATTTTTAAATCTACCCAAAAGACAAGGGGATTCCTGGATCAAGATTAAGACAACCTAGCCTTCGCGGAAGATTTTCATGGAACTAACTGGCACTTGCGTTACATAGGGAATAAAACCACGAAAACTTCCCATGGCTATCCCGGCAACTGAAGGATTTTGACACATGATCAGTCTACTACTGAAGATAATTTTTTACGTCAGTACTGTGGTCTGAGCCAGAAGCAGAATTCGTATCAACTAGCCACCGCTGGGAGTAAAGGTTTATTATTAACAAAGTAATTTTCGAAATTGTTGAAACATTGTTGATCGAGCAATTTTGACTTAGAAAACAATAACAGTGTCTATTTTTTTGTTTTGTAAGAACAAAGAATTCAATGCAGAGAGCAAAAACATACAAAAATCAAATTATGAGTTTGTATTATACTTTATGATTTACACTAAATGTAAAAAGAGTAAATATTTTTTTTAAAATTTTGAATGCTGCAGCAGTTTACTGCTTTAAAAAATGAGTAAACTGTAATATTTCCCCCCAAAAAATACAAAGAAAAGAAAGAAAAATAGAAAGAAAGAAAAATCGACCATTTCGGCGGTAAAATGTACACTTCTAACCATTTCATACAAGTACATTTTTTATACCTTTTTCGCAACGAATTGAATGATTTCCTAGATTTGAATAAAAATCAACTTAGGAATACTAAATTTGTGACGAAAGAAATAAATGAAAAGTAGCTTCTCGTTAACGATATCTAACGAAAAACTTATATCATTACAACATTTTAAATCGGAATCGCTTTTTATCTCTCCTTAAACATTTATATTTTATATTTACTTTGAGCATAAATCTTAAGGTTTAATCTAGCAATATCTAATCTCTATTTTTTGTTCGTTATCAACTCCAGCACGAGCTTATAAAATAATGACATTAAGAGCCCTAAAAGCAAAATAGATTTGACCCTCATTGCATCAATACTTACGAATCTTAGCTAAATAAGGGTTAAAAGGGAAGTTATTTTTCCGATATTGCCCCTATATAGCAGGGGTGGGCAAGCTCCTTGATAATCGAGCCATTTTTCAAAATGTGAAATTTTTCGCGAGCCGCAATTAAATACGTATTTAAAAGGTATGCAAAAAAGGTGTTAAAATTTTTTTTACATAAATTATATTTATTGAAAATATATAAGTAAAAGAACAAAAATGAGTATTGAATTTAAATATTAAAAATTAAACACATTTATTTCACTTCTCTTGATAATTCTTTACAATTTGGTGAATAATTGGTGACAGCACTTCCTTGAGTAATTCCTTGAGATGCTGGTTAATTAATACTGATCGGTGTTTGAACTTCACGAATTTTAAAGTGGAATAAAATGATTCACATAAGTACGTTGTTCCGAATATTGAAATAATTCGACGAACAGCCCTTTTTAATTCAGGATACTTCGATTCTTGTGCAAATTTCCAAAATTCAGTAATCGACGTCGATTTATATTTTAATTGTAGAGCTTGATCTTCTTGCATCTCTATTAATTCTAATTCTCCAGATGCTTTTTGTGTCATAATTATATTGGAAATGGAAAATCACCTTGAATTGAACAACGTTGCACTTAGTTTTTCATATATGATCTCAGTAATTTAAACGACATTTTGAAACACATACGGATCGATAATAAATTTTTTTAAATATAATAGCACAAAAATGAAAAGGAAACTCGGGTATATTTATCGAGAGCCCCAAATAATCCTTCAAAGAGCCGTATGTGGCTCGCGAGTCGCAGGTTGGCCACACCTGCTATATAGAATTGTCCGATTTACCGGCAATTTTACACCCAATTAACAGCCAATATCGGTCCTATATAGATTTATCAGATTTTATTCACTATTTATTCATTATTTATCCTGATATTTTACATTCATTATTCAGCCAATATAGGCCCTATATATACCAGTCTAGGACCAATATTAAAAAATTTATACATCCCAATATTGGTGCATGTTCTCTCGGTGCATGTTCTTGTAGGACGCATACTGAGCTAATTTTGAGCCTAACTGGTTACAAGATAAAATTGTTGCAAGCAAAATGTAATAAATTTTTCAAGAACAATGAATAATTGCAATTTTTTAAAGCAAAAAAGTGTGAAAAATTCACCAAAAAGTACTAAAAATTGCAACCATTTCTAAAAAATTGGAATTTAGAAAATAGAAGAAAAGTAAACTTGTGATAAGTTCATAAATAAAAATGGCTCAATCAGTATGCCAACTTTCAACTTTTACGATCTGCAGAGCTGCCTGCATGGTATTTGCTATTTATTTTTCTAGTCGAAATTCCCGCACTAAGTATCGAATATTATATTTTTCAAAACACCTTCATAATTTCACGTTTCAAAGCAAACCAAAATGTAAAGTTGAACTCCCAAAAGAGCTGTGGGTTTGAATACGATTTTATAAGGAAGAGAAAAAATAAGTACTGAAATTAATGAAGGAATAGAAGTTAATCCAATAAAGCTTAAACCATAACTTTTTAATACTGTTTTACATATTAACATAAAAGTCACAATATCAAATTTAGAATTATTTCAAAAATCTTTTATAAATTTTTTTTTTGTTTATTGGAACTTCAAAAAATCAAACATTTCAAATTCTTACTAATTAAATGAATTACATAGGCTTTTTCTCTATTTGCTAAGTATTGTATTTGTAAACAATACGTAAAATTACAATTGTATTTTCTAAATATTTGCTAAAAATAAATATAGTGATTAATTAATAATATAGGAAACTTAACACTTTTCTTCTAAAAGATGTGATAGACTGATGAAATTCGAAAGAAAATAACGTTTTAAAAAATATATTTTGCCTTCACACCAACAAAATAAATATTTTTTAAGTAATAAGTAAACAATTTAGTTTTAGATTTTGGATCCATAAACTATATTTTTGTTTTATAAATTAATGTTTATTACCCATAGAGAATTAAAATAAAAAGGAATTTATATCAATATTTCGATAGCTTATTCTAAAATTATGCAAATTTGCAAGAAATGAACTTCTATTCGTTTTGGCTTTACCATATAAAATTGAGAATACGAATATACAAAGCGCAACAAACAAACAAAAAAGAAAATGAAGACACCTAATAGAGAAAGACGTAGTAGAGAATTTTTCCTCTAGATGGGGTCAAAGTCGTTTGTACCATTTAAAAGAACAAATAGTATGTATGAAAGTATGTTTCCAGTTTGAAAAATCAGCAACAGAGGATGCTATGAGCATCACAAAAGTTTAGAGTGGGGTTTAGGCGCTTTAACCGTGGTGAGATGAGATGAGTAGGCTATGTTCATTCTGGGCACCTTCTCCTTCTCGAAACAATGAAAAGTTGAAATAATCCGCCAAAAGGTCAACGAGGATAGTCCTTTCACGATCGACAGAATTTCAGAAGTGTCAAGCATGAGTTAGAACTCGTGCAAGTAGATTTTGTCTGAGGATTTGCAAATGAGACGCCCCCGCACACTCAGCCTAATAAGAATCGTACTATTTTCCCTCTTAAGAATGGAATGACATTTTCCACCCACCATATTCACCAGACCTGGCACCATACGACTTTTTCTTGTTGGCGAAAATGAAAAAAAAATTTCTAAAAGGCAAACGTCTTGGCATGGTGGTGTCGGTAAAAACAGATTCGCTAAAAGCACTGAACCTGAACGTTACCAAAGTTGAAGAGTACCATTAAAAAACTTCAAGTAGTGGGGGAGAAAAAGAACTTTGGTATCGAATGGAAAGTACTTTGAACGTGACCTAAAGAATTTTGCTAAAAGTTAATGACTAAATTTTTTATAAAAAAAAGAAGAGAAAAAAAATCTGGAAAACGTTTTGTGTTCTCCCCTTACGTATATATAACATATATGACATTAATTTCAACATGTAGCAAATAGCATGATTCAAGTTTTTTTAATAAAATCTTTTAAGGAAGTCATTTATCGTCTAAGAGTGAGCTTGAAATATAAAATAAGTGTTTGAGTTTGCAGCTTCATATTTTGATCGGATGAAGAAGATTCGTGAGAAAAGACGGATGATGGAAGTGAAAAATCAAATTCCGCTTATTTAATTTTCAACTAAATCTTTAATAATAATAATAATGAAAAAAAATATATATCTAAAATTGAAAAAAAAAAAAAAAAAAAAAAAAAAAACTGAAATTTGGAAACTTAATTTTATAAAGAAATCACGTTTTTTCCCCCACAGATTAAACGTTTTCATACTTCTTCAATTTTTTCCACGAATTAACGGATTTTTTTCCTCACAAATTTACAATGTTTAAAGATTATTTTTCAAAAATCAAACTATTAACGGGAAAAAAAAAAAAAATCTTTCTGTCATTTTGATTCTGTAAGAAATACGTCAAAAGAGGTCTTTTAAAGCACTTAATTAACAGCATAATTATATTCGTGAATTCCGCATAAGAAAAAGAATATTCATAAATTTTACATAACTTGATTACCTATAAAACATTAAAAAAGGGTTTTCAATCATTATTCCTTACATAAATAAAAGCAGAGCTCTGAAAATTTTAAAATTCCGAAAAGATAAAACAGTCTATGATATAGAGGATTTGTATCCTAGTTACTTATCAACTTGTGGCCAGTTAAGCAAGTTGCGGATTCAGATCAACTTATCCACACGGACTGGGCAGATAACTGCATCCACCACCTTATGAATGTCAAACTACTTTTCTGGGGATAACCCCCATAGGGATCCCACTCTCGCTTCCAAACAAATACGAGAGTCACCCACGGCTCCTGATGCAGACATCACGAGCTATACTCGAGGGAGTCATCTTGTCAAAGCTAGACACCGACAGCTGGAGACGGCCTTAGAAAAGCCCCTCAACCCCGCCTGTCATTTAGCTCGTAAGCTCCACTTGCCCCCTCTCTAACTACCGTGTATCAAACCCGGGTCTCTTTCGGGACCCAAAACAGATTGTGTGATTGATTTTAGAATCCCTCGGAACAACAACCATTCGATCCACTCTTCGGCGTGAGGACTCAGTTTGGGTCCTAATTGAAATACGGAAATCTTGGGGCTGTTGAGGAATATTGTGCTCTGGAGAGAGACTAAAAATAAATATAATGCGACGAGGATTGTGTCACATAAACATTTGTCGCGAATTGATGTCACGTAAACAACTAGGAACACTTCTCTCATGTTTTTTGTTTGCCTTTTTTTTTTCACTTTCAAGAATGCAAAAAATGTACGCTCAGAAATATGTGACAGGTCTTTTACTTTTTTGTGAGGTTTGCAGTTAAGTTGAACAAGTCAAACCGCGATTGACTTCAATTGCAATGTCTATAAACAGATAAATTTTAGTTCAAAATAACTGAGATGGGAATATAATTTGATAGGGCCTGGTACATTTTCCCAACAATCAGCTGCTCGACTACAATTGCCAGATAGGCAAGTTTTCTAGACACGTATTTTTGTCAGGCATGTCATTTGTTCGACAGTGTACTTAACCTTTTAATGCTACCCAGAATTAACTATGATTCAGGAAGGTTCTAAGTCCTTTATTAAGCTGAAGGAAAGGTTTATAACATTAACAGTTATTACATAAACAGTCATTAAATATCGCTTCATCGCTTCCACTTTCTTAACATAAGTAAGCCAGCCTTATTTAAATGGTCAAACATTTGCCATCAGCAAAGAATCTTAAACTCATTTCATTTTCCTGTCAGGCAAACGCATCCGTCGGGCAAATGTATATTTATTTATTTATTTATAACTGTCTTTGAATAGCCGACGCAATTTCGGGTTTACGACTAACAATGCTCAACTCTGCAGATTTGTAATTTTGAACCCGATTTAGAAGACAAGGGAACTCCTGGATCAAGCATTGGAAGAAATTTGCCTTCATGGAGGACTTTCTTGATTGACCTAACCAGCATTTGCGTTATATGGAGTGGAAAACCACGAAAATCTCCCAAGGTTAGCCTGATGGAAAGAGGACTCTAAACTATGATCCGTCTACTACTGAGGATATTATTCGTCATCACTGTGGTCGGTGCAAGCCGGATGCCGAATTCGCATCACTGGGATTCGACCACGGTTCACCTCATTGGAAGGCGAACGCTCTATCCCCTGAGAAATCACGGCTCGGGCAAAATTTATGTGTCGGGAAATTGTGCATATCGGGAAAATTAAATTGTCGGGCAAATGTACCTGACGTGCCTTTGAGTTGTCGGGTAACGGAATCGGCCCCTGTGTTGTCGGGCAACCTAGTACCAGGCAAATGATGGGATTTGATTACTTTTTACAAATACAATTTTTTTCTTTTAAATCTACCTGATAATTGCCGCTAATACAGTTAATCTCTCTCTCTCTTTTTTTAGAAGTCCGATGGTTCTCAGTTTGACCAAATGGGTCGGCCTTCGTCTCTCAAAAAGGAGATTCTGCTTAATATTTTATTGGTCAATATTTAATATGGCCATATTTGTTTAATTTTTGAAATGAAAAAGTTTTTCTTTCAACTCAATGTACTGGAAATTTACACCTCTCAAAACAACAATACAAAATTACAATGATACATGAAGGAAAAATACAATTATGCTTCGTTAGATGGTTGCTACGAATATCTTGAAACTAAAACTTCAATATATTCAAAATAATTTACAAGCAACTTGCCAATTTAATAAACACTGTCTTTTCTTTTGGAGAAAAATGTAATAAAAAAATATAAATTTTTTTTAAATTTCCTAATTTGCATTTCAGAAGAAATAATCCTTGTTGTTGGTTTGTTATATGGGTCCCTTGATTAGTATAACATGAAAACTGGTGATTTACCACCCTGCACCCGGGAACAGATGGCCAGCCTGCGGGGACAGCAGACCCTTCAGGCTCAACCTTGCGTGCGAAGATGCGATACTGCAATACAGATTGAATCCCCCCCCCTGATTTTTCTCATTTTTTCCTAGTTCCAATTGAATAAAAAAAAAATCTATGATAAAGAAGAGAGCACAATATTAATTATTTCATTGTCGCCAGAACCTGCTTTTTGCAGCGAACCGCGTTTCTAACAATAACCCGGACACGCTTCAACAACCGATTCGGGTAAATGAAGCGGCCTAACAGGCGCAGCGGCCTAGCAGGCCCTCTGTTTAACGGGGGTTGACTGTTGAATCTGTTGTAGTTTTTTTCTTTTTTGACTTTTATGTGAGCTTTTGATTGGCGTTTCAGAGATACTCGTGGTTCGGGTGTCATTTTAACGGGAATATTTTACTTTTTGTGTTTATTCATAGCTCAATGGTGGGGAGGGATTTGTTGAAAAGACAATTATTAGATAAACAGGTGAATTATGGCTAAGACGTTTTGGTTATTAAATATAGAAGGAACAGCAAAACAAAATTTAAATTTTGAAAGAAGTTTTTATAATTTATTCATGAACTGTATGCATAGAAGCCGTAATATAACAGAAGTTATACAGCTAAAAAAAAAAGTTTTTTTTTTTTTTTTTTACTTCTGAAAAATTAATTAATTTTAAGAGAAATTAAACGAAAAAAAAATTTATTGGAAAACATAACTTTTTTTAAATAAAAATAATTTTAAATCGTTTCATAGTTAATTTCTTTTTAATAAACATTTTTTAAAAATATTTTTTAATAAATTATGTTTATACATTTATAAAAGTTAATATTATATAGATATAAAATAATTTAATATTATATATAGATTAATTAGATTTAGAATTTTAACAAAATTACCCATTACATGCAAACTATATATATATATATATATATATATATATATATTTATACGCGATTTTTCTTCTCTTTTTTTGCGTAAGCAGCATTTTTATCTTTTTGAAGCAGTAAAAAAAAATCTATGCGATCATATATATATATATATATATATATATATATATATATATATATATATATATATATATATATATATTATATATATATATATATATACATATATATATACATATATATATACATATATATATATATATATATATATATATATATATATATATATATGTATATATATATATAATATATATATACATATATATATATATATATATATGTATATATATATGTATATATATATGTATATATATATATGTATATATATATATATACATATACATATACATATACATATACATGTATATATATATATATATATATATATATATATATATATATATATATATATATATATATATATATATATATATATATATATATATATATATATATATATATATATATATATATATATATATATATATATATATATGATCGCATAGATTTTTTTTTACTGCTTCAAAAAGATAAAAATGCTGCTTACGCAAAAAAAGAGAAGAAAAATCGCGTGTTTCACTGGCCAAAAGTCGTTTGCAAAATTTCGTTTAAGATGAAGATGTACGACACAAGTTTAAGCTGATGCAGACCCAATAAATATAAGCTGACCAAACGCTGAGACGTTAAATGTATCGAATCGACGGTTCATAATAATTTGAAAAGCCCAAGGTTTGATCTCAGAGTTCAACATATGGGTTCCTCATGTTGCGGAAAGAAATTTGTGCTTACGCATTGACGTAAGTGATTTGCTTCTCAAACGTCAAGAAAATTACTCTTTCATCACTGGAGACGAGAAATGGGTTGTCGAATATAGTTAAGCTTTATTTCGATGTTATGAATTTTTAAAAACGTGTTTGGCTTAATCTAGTAACTTAATGCCAATGGGAAGAACAACAAATAATAATAAATAAAATAATTAAATTCTTTTGGCTTAATTAATTGCATCTGCATAGGTCTTTCAATATTTTGTGCATAATATCGTAAAGTGGATCAATGCCGGTTCATTTTTTTTTTCCTTCCCCGTACATAGAACAGGTGCTCAGCTAGTGTTAAAAATGAGTGGAAAATTATTATCTTGAAACTTTAATGCAGTTTTATTAGTAATCATTTATAACGGTGGATGATATTTTTATTGCTACTACCTTCCAAAACTTTTACAGTTACTAAATTTTTAAATTGAAATAACTGTTTAGCTTAATTTAAAAAAAATAAAATATAAAAAAATAAATAAAATAAAAATTTCTAAAAAAGCTCTTAATAATAAACAATATTACAAAAAAACTGAGATTATTGTTCAGTCGCACTTTACTTATTGTTGTGGTTTTTGTGTACCGTAAGTGTATAAAAATAAAAATTCTTTTCAAAAAATTTAGTAATATAGTTATAAGTTTATGGAACAGCGGAATAAAGAATGATTGGAAAGTAAGCAAATCTATAAAAGTCTCTAATGGATTTTTTTTTTTAAATTTTATTATATTATCAGTTTTAAAGCGACACCTGAGATATTTATTATTATCAACACTATTCTATATCATCCCGAACGGAGGTCGGGAAACCCCTCTATTCACCTCTATTGAATATAAAAAAAAGTGTCATCTTTGTACCATATGGTCTTTATATACAAACACAGTTATGAAAACGACTAAAGGGAGATTGTGCCGCATAGGAATCATATTTCTGTTTTACTGGGATCCTCAAATTGCATTTTATACACTCAATTCTGTATTTATGGTATTTTCTATTGCATTGTAAATGCACGGTAAAAAAATGGATATTCAAATTTTAAAACACTTTCTTCGTTTTTGACGAGACCGTTTCCAGATCTCCAAGCGAACATTTCGTCATAGGGACGAAATAACTATCGTCACTTCATCGAGGAAGCGAATTTCGTCATTCTAGTTAGCGATCACCCACAACACACTGCGATAAAGTACCGAATGCGAATTAAGGAAACCTTTTCGTCACAAATCACGTGATTTCGTGAAAAATATGATTCTTAAAATTAACGAAATAAGATCAAGGATTGCTGAATCGTCAAAAGTGAGAGTTTTATTTTTGATTGTGTGGCTGCTTTTAATTTAATGAAACGTTCTTACAGAGAGTACTGGACACCGAAACAATTTTTTTTTGTTGAATTTTTAAACAATAATCAATCCAATTATTTTTTTTACTTTTTCAAATGAGTCTAAAAAATTGACACTGAATTAAACTTTTTCAAGTTATATAAAAAATAAAAATATTCACGTATTACCTCATCAAGCATTTATGCCAAACCTGAAAATAAATTAAGAAATGGTTCAAATTCAAGTATTATTTTATTCTTTTATGCAAGATGTTACGCTTGTATTTTGATAATTACTTTACATTCAATTACTTTTATTAAAAAAAATTTGAAAGACACTAAAATGACTTTGGTGCTATGTCTGCGAAAATGGTCGACGGGATAATATGTAAGTATCTGAACAACTAGTAAGTATCTAAATAACTAACTCTAGTAAGTATCATATTTCCTGAGGACTTTATTTTTGCTAAGTTTATTCTTATTTTATCAGATTTTCTTTGTTAATTATGATTTATAAAAAATAATTGGCAGTACTTTTGATTCATACTTCTTAGATTCTTAGAAATAAAGTCTTAGATGCTTAAATTCTTAGAAATAAGTACTTAGATGCTTTGATTCTTAGAGATAAATTCTTTGGTGATTAGATTCTTAGAAGTCAATTCTTCGATGCTTAGATTCTTAGAAATTAATCCTTAGAGGCTTCAATTATTAGACACAAATTCTTAGATGCTTAAATTCTTAGAAATAAATGTATACTTTATAAAAATTCTTTTTTCCTTTAATTTTTAAGTAAAATTAGAAATCAAAGATCAAAAGAAAGAAAATCATTGTGAATGATGCTATTATATGTCATGAAAAAGTCGAATTAAGAAAGTTCCGTTTAAAGTATAAAAATACATCGTTTTTCTTTTTAAACTTATTTATTTTAAAGGAATATATTTGGGCTTTTCAACAATAAAATTTTTATAATTTTGTTTTTATAAATTTAATAAAAAAAAGCAATTGTAAAAATAAATATGTGATCAAATGTCATGAAATACCTATTTAAGATAAATAAGAATCTATTAATTTGTTGTCACAAACATCAAGAACATCATAAGTGCATTGGATTATCAAATGATTCTTGATATTCTTAAAACTGAAAGATTGCGTAACGTCCAAAAGCAAAAATTATATATTTAAAAACTCTGTTCAATATCAACACTTGTTATTCGATGCAAAATGAATAACATATGTTGATGTTGAACGTTTGTTATTCAATGTTTGTTATTCAAGATTCAATGCAAAATATACATAAATTTGTGTAAAACGATTTTTCTTAAAATAAGAACTATTGTTCAAATGTTAAAGTAGAAAGAAAAAATATCTAATATACAAAGAAAGAAAAAAAAAAGAAGAAGACAAAAACAAAACCGAAGCAGAAAACATTATTAATGCCTCATAGAAGAAAAAACAACCTGACATACAAAAACTGGTTTCATCATCATCATCTTAGCTCTAATTATTGCTCTGTTTCCTATTTTTTTGCAATAAAAATTAAAAAAAAAGAACATGTAACTCAATATTCAAATCATTGCTCTTAAAAACAGTCAGTATAAACATGTATTTAAATACCGTCTGACTAGTATTACCGTTTAAATGTATGACCGTGAGTTCTTTTTATTGTATGATTACAGCAATTTATAGGGTTTGTTAAGCATAATAGAATTACATCGACTTAAGAATTTTAATGTAATTAAAAATTTAAAAAAAGAAAAAAAAAAAGAAACTGCAACTCAATAATATTATGTATGTGCGTAAAAATAGTCGTCATAACCATTTGTTTAAATACCGTTCATATTTCTTTAATTAGTCCTTAGGCGTCGTTGAGGCTCGATTTTTGAGAAAGACGAAATTAAATTGCTGTCACAATAGTTTGCTAAATTTCATACTTAAAAAAAAAGGAGATTTCTAATTATTCAGGGGAGAGTATATACCCAGTTTACCCCTGCCTCCACCGACCATGGATTAGTCACATTAAAGTAGATATCTCACTCTTAGTTTCAATTCGAGAATAATTTCGTCACCCTAAAAATTGTATAAATGGAATAAATTGTATGCTTTGCTCAATACTATTATTTCTTCAAACTTCTATTGCTGTTAAAATTTGATAAGATTCGTATACGACATAGACAGTAATTATAACAGCCATTTGTTTCAATACCATTCAAATATCATTGATTAGCCGATTAGCCGCTTTACCGTTTAAAAGAGGTGAGCGTGGCTGCTATTCGTGATGAATATCGTCACGAAAGGATATCACCAGTTCTCTGTAACGACCTTTTAGCCTATAATTTTGTATTTGTACCTCCACCCTGCACTTAACACTTCGTCTGAAAAAAAAAAAAGCGAACAAATAGGGCAATTAGGGGAAGTATTAACGTCAAATATTTCCACAAAAAAAAAAAAAACTTTAGTGTGTGACTTTGTATTAATATTTTTTTGCATTGCATTACTTAGTATTTTGTTTTTGCACGCAATTTTTAAGTATTCAATATTTATATATATATATATATATATATATATATATATATATATATATATATATATATATATATATATATATATATATATATATATATAGTTACATTCACTAGTTGTCAATGATTATTTTTTCCAAATTGAAAGTTCTAAAATTGGTGCTATTTTGTCATAAACTGTTCCTATGATATTACCTTATTTCATAATAGACATAATAAAATGGTATACCATTTTTCAATTAATTAAAAAAGTAAATAATCCTATTTTCTTGTAAGATTTCATCTAAATGGTGGCTATGAATAAATGCAATTAAAATGAATACAAAACAGTAAAATATTTTTTAGGATTGCACCAAAACGAAATAATTTCTTTGACAAAAAGCTTTTAACTAATTGTTAGAGTAACCAAGAACTGAATTGGACTTTTAAAAATAAATTGGGAATAAAGTGGCAATGGCAGCTGAGCAAAATTATTAAGTTAAAATTTTTTCCACATAGAATCAGTTAATCGACCTGTTTAACACTTAAAAATATATATATATATATATATATATAAAATATCATAACAATAATAATCATTATGTAGCAATAGTGAGTTTTATGAGTGAACAGGGGAATATCGCCCTACTGTTTTAATATTTTCATTCAGTAAATTTAAATGCTTTATTTAATTTTTCTTTTTCAATTTTAATTAAAATGAAATGCATACATAATTCATTGCTATATAAGTATATATTGTAACTTGAAATGGAATAAAATTACTAAAAGACATATATTTAATTTAAAAATTATGAAAGATTATTTTTAATAGAACTTATTATTATTATTTTTTAATTTGATACTAAATGACGATTATTTATTTATTATTTTTCGACGAAGCCCTTTGATAGCAGTGAGGCTTTATATATATATATTAACATTGCTTTATATTATATACAGTGATACTCTGTTACATTTTTTATGACTTATTTTCAGAAAATTATTTAATCACTGTTCAAGCGACGAGGAAATTTTGAGTTTAAATGGAAAAATATAAAAAAATACTTAGTTTTGTACAGAAATTTTATATAAAAATTTATCACAGCTTTAATTTAGTGGCGCCATCTGCTACAAATGATCTAAAGAAACTGTAAGATGTTAGAAAACAAATTGTAATATATTTAGAACATTGCAATTAATGTATTATGAACATTAATTAGAGAACCTAAACATCATTTAAGTTCTTTTTATTATTTCAGACTAAATAAAATAAATATATAGAAATCCTATTCCTTTGCATTGATATATATTTGCCTTACTAAAATATTATAATATGACATGCTTGAATAACCAATAAAATTAAATTACTGAGTTCGGTTTTTTAAACATCTAGTTTCTTTTTCTTTTCTTTACTAAAATATTAATTTATTACAGCATTTCTACTTTTTAATCAAGCATTATTAAAAGCATTAATTATATTTTTAGATTTGAATGCTGTGACCATGAAATATACATAAATCGCATAATCAAACTAAATTGAACACTATTACTTATCTTTTTTATATATTATATTCTGCTTTTAATAAGAATGTAATTTCAGGCAAATAGAGAAAATAATTTTAAATATGCTTTGAAAGTGTTGTCACGAAAAATAATTTTCTTCTTTTAATGGTATACTAATGTAAAAATTTTGAGCAACTGTTAACATACCTAAAATACCTAATATTTATAAATTTTATAACATACCTAATATTTATAAATTTTTTATGAAAAATTTCTTTTTAGTTAATTGGAGAATCAGTTAATACCTACATTTTATTAATGGTTAAGAAAAACTGTTTTTATAAAAACATTTTAGTTTTTAATGAATTTGTCAGACAATTATTTTAATATTAAAACACTTAATATTAAAATTATAATGAATGTTACATTAAGAAAAATTAATGTAATTAAAAAAATAATATAATTTTATATTAAGAAAAGTCCTATGTTTTGTACTCATTAACTGTATATTCTTCACAGTTCAATGTGCATTATCCGATATATGTTGATCGAAGTATAAGTATTTAGTACTTTTAATCAATATTAAATTCTTTGAAAGTAATGTACTTTTTTTTTTTTTTTTTTTTCTTTTTTTTTTTCTTTCTGGTAGACAGATGTCATATACTTCACTGGTTTTCTTGTTTAAAAGTTTTTTCCATGAGTCCCTTTTAACATCTTTAATGTTAAAAAATCATTGAGTCTTAAAAGTTGTCGTAAAAAATGGAAGGAGTTTTCCGATACATTCTTTTGTCAAACACACATTTATTATTATCATCATTATTATTATTATTTTTGCTATTATAAACATAGTAGGATAAATTTAGTAACTTATATGTTCTAAATCTGCTTTTAGCAGATTCTAAAAAGTTAACTTTTTTGCTCTTGAAACTTATATTTTAAGATCAGTTTATAGTAATAATGTTTCATCATTCCATAATTTATTTTTTATTTCATAAAACGTCAGACAGATGGCACCATTAGTAAGTTTTTACTCGAAAGATCTTGATGCATTTTGAGTGATGTGCTATTCGATTCTGGAAATTTAACGTGGCGACACAATGTATGGTCACAAAATATGAAATGTTTACGATTTAGAACATGATTTTCAATTCTTTTAATTTATATATTTTTCTTAATGAACAATTTTTACGTTACCATAAAGAATAGTTCAATATCTCTCCTAAATAGTTTTGTTAACTATAGGGAAAAAAAGTTAAGGAGTAAAGTAAGTAAAAAAAAGTGAATAACTATTTTATAACCGTAGTTGAACAGCTGACCCAATTTTTGGTTTTACGACTACTAATGTTCAACTCCGCTGTCTTACAATTTCGAACTCATTCCGGAACACAAGGGACCAGGTAGTGGAAGTAATGTGTCTTGGTTGAGGAATTTTTGATGGAACTAACCCGCATTTGCGTTACATGGAGAGGAAAAACACGAAAGCCTAACACGGTTACTTTGATGGAAAGAGGACTCTAGCCCATGATCCATCTTCTACTGATAATATTTTACGTCCTCACAGTGATGGGTGCAAGCCGAAGGCGAAATTTGTGTCTACCAGCCACCGCTGAGATTCGAACTCGGTTCACCATATTAGAAGCAAACGCTCAATTCCATGAGCCATCACGGCTCAGTGAATAATTATTAAAATATATCATAACACTTACTGTTAATACTTTTGATATACGTCGCCTTATACTGAAATGTCACAATGCAAGGAAATGCTAAATCGCCGCCTATGAATCGTTAAAAAATGCGGTGAATTGTTTCCCTATGTGGATCCTAGAAGAGGTTATTCATTGATATTCCAATTGATACCCATGGTGATATCGTTTTGTGTAATTATCGTAATAATATCGTATAAATGTAGAAAAAAAGGAAAAATTAAAAACTGATTAATGATTAAGGGAAATTAATGATTTATAACGCATTTGCAATAAAAATTAAAATGTTTAAAATAAATGCGTTACAAACTTTAATAAAACTTACATACTGACGGATTACATTCATACAATAAATTTAGTAAAAAATTATTTTTATACTTGTATTCAAAGCAATACCAATAAATTCTTATGATAAGCTCAACAAAAGGACCAATAAATTTTTCCAAATGGCAGCAATGCATATGGCTGCGCTACATATCGTTAAATAAAAAAATAGATAGTTATGCTACATAGTTATATTATATACACTATATTGTAAATATATTGAACATACTTATAGTATATACAACATAATGTATAGTTATATACTGTACATATTCATAGCTCTAGTTCAGAAATTTCTTATAGTGTTATTGTTATATTTAGTGATAAGGGGAGAGAGGGGGGGTAACAAGATGTGTGACATCACATATTCTTAAATCGTACATTTTTAAAATCAGCAAATTAAAGATTTTAATATTATTTGTTTTAATTAAAGTAACAACGCATCGAATCATCATTATTGTTATTCTCGCAAATGTCATTAAGTCATATAGTTCAAAGAAGTGGAGGTGGGGTCAAAAACATTGAAAATAAGTTTATCAGTCTCTTATTTTTGCTTTAAAAAACAGACACTCATAATATTTTTCACCTGTTTCTGGCGAAATCCAGGATTGATTCGAAAATTTTTTCCCAAAACAAAAATTAACAAATGCAGAAACTAGAAAAGAAAACAAATACGTTAATAAAAGGTTAATAATAAAAGGTTAAATACTTGGAAAATTTTAAACTGTTCTAAGCAAATGAATCTTCGTCAACATTCTCATCTGCCTTTTGGATGCTTATCAATGTTTTTTTTTTTAAATTATAATTTTCTTAATTTTTCAACATTTTATTTTTCTACATTACTTTATAATTACTCTTCTTGAGTTATATTTGGCAAATTAAAATGATATTATCAAATATAAAAACATATTTATTAATAGTTATTATTTTACTTTTTGTATAAATTACTATTTTATTAATGGTAAAATAAGAAAATTGAAAGTTTAGCTATAAATAGATTCGACACCTCACTCATAAAATAGTGTGTGTTATAAAAGACCAAATTTTGCAACAATTTATCCCCTCATTGGCGTTAGAAAAAGAAAAGAAAAAAGAAAAAAAATATTTGATAATAGGTAAAGACAAATTTATCATATCTTATTACTAGTTATTATTACATATAGTAAACTGCGTTTTCAAAAAGCTACACGAAATAAATTAATGTTCTTATCGTTGCCTAGATGGCGCAATAGGCATATTTTTAGAAAATTCTTTTCTATAAGATGTTGCATGAGTAAAAAAAAGTTGCATGCATTTGTTAAATAATATGTTGCAATCCTGTTGCATTTGAAAAGAAAATATATTTCTCTTGGGTCTCTTTCATAATTACCCTCAAAAGGGCTAAAAAAAAAAAAAAAAAAAAAAAAAAAAAAAAAAAAAAAAAAAAAAAATTTTAAGAATACAAAATACACGTTCTTAAACACTATCAGTTTTAGGAATAATTAAATATGATTTAGGAAATACAGCTTTAGCCACTTGTCGTTATTGCCTTGCAGTTCAAGCTCAGTTAACTGTTTAGGTTTATACTCAATCCGCGTAAATTCTTGATGCAAATTTGTGTCATATTGTTGCTTGAAAACTAGTTAATAATGATTAAAAAGGATTATTAAGAAATATTTTTCAATTATACGGTATAATAGTATAATGTTATTGTAGTAATATAATGTAGGGTTATTATACTGTGTTGTACAAATTTTTTCTAAGTAGTATAATTTCTAAATGGAAGTAAAATCATCGCCAAATTTATTTAACCTTACTCAATAGTATCATATAGCATACCGAAAAGTAAAGTTAACGATTTAAAATTATATTGCAATGATTGGTAATTTATTTATACCCTTAAACATAAAGCTAAATATGTGCATGCAATTAATAATCTAAAGAAAAATATTTTAATTATTTAAAATTGATAATCTCTGAAAATGATATTATAATGATATAAAATCTGAAATGATATAAAATCTCTGATATTTGGGCATAAATAGAAAAACAGAAAAAAAAAAAAAAAAAAAAAAAAAAAAAACTTAAAGGTTTTATTTTATATTTATTGGTGTAAAAGAATAATAACACGTCGAAAAATTTCTGGTAAAATTACCGTATACTATCATAAGGATATTTCTGGTAAAAAAAAAAAAAAAAAAAACGACATAATTCTGATTAATAAAACAAAAATATACGGTATTTAAACCATTTATTTGTTAAATTTTCCGTGCTTAGGGTAACGGTTTATGAAAAATTCTGGTTTTAAAAATTATAGTTCTTACTAACACATATTTAGCAAAAAATATAGAACTGAAAAATAAATTTAATTGACTAAAAGGCTTTTATGCCATGCTCTAAGATATCATGATAAACATTTACCTAGTTTCACTACATTATCAAAATTTATCACATGTTATAAAGCCACATTTTATTGTTAATTTGATCAAAATCATTACCAAAAACTACCTATAAACTTCTGATGCTAGTATAGAGACCATAAACTGAGAATATGGTAACCATATTCTGGTAACCATATCACCATATTCTGGCAGCTTTGAGTATATTTGTTTTCTCCTTGAAAATACCACCAAAAAGAATTTTCAAAAGAATATACGATAGATACTATTCCATCGAATAAAATATCTCCCTCTTCGTGCAAGATTTAGCTTTCGTGCAAGAAACATTTAAACTTCATCACCAACAGGCATTAATATAAAATAAAGAGTTCTTAAAATGTTATTCTTCTTTTGAAATATATTTTATAAGTTTTTAACTTTCCTCATTTTTGTAAAAAAGAATGTTCTCTTTTTTTTTTTTAGATAAAATAAAATAAAAAAAATTGGAAAGCAGCTTCATTAAAGCTATAAGAAAACTAAAAGGAATTGTTATAAAATGCAAGCGTACACTATAAAAAATAATTAAATAACAATTTATTCAATTGTTATTTTACCATATTCATACAAAACAGTAAAATAACCAGTTTTTTTATGGTTATTTTACTGTTAACGGGAAAATATTCAAACCAGGGAAAAATTCCCCGCGGAAAACGAATTTCTTGAATCCGACGTCCACGCGGACGGCCATTTTCCCGTTAATGTTTGTGATACATTTTCAATTTTTGTTATCTTACAAGGGGCTTCTCAGCAATAAACTTACAAAAAAAAAAAAAAGAAAAAAAAAAAAAACCTTACGTACTGGTCTTAAACAAGAAGCGTTAAACGCAATTATGAACATCTACCTAAATGGAAAACTCCTTTCAGATTTCTGTGCAGAAACCTCTGTAAATCATTGGCATGATTGTGGAACTGGCAAACGTCATATTTAATCATTTAAAAAACGTAGTACCCTCGGATAAATTGACATTCCGCAAATAACTTGACCTTTGTCATTTAAATTATTTCATAAAAGAGTGTACGTTTCTCATTTTTCTACAAGTGATTTTCACATTTTAAAATTACAAATAAGGCCTGGTTATTAGGGAGTTTGGTCCATGTCCAGGGAGTCGTTAGTTTGATCCCCACCTGTCAAAGACTCTTCGTGTAGTAAATGGTGACTGGTGCACCTAAAATCCCTCGGGTCTCAAAGTCCTCCAATATCCAAAAAATTAAATAAATCAATATCTCTGGATGTACCGTCTTAGAGATTGATCGTTCTCTGGCTCAGGTCAAAATTACGATCGGTCGTTGAATGAATGGATGTATTAATAGGTCCACCCTATAAACGGGCTGTGACGTGTGAGTGGCTGAATTCGTATTCTTGGCCATAGATGGCGGCTCTGAAAAACGAGAAACGCACCCTCTTCCTTAAATTGGTATTGGCAAGTGGCATTATAAACAACACACAACACAGGTAAAATCGTTTGCAATAGTTATGAATTAACATCAGAAATTCCCTTCCATTTATCAAAAAATAGTGCGTAATTCAAATCTACAGATGGCAATATATTATTAATTAATATTTTAATATTTGAAAATGTATTAGAAACATAATTTTTAATTTAAATACTCTATATATTTATTATTTACTAATTTTGCGATATTTAAAAAAAAATATTAAATTTTAAATATTTAATATTTTTGAAAAATGTTTTAATCTCAAAATAACTGAATATAATTGCCTTTGAATAAAGCTTATGTAAATATTTACAAATTAATTAAAAAAAATATTAAAAAGTTATTTCCCAGACAGATATAATTTCTAAGCACTCAGAAGTAAATTTAAATATGTAATATTTATGAAAAATTATTTAACTGCAAAATATCTGAAAATAATTGCCTTTGAAATAAACTTATATAAATATTTGTAAATTAATTTCATTTCTTCCTTTAAATAGCTTGCTTTTAATAAAAAATTTTTTTTTTGCATTAAATCCCTAAATTTGTATTTAAATCTGAAATTTATCGTTAAATAAGTATGCAAATTTCAAATTCTTTATATAAAACACAATTTTTCATTTACAGTCATTTTATGATTACTGAAAGTTATTCTCACGAATAATCCAAGTACTAAATTCTAAAGAAGAAGCAAAATTTGTTCCATACGCTTCAATTAAAATATTTTATATTTATAAATAAAATAAAGAAAAAAATTTTTTGTTTTTATAACATAAGCCGATATAGATTAATAAGCTTTTCATGTCTGAAAACGAACATACTTTTAGTTTTTGGTACAAAATAATTTATAATAAATTTATTATAACGCTTTATATTACCGTGGAAAAATATTTAAATAAAATTTAGAACTTCCATTTTTAAAGTTCTCGTTAAAATGGTTAATTCCGAGAATCCAAATATGTAAAAGAAATTTGTTAGCATTTCTGATATTTAAATTGTATTTGTAAACTTTAATCCTATAGCTGATTTATTTTAACATGAACTAAAACTGTTTGATTGTTATGAAACGCTAAAAAGAAATTAAATGAAATAGTTTTGAAAAATTTAATAGTTTTGTTAGGAAATATAAAGCTATTCTCAAAAATATTTTCTGATTTTCTTTTTACATTCTACTCTAAACATTAATTTTGTTAGACATGGTTGCTAAATTAATTTTGAAGAGAACAACATTTAATAAAATACAAAAATGTGTAAAATACAAAATTGACCACCCTGCATAACTTTTGATCTAATGATTGGATCTTCACACTCTAGAACTCAATCTAAAAGGTTCAAGTAGGTTAAGATTGATCCCTTGAAACAATCTGAAAGGTTCACGATCTCAAATATACTGATTAATTAGTGCAAATAATATTTTAAGTTATGAAATTAGACACAAAAATAAATAAAAATAACCTGAATAAAAATACCCTTTTTTTTCTCCATGGATTTGGATTTCTGATCCCCGAAATATAGGGGGTAGTTGCAATTTGGGAAATATGGTCCCAATAGTTTGGTCAAAAGAGCGGTACAAAGCTTGGGTTCCTTGATGTTAATTTTACTTTTTGTTTATTTCACCATATATTGCGAACTTTTCAAGATAATTGAAAAAATTTTGTACACAGTTATAAAATTTTACTATTCAAAGAAGATATACCTTTTTAGTAAAGATTTATTATTTTTTATTATGACAGTCAAAAATTTTTTTAATTATAAGTCATGAAATTTTTTAACAAAATCTCAAAGAATGCAATTTTGAAAAAGTATGAAGTTTTGAAAAAGTAATATTTTTTAAATTTGACCAAAAGTAAATCAAAATTTATTTAGGATTGTTTTTTTTTTAATATTTCCAATGGCAAGGCAAAAGGTACAAATAGAAAGATGAAATAAATAACGAATGCAAATGTATGTAGGATAACAAAGAAAGAAGACCGAAGTCATTGCCTTAAGAGTTCTCTTGCTTCCCAATATCTTGAGGACCCAGTGTGTCCATGAAGGGCCCCACATAGAAGCAGGTGGTCCCTGCCCAATTTCTCTCCAGATTTACAAAGTAGACAAAAAGGCGTGGTAGAAAGGCCTATGCGGTATAAGCAGAAAGACAATCGTGGCCTGTATATAAGAGGAAAGCCGCAACTGTATCACGTCTTGGTTTGTCGGGAGTTAAAGAAGAGCTTACATTTCTCCAACTTTTCAAAGCTGTGCGAGTCTGAAGGTCTCGCAAGGATTGTTTGTTTATTTACTTATTTATATTACGCACTGGATATTTTTAAACTCTTCATAAAAATTTTAAATCATTATTTTTTTATGGTTTATATAATCCAATATTTTTATTTAACTTGCTTAATTATTTTATAGTTTTCAGTATTGGTTAGAGCAATATGTAGGTTACAAAGTTTTATTTTTAATCGGGATCACCATAAACGGTTTATAATCTAATATGTTCTAACTATTTTTAACTGTTTAAAAAAAAATTCTGAATGTTTACTTGGTTTATTTAACGTCCCCTAACGTCTTAATGTCTAAGATTTCTTACTTTTTAATTTTAGTGCAAAGTAATGGAAATGAAATAACAACGCAAAAATATAATTAAACATAAAGATAGATAAACCCATTTTTTCTATTTCAAATTGGAATTTAAAATTATTAAACAAACAGTTATTAAACAACGCGAACATTATTAAAAAGAACGTGATGTGAATAGTTTGTTTGTAATTAAAGAAATTTGATATTTTTTGGCTTAGTGATCGTTATTACTTTTAATTAGTTGAGACTACACAAACTTGAAAATTTCACATCTTCTCATATATCTTGAAAATTTCTTTTTAATTCTGTAACTTACCTCAAAGATCCGATCCGATTAAGACTTATGACTCCCTAATTTTAAATATATTACTATTTTTATTATGAAATAAAAAATTTTAACAAATAAATATCTGGTACAAGTAATACATTTTAGGACAAATAAAATATGATTTCTCTAACTACAATGACGACATTTTAATCATTGAATTTTTAATCTTTGCATTTATGAAAAAAGTTAAGTTTATTTTTTCGAAAATAAGAATATATTTTTTTTATCGTAGGACAATTAACACTTGCTTAAAAAGAATATAGACTTTTCTTTTCAGTGTTTTTAGAAAAATAAATAGACTTTTTTTCTTCTTCTTGTAATGATAATACTACTCTTTGCAAGAGTATTCAAAATAACCACTAATTGAGGAGCTCTCCCCGGGCAACCAAACGTCAGTGATTGTTTGTTAAAGGAAAAAAAAAAGAAGCAAAACATTATCTCATGGAAACATCTCATTGGATTTAAATCAACAAGGCAAATGCTTTAAATTTTTTCAGCAATTTTGTCAAACGCATGGTCATTGTGCATGTAATGACATAATAGGCATTGCACATTTCCTAGCTTTTAAAATTTCTTTAATGCCTTAAATTAAATTTTTTAATCATTCTTAAACGAATTTTAATTAAATTAGAACAATTATTTAATTTTTATTACTTTTTAATAAAAACTAATATAAATATTTTTTTACTTTCCTTATTAAGCAATGAAATGCCTAAATTTTTATTTCAATACAAATGTAAAACTCATTAATGAGATGTCTCGACTAAATCGAATATCAAAACAGGATTCGACTAATTCTCACGATCCTCTTTAGGCGATTAGCTATAGCATAATGATTTTAAATTTAATATTGAATAGGGGGGGGGGGGTTGATTTTGTTTATGAATCTTTAATCTTTCGATCAATCGCCAACAATGGATCTCTTCCCATGCTCCCAAGTGTCCTTCGGGAACAATCCAAATTCAAATTTGTTGCTTTAGAACTGAGGGCTTCGGTCCTCAGCCCAACCGTTCAATTTTAAAACTTTATTTTTTGAATTTTTTGATGGGATGAATGAATTTCCACACCCCTTTCACGAAGCACTTTTTTTAAATTTTAGTATTTTAAAAATATGGCCATATTCTTTATAATAAGATTTACAAAGATAATAAATCAATTTTGCTAAAATTATCTTATTTATTTTTCTGGGATAAATATCCCTCTATCATAACAAATTAATATGTATCTGATACGGTCAAAAATATGCTTAATGCTATACTTATGCTACATCCACTGTCCACTGAATTGGACTAACAACTCTCATCATAGGGCAGTCCTCATATTGAAAGTATAATACAGATGATGATGATGATGAGAGCATAGATGGAAGCATAATACAGATCAAAACTTTAAGTTCTGCCAACAAGTAAAATTTATCCCACAGTATTTTTTTTTTTTAGTAAATTTACAATACTGACTAGTTACAGGAGTTTGCATAAATAATTGCAAAAGCGTTCTAAAAATCCTTAAAATAATTTTTTTCTAATTAAAAGGGTCAATTTAGGAAATTTGTGATGTTAACTGAACAAATGTAACACCAAAAAAATATTTTTTTTTGTAAATAGTATTTATAATAGAAGTTTCGAAATAAGTTTAAATAGAACGGTAAAAAAGTTATATATTTTACTTTATGAAATATTATTAGAAAAAATAATTTACTGTTATGATGCATGCGCTATTATAAAAAATAAGTTAAAGCAAATAATTATAACTTATTTGATTATTATTAAAATATTTTATCAAGTATTTAAGTATTTTCTTATTTATTTATGAAATATTTCAGCAACAAAATGCTATTTTCTTATGCACAAAATTTAGGATTTCCCGAATTATGTGAAGCACGCAACACTGATGTTTTTTTCCCATAAATTTATTATTTAATATAATCTGATGTTCGAAAGTCCAATGAAAAAAGTTGTGTTACAGTATTATTTCTATTTGAATAGAAAAGCATATTGCATTAGTAATGAATAATTAGTGCACATTCCGTAAGTATCAATAGAATTCAAAATTATCAGCTATTAACATTATTTTTCTTACCTTTTGAGAAGTTTTCTATTGGGAAAAATTGGAGGACTTTCTCTAAATTCTCACAAATAAAGCAAAATATTCCAAAAAAAAAAAAAAATAATAATAAAAAAAATAAAAAAACAATATCTAAGTATAAACTGTTAGCTAATTTCCGGTGTGTGACTCTGGTGAATTAGTTTCAAATAGAGAATCTTATATGATTATTTTCTGATTTATTAATTTATTATCTTGCTTTAATACACATTTGGCGATTTATGTAGAGGCATTTATGGGTAGAATGCTCTCTTAATTTTCTTTTAGTAGCAGATATCAAAGAGATAAGTTGTGCTTTTTGATAATAAATCGCATTTTATATTTGAAAATTGTTAGTAAATGTCTGATTGTCTTACATAATTCATAATTTCATTAGAAATCTTCATGAAGAAATAAATTTCGAAATTTCAAATTACAGAAATAAAGGAAAATAGAAGAATGAAATAAATGATCTGCATAATGTGAAAGTTTTTAATTCAAAAGTTCAGGAATTTAGTTTAAAAAATCGCCATCAGATGGCGCCAAAACGACTATGGTGTACCAGATCAAGAGGTTTAAACCATACATATTATTTAAACAACGAGTGTTTCTGGTACTGGAATATCACAGGTTAGATTACAGTCTTACCAGAGCATATTTTAAGGGATTTTCCGTGGTTGGCACTAAATACCATGAGCAAAACATATTACACACACGCGCGTAGACATACTTCTTAAATATTCCTCCTCTCACGTATAATGCGAAACCATTTTTTTTAAAATAATTTATGTCAATCCAATAAAAAGTGAATAACTAATTAATATTACTTTCTCCGTAATATATAAGGAATACTGGTGGATAAAAGTGCTCTGCTAAATTTTGAATCACGCATTTATATTGTATTTATACATTTTCAAATGTAAGTCAACGGAGACTATATTTTAATTTTTTTCCGCGCGAAACTGTGATATTATTGTAATCTCTCCCTATTGAAGTAAAAAAAATTATAACGTCACCATCACAAGAGCTTATCATGTCAAAACTCAAAAACTACTTGATGCAACGTTATGAAATTCTCAACATTTTTATTGAAATGCTTAAAATATATTCTGATACGAAATTTTTAATGATATGGTGAGTTGTTTTCTGTCAGGTTTTTGTGCCACACATTTTTCAGTTTAATGAAAACTATTACGATGAGAATTATGATTCTTTAAAGCTACATACTCTTAAGAAACTAAATAACTTTGTACTTAAAATGTCTTAATTGCCACATTCAAATATTCGTAAAAAAGAACGTATAGTCGATAAAACCTGCTGATATATCTATATATTCTCTGGATATAATAATATTTCAAATTGTTTGTTTGAAAAATTTATTACAGATTTTGTAAGAATAAGTCATACATTTTAATAAAATAGAAATACTTAAATGCATCATTGTTTAAAAATGATTTAACCTCAAACGTAACTTATTAAAATTAGTTGCAATTAGTTTTGAACATCTCGATGAAATCCTTGTAGACTCAACTAAATAAAATCATATTTCTAAAAAGTAAGTTTACGCAAATAAGCATTTCTATAATTTTAACTATTTCAATATTTTAGTAAAGCTTTGAAAGATAGTTAGTTTTCGACATTTGCGAGTAGAAATTCAAGTATTCTCGAGATTTAAATAATTTATAATCCTCTTATAACGGAGAGTAAATTTCAAGGGGACAACTAATAATATACTTTTCTCATTTTAATTGAAAAGAAGACATAAATGATAAATAAAATGAATAATAAATTTTAAAAAAAATTAGAAAACAATATATATATATATATATATATATATATATATATATATATATATATATATATATATATATATATATATATATATATATATATATATATATATATATATTAGCCCCATTGAATTATGATGAATAGGCTTATCTTGTCTAATGTTAAGCGGTCGAGCGCCAAGGTGACTGAGGAGATAGAGTGTTCGCCTCCCAATGTGGTGACCGAGGTTTGAATCCCAGTGATGGTTGGTTGATGCAAATTTTGCTCCAGGCTCGCACCGACTACTATGCTGACTTGAAATATCCTCAAGCGTAGACAGATCATAGGTTAGAAAACCTTTGCCGTTGGGCTAACCGTTGGAAGTTTTTGCGGTTTACCTTTCCATGTAGTACAAAAGTGGGTTAGTTTCATTAAAAAGTGCTCGACGAAGGTCTGTTTATCCCAGTGCTAGATCCAGGAGTACTCTAATCTTCTGGTTTGGGTTCAAAAAAATATTAAGTGCTCAGTGACGCTGAATATTTCAAGTACTCGGTGGCAAGTTAAATTTGTCTCGGCTAAAAGTCTTTTCATTGGCTAAGGCGTGGAAGTTTGGACCAAGGAATACCTGCTCTGATGCCATCAATCTATTGTTAAAATTACGTGACCTTCCTTTCATATTTGTAAAAAGATCGAGCACTGAAAAACAGGTTTAGGTGCTTTATGGATGGGTAATATATCTGATATGGATGGGAACTTTTTTATGAACATGAATTTTAGAGAATTAGTCATAAGTTAGTCAGTCTTTTCTTTAGTAAGTCCTAGGTTGGCGATTGGCATACCCATTGACCTCTAATTATTAATTTCGACCATTTGCATTTACAAAAAATTATATCTACACTGGATCGTATTGTATTCCAGTTGTATTAGTTTTACTTAATACTTAGTTTTACTTTACTTTTACGCGATTTACTTAATTTTTTAATAGATAATTTAAAACTATTTTCGAAGTTTAATTTGTATTTGAGGATTATTATGTTTGAGTGAGATTGTATACATCTTAAACATAAAATTGCATTAGCATGAAAAATAAATAACTAAAATTAGCTAATTCAACCTCTCTATAATAATTCTATGTAATAAATCCTATACCAAGCAAGATATTTAAATTTTCATTTGTTTATTATGTTAAGCGTACTTTAGATAAATTTCGAAAATAATATAACAAAAAGGGAATCAATCTACTCAAAAAGCGGGAGCTAAACAATGCTAATATGTTTGAAAATTACTTCAAAATATATCTTAGATATAATTGATTTCTACCTACTTACACGCAGAACTTTGTTTTTACCTGCTAATGTGTATATTATACTTGTACCCTGCAGATTTGTACTTCTTGTACCTACTTAGTCGCCTAAGAAAGTAGTTGAGATACATTTCGAACAAAAACTATCTCAGAAATATCTTTATAAATCCTAGAAATATCTCTATATGATATATATCCCTATATCAAAAATAATAGAAACTAATAAGTTTTCGTCGAGTGAGATAGCTCTATTAATATTATTTTTAATTATTTCTTATTTTCGATATTTAAAACTTGTAACTTCTTTTTAGTTTAGCAAATATTCAAAATATATGTTGGAGAAAGATAAAATATCAAATCAGACTAATTAGTAATAAAAATATAATAATAATGAAACAAATTATAGTAATGAGTAATATAATATTAAACTAATACAAAACACGCAAAATTTTCATCAAGAGCAAAATAGTAATACTGAGGTAATATGACGATAAGCTACAATTTCTGTTTTCTTCTTCTTTTTTTATTGCCCTGGTATCAAGTGGAAATTACGGGAAAGTTATACAGTAATTATCTAGAAATAATACTAAAGAAAACTTGAATTTAAAAATAGCACCTTTGAGAAGATTGTCATTATATTACCATCATCATTATAAGCCTATCAATTAATATAACAACTCATAATGATAATTTAGAAATTAAAATTGAAAAATATACTTGTATACATAGTTCGAAGTTAACGATGATCTGTTGGTTGCGGACCTCGAAAAGGTACCTATTACCCTAATATAACATAAATATAAAATATAAATCTATAATCTATAATATGTCTTATTTATAATATGTTGTTTATATATATCTTATTTATAATATTTTATGCATAATATATTATAGATAAGACATACTATATCTATAATATATAATTATCTATAATTATTTTGAAATAAAAATGGTAATAAGTGTTTAAATTCAGAAAGGTGCGAAAGAAAAGAAAACAAGCATCAAACATTTAACTTAAGGAAATAATAAAACAGAAATCCATTTTCATTCAATAATGTTTATGTTTAAAAACGTTTTATCCTGTGTTATGGCGTTCATTGCCTTGTGTCTTAAAAATAACGAACATATTTTGAATTGTTTTACTTATTTTTCTTCCATTGTCTGCAGCACTGTCCACATCCTTACATATGAGAACAATTGCTTTGTATGGTAAGTTATTCTAGGTATTTCAGACACTTTCTTCCAATTCGAATACGGAGATTTCCCCCCTCCCCCGATATTACAACATCAAATAGTTGGCATAAAAAAGTACAGTCACTCAAAACATTGAGTCACATTCAAGTGTAAATTATTACTAAGGTTAAATTTTTTTTATTATTAAAAAAATGGCTTATTACCCGATCTTCGAAAGAGATAAAAAAGAATTAATAAATCTGCAACAATCAGCACTACAAAATAATACACAAAACTGGATGGCATATTCTGAGACAGTCAATTAAACTGAAATTATTCCATTTTTTAAAAATTATCATTTCTTGTCTCTCTTTCTGGTAATCTCTATTTCTGGTAATAAAAAATTTCAACGATTTAGGGTAAAGATTTTAAGTAATACTCCTCTTTACTCAGCAAGGACTCAAACTGTTCGTGTAAAGTGGCGGGATGAGAAACAGATGAGAAGAAATGGACACAAATAAACAGACATGATACCATAAAAACAAACGGAGCGAGAAATTATTGTGACCACCAGAGACTCGCATCTTTAAAATATCGGTGGGAATACTTAGCAGAATACGCCTCGTACAGCGGTACTCGAGGCCTGAAGGAGATTTCACTGTAAACTCGTGCGACAGTCAACATGTTAACAGCATCGCCATAAGTATTAATTACCATTAAATATCTATATTTATAAAAATGTTAAAATATTAATTATATTTTTACATAAACATAACCTACTATTTCATTTCATACATTTTGTAAGTTCTTCTTAATTTTTCAAATTGTACTCCAATAAATTTTTTTTTCACAGTCAAATTCTAGTTTGTAAAATAATAATATAGTTTGTGAAAGTTATAATCTAGTATGCAAAAGTCTTCTAGAAGTCTAGTAGTAAAAATTTCAAAGTGTTAGTTAAAACTGAACCGAGTTTAACTAGTGTCAACAATTAAAGTGTGCTAAATTTAAAAAAAAAAAAAAAAGCGCGTGGAGTCCCTCCGCGCGGAAGAAGTTAAACTTCGTAAACTGCGACGTTAATTGTAGAAGAATCAGCAGTCGTAGAAGGATCACTAGTTCTATTCAACGACTCTTTTTCCTGCTCCCTATTAAATTATATGTGCATCAAAACAAACTAAAAAAATATTTATAGAAAAACAAAAAAGTTTTATGACTTTTATTATTTTTATGCTTGTGAGAACCAAAACAAGATGGAAATGAATGAGGGAAAACTGGATCCTACCACGTGATTTCCCGGCCAATAAAAATGTATCGTTAAACGTTTAACGCTTCCTTGTTGGAAGTCGCGTCCCGCAGTGGACTGATCATTAAGACACGATTCCCAGCAGATCACCGAAGTCAAGCCTCACTGGCTGCGGTCAGTGCGCGGGTGGGTGACCACTTGAATCAGTCTGCGTAGGGACAGAGGGTGTGCGGTATTGGTCCTCGTTAAACTGTTCTACCGTAAAGTGCTCGACTTCGCGTGCAGGTCGTTGGGCTACCGAAGCAGGGGTGCCATCCCCTCTGCAGAGGATCAAAATTGCGATGGCATGTCTTCGGATCATCCTCAGGGATGTTTCCCAGACCGTCGCCAATAGCCCATTGTGCAGCTCTAGTGCGACGTAAATTAACTACAACTGTTGGAAGTCGCATAAGAAGTATAACTTCAAAAAAAAGTTTGAAAAAAAGGTTTATTATACTGAAACAGTTATGATACAAGGGTCACTGAAGAAATTTATGTCATAGATCTGCTCTATGCAGCCTATATTTTTTATGACAATTAAGTTTTATAAATTACACTCTTTTCGTAATATAACTTACAGAAATTCAACTGAAATCAAATGACGAAATTTAGATTTAATACCTTAATTGAAAAAAATAAGTAAATTACATTTAATGTCAGAATTATATTTAATAATAATAATGTACAGTATATCGTACATTGTTCGGTGCACCCAAAACTACGATGTATGCAAATGTACTCGTAATGAAACTTGCTGAACTTGGTTAATAAAAAAAAAATTAAGTGCATTTCAAACATGGATTTTAAACTTAATGCTTGAGTTGAAAAGAAAATTCTGTAGAAATTATATTTTATTTAGAAATTTTATTTAATAGTAAAATTAAAATTTATTTTTTGTTCACAATATGTAGAAGTTAATGTGAACAAAACTCCTATGTATGCAAATATATCCGTTATGCAATATCAAAAAAATTGGTTGTAAGTCAATTACGGATTTTAAATGTAATACGAGAATGGAAAAAAACAACATAGAAATTGCATTGAATAATATGAAAGATGTAACGTAGTAAATATCCTAGCTTCAAACAGTATGTTATTCTGGCGCAAAAGAAATATTTTGGAACGAAGTAAAACATCTTCCCACGCGATAACTCCTAACTTCTGCCACTCCTCATTTAGAATTTCGAATGGTAATTCTTTTTTCATAACAAGATTTTCTTCACTGTATCCATAATCGAAAGGGGGATACGAGTGAACCGAAAAATCCCACAAAAAGTGAGAAAACATCCTAATTTCATTTTTTCCCCATATACGTTGGCAGAGGGCGCTCTACTTCAAAGTGATGTGATCAGATTCTCAAAATTTTCAACTGGAAAAAAAAAATGGCAAAAAAAGTTATGTGAGTTAGACTGCGTAATTTTGCTTATCTGTGACATATTATGAGCGGCGTTTTTCGTAGGTGCGGCACATAACTCATGATAAGCCATTTTTTTTTCTATTTTTCTTCTTTATGTCTAGGTGCGAAAAAGATATTTACTGCGATACAACGAAACGAAATGTAAAAACATAAGTTTCTGTTTTTTTTTTTCCTTCTTTCATTTTTCTTGTGCTCTTTTGTAATAACATCAGCTAATCGCTTTTAAATGAAGCCGAAAAGTTACCTTTAAACTCTATTGCATTAAATCTAAAAAGAATATGTTGAAATTCTGAAAAAAAAAGTAGTTTCTCGCTTCGGCTTAACAATAAAATTAATTAGCGCTAAATTCTTCACATTGTTCGAAATATCCAATAAAAATAATTGTTATTTCTTTTCACATCGTCAAGCAAAAGTTAAACTACGTCAAAAGTAATAAAAGCATCGATATTTCACAGAGCACAATTAGTTTTTTTTTCTTTGAGTTCTTGTTATTAATGAGATATTTAGAAAATTACCCTAATTTACAGAGTCATTAATTTACGACAGAATAATCGAGGTAGGGATTCGAACAAAGCAGCAGCTAGGAAGTATCTTACAAAAAAGGAAGTTCATTTTGAAAGTTGTTAAATTGAAGAAGGGAATACAGTAACATTCCAATATCTCCAAATTCGCAGAAATCTTTGCATTTTAAAAACGTTCACATTGAGGATATTAACAAGTTTCTGCATTGCTAAAAATAATTTTCAGAGAATAAATTATAAATTCCGTTCTATTTTTATTTGCAGATTTAAAGAAAATTGTCGTATCCCCATAAATCTAAATCTTTCAGCTAAATTATAAGGATGGATTTTAGAAATAACCAAATAAATGACAAAATAAATTTTAATTGCTAAAACATCTTTATAATACTGAGAATTTTTTTTTTCAGTCTTTCGTTTGGTAACATCGTTCCAGAAAGAATAATAATTTTCTGCATATTGCATTGTTCCGGTTTAATTATTTAAGTTTTACATTATTTCGATCTCACAAAAACCAGCATATTTGAATAAAATCAAGAGTGTTCTGTTTTAAAAGTAACCCGAATTTTTTCACCAATAAATAAACAAAAAGGTATTTATTTAAAATAACTATCCTCTTTTGAAAAAGAACAATAATGACTAAGACAATGAAAAATAATAACAATGAAAATTCTAGCTTAAAAGAAAAAACAAATTATTTTTTTGCAATCCTCAATTTTTAAACAGGACTTATTATAAGTTTATACAGTTTTTCAAAGAGAATGATATTTTTATGTTGAATGTTGCATTGTTCTGGATAAATTATAGGGAATTTTACATAATTTCGATTTAGAAAAACTCACGACACTTTAGAAAAGTCTCTGAATGAGCCTGCCAATCAGAGATACTTTGAATCAACACGAAGAAAAAAAAGTTGTTAATGTTTGTACTGAACAAACAAAACAAGACATATATTTTTTCTTCCTGTAATCAGCAAGAAACAGGGGACCCAATTCTGGGTTTACTACTATCAATGTTTGAGTCCGTAGCCATGAACTGAACCAAAAAGTCAAGGGAACATGGGAGTACAAACTGATCTTCACTTTTTGATGGTTAACTAACCTGCATTTGACGCATGTAGATAAAAACCCGTATGAAGACGAAAACCACAAAAAATTCACGTGGTTAGCCCGACTGCAAGTGGATTCTAATTCCTGATCCGTCTACCACTGGAGGTATTTAATGACAGCACTGTGGTCTGTGTGAGCAGAGAGAAAAATTCGCATCAACCAGCCACTGCTGGGATTCGAACCTGGATCATCTCATTGGAAGGCGAACTCTCTATCCCCTGAACCACAGCGGCTAAGGAAATAAAACAAGACAAATGGGAATATTTGACCTTAAAATTTTTTTTTTTTTCCAATATGAGAAAATTTTATTTGATTTAGACGATTTCAAACTTCTACTATTGGTAACATTGGAATTTTTGCATGTTTGTTTTCATGAGTAAATTGTATATGCCTCTAAGGTTTCTATTGTTAACGAAACCAATTACTTGATAAAAATAAGGTAAGTATTAAAATATTACCATTTAGTAATCTATTACCAATATGCAATAATTTTTAGTTTTTAGTTACTAAGTTGCAGTGTCATTTCATTTGTAGATTCTTGTGCATAGATTACAATTGTCCAACATACGAATTGTATTCTTGTGTTAGAATAAGTAAGTGATCCAAAGAAGCTCCGAGCGTGAATTATTTTGGTCCAAAATTTTAATAACAGTAAAAAAAAAAATTCTAAAAAAGAAGAATCGGTTTACTTCCTTTTTTTAATACCTTAAATTTCATTTTGAATCTTGAAAATCCTTTTATTATATATTTTATAAGCAAATATTTTCGGGTAAACAATTATAAGTGGTTTAAAGTAACTTCAGTTGTCGGTACGTATACACTGTAAAAAATTCTGGGTCAAATTACGGTAAAAAGTACTGGCATCCTGAGAGCAGGATCTGCCTAATTTATTTTTCAGTAAAATTTTATACCGTATTTTTACAGTATATATTTAATTACAGTGATTCAGTAATTTTACAGTAAGTAGTACTGTAAAAATTACGGTATATTTGAATTTTTTGTTCTGTAGAATTCTATAGTAAAAAAAAGTGCGGTTGCGGTTACACTCACAACTTAGTAAAGCTTAAAAGTTTGAAAATATTCCAATAAAATATCATTAGCATTATGTTTATGATTAATTTGATTTAACTTTTTTTTTTCAAATCAAAAATTTATTTTTTTCTAAAGTTTTCAAATCCAATTCAATCAATCTCACTAAAACTTGATTTATTTTAGCTTTTTTTATCAAATCAAATCAAATTAGTCTTATGATTAATTATTATTTTTTATTTCGTTTAGGTATAACTTTGAACGGTCTGGATGTTGTCGGTCCTGATCTAGGTATACGCAACAGGTTCAATAAGCACAGATGAAATTCTTTTCCAAACGTGGAAAAGATGCAGTTAGCATTCACATGTTAGCATTCAAAGAAAAGTTAGCATTCACAAACGTGGAAAAGATGCTCTTATTTATAGTAAAGTTTAAAATTTTTACAAAAACATTCAAATAAAATATTATTGAGCATTACTTTTATGATTAATTTGATTTATTTTAGTTTAAACCGGTCTTTGAAAAGTAAGTTTAAATTTCATGCATGTACAAATTCAAGCAACTAATAAGCTCAGAAGAAAAGAACTCGCAATGAGTGTCATCAAAAGGGTAACATAGAATTGTTCAGGATATAGCATATTACAATCCAAGTTTCACCGAACAAATTTTTCTTACTTTGAAAAAACATTTTTTTTTTCTGATCTTCATGTCAAAATTTGTTCACAAAAAATTAGATCAATTGTCAATTGTCTCATAAAATTTTTTATGCGGAAATTATTTAAATTTTCAATTTCTACCTAAAAACTATACAATTTTAAAATTGGTTCAAGGTCTAAAACTTTCCTCGCCACATAGGTTTTATCAATATTTTTTTTTACCAATACTTGATGAATAAATATTTAAAAAAAATATTAGATTGCTAACTGTCGCTGCAACTTGATAGACTGGACCTCAATTTCTATTTCATTGTAACAATTGAAAAAAAAAATCATAAAAATGGCTCATAATAAGACTCTAGGGATCAATAAGAACAGGGATAGATAAGAGTTATATCTATCCTTTGTTAGAACAGAGCAAAGAAGTACGGTTAATTTGTAAAAACGAAAAATAATAAATTCTTATTCTGATTTCGAAGCAGGTGTTGCAAACACTGATTCTGGGGACATTTTCAAAAAACATGTTCTAAGCGGATGCAAACAACAGGAGTCCAAGCAATAACGACAGCTGCATTTAACGTGAAGCTTAAATTTGCATTATATTGTGATTAGAAAGACAATGAAGAGTTTCCATACTTATTCTTAAAGTAATGGTAAAGTCAATGCAGCCATGAGGAAGATTCTTGTTTTATTTTATAAAAAAGCTTCTTCACAAGAGCTATTGGTCAGTTTTGTCAAAACAAATTATGAATGTATTTTTGCTCTAAAAAAGACTTCAATAATTTAGGTGTAAACAATTCATACTTTTAAACAAAATAGGCATAATATACTGCTCGGATTAATTGAGACAAGTCTAATTAATTGATACTGTGTAATTAATTGAAACTTTTTAGTTATTTCTAAACTGTAAAACACCATGCATCACAAGGAGATTTATTACTTTGAAAGAATTTTTTTTGTAATAATAAAAGTTGCCATGGCAATTTGGAATAAGTTAAGGAATGGGCAACTGAGGAGACGGATATCACAATTTAGATCCTTATTGCTCAAAAAAGTATAATAAATTAATAAAAAAGCAAATGGTCTGTACATGATGCAATATTCATCCCCAAGGAAAATTAAGCAATCCATGCAATGGCAACTAAATATTTTAAGTTATAGTCAACGCCGTTTTACGTAACCATATGCTTTTAAATGTGCTCACTGAGAAAAAGTCGTGACAAAAAATGACTTTTTTTATTAAAGGTAAAATGTTTTAGCTATATAATAGCTTTCAAATTCCATGCAAATGTATGTATTAGGTAGAAGTATAGGGTATCTCGGAACTTCTACCAGTATTTTAAATTTGATTGAGAAAAAGATTAAAATAAATATTGATTTAACTTTTAAATGATAGAAAATATGCTATGCTTATATTTGCAAGTCAATATATAGATACTAGAATGTCCATACTAGCAGGCGTTTGGCTGAAGATTTAAAAATTGCCTTTCTCCCTGAGATAATTAAAATATTATGGAGAGATTCATCTTGTGCAACTAAAATAAGGCTTCTTGATTTATATGGAAATTTTTTACCAGACAATTATTAAAAATTTTGGAATATTTTGATGAGTTTTTTAGAAAATATAAGCTTAGCAGCAAAATATCGCATGAAAAAGAATGCTTGGATTGTTTGGTTCCATGATAAATTAAAAATATATGCACTAATCTATAGAGCCTATTTTAAAGAGTCTTCAAAAATTCATTGCTACCAAAAGAGCTATTCATAGTGCAGAGATTAGACATAAATATGGAAACGCTTCTACACTAACTCTATGTGAACAATCTTTCTGCAAGAAACAGATGTTTTAGAAGATTTTTAAAAGGTGAAACTAGTGGCACAATTTGATAGATCTGGCTTGAAGTTTTTAGAAATGATATCATATTTACCCATGCAAAATTAGGACGACCAAAATTAGTGGATGATGGTAAAATCTTTTTAACTTTAATAATAGTAATTTTGAAGTTGTTGTATAGGATTGAAATATTAACATTAGAATACTTTTTTTAGTTATATTAGTATTAAAAAGGATCTGTGGTAAATTTCATGAATGCAAATTTTGCATGGGTAAAAGAACACAATTTCTAAGAGCATCAAGCATCGTTATTCAAATTGTGTCATCTTCAAAAACATTTGCTGCTTATAAAAAGATTGCTTACATAGAATTAGCATGGAAGTGCTTCCATATGGTTACAAATTTGTAAATTGGTGGATAATTTTGAAATGTTCTCTTGTTATGAGATAAAATACTAAATAGCTCAGATGAACCCTAAATAAGCAGTTTAATTAGAAAAATTCCCAGAAAGTCCCAGAATTTAGAGAGAAAATAACACCTAATATATTTCGTATGGAAGACTCGACTTGGCGATACTTTTGCCAACTTGGCAATAATCATAAGGCCTGTTTAGACGATCCAATTTCTTGGACAGAGATTGATTGATATTGATGGAAACTTGTTTTGCTTTGAGCTTGGATCGTGTAAACAATCATCCAAGTACTTGGTCCAACTTCTTGGATGATTGTAGAGCATGTTCTACTTTCTATCCAAGTTTTTTCTCCCTTAACCAATCAGCGTCTTAGGTTTTGTGACGTCAATAAGCAGGCAGCAAATTATGTCATTTTGTTGTCGGTTTTCATATATTTAAGTCCAAATAAATTGATCTGTTGCGGTTTATTTGTGTTATTATGATTTTATTTGAATTTATTTAGTAATTTTAAACTTATGTAAGTATTATTTTATAATGTTGAATATGAACAATGCGTATGCGCAAATTTTTCTTTCAACGAATCAGTGACATTCAAGAACTTGGATAGTGTCGATGAATCATCCTATTTCTTTGACAGAAAAATCCGTCCAATTTCTCGGATTAAAGAAAGTGGACCGTGTAAACAGGCCTTTAGTGGTACTTGGGGACTATTTTGACTACAAAATTATCTGGTGCGTGTTCTCTCTAGTGAGTTCATTAACTTGTCTGAGTTTGTGAAGCTTGAGTCCTGTTTTGTATCTCACTGTTGTTTGAGCTAAAATAGAGAGCTAGAAATAGCTGTATTTTCTGAAAGATTTTGTTTATAAATTTTTGGAGTCTTGAAGACTATTTTATTCATCTTCAACTGAAACGAACCCCTGTGCTCGGTACATTAATTTTATCTAACCCCTGTGTTTAATTATACAGTATGAATAAAGACATTATATAAAGCTAAAAATGTTTTTCACTTTTTACACTCAATTAACACACTATAGTCAAATAATAGAAGTGCTAAACTGTATCTACAAAAGGATTGGTGCCTTTGATTTCTATGAAGTTTTATTAAACGTCAAATTAAGGAAGGCAGAGGATAAATTTATAATATATCTTGATTTCATTTTTTAAATTAAGTAGTATGGTAAACCCTCATGAATTGCCCAACTTTGAAAGAAGAAAACGCTAAATGTGATCAAAATGCCATGTTTAAAATGTATAGTAGCTGTCAATGTTTAGTTTCAATGGACAAAAAGTATCTGAATTTATTTCGTTTAGATGAATTTGGCCTACAATGGAAAAAATATTTAACGAAAGAAAAAAGTACTGGAAAAGTAAGACATTTATCAATAAGATATTTATAAAGTTCTCAAACATTAACAATTAAAAGTTCATTAAAATATGAAGATAGATACAGCTCGTAATTCCAACTAAATGTTCGTTGACTTATGACATATTTATCAACCACTTCGATTCCCATTTAGGTCAAAACCCAAAATAATTCAGGCGGCCCGTTTAAATAGAAATAATAGAAAAATTTCATTAATGTGATGATGTCACGAAGGTGTATCTCCACCCTATGATGATAATCCTTTGACAGATCTATTGTTCCGTTTGGAAATTCGCCCATTTTAATAGGGGGTGAGGTAAATAGAGATCGTCTGTATCTTTTTGGATCGATAGTAGAGGCTCCGGCGGTCTGTCTGAAGAATCTTTTAAGAAAGTACACACTAGACTTAAAGAGGTCTTAAAGAAAGTCATAAATTTTGTTTAGAGTGTTGAAAAGTCTTTTCTTTTGCGGTTTTGAAAATTCTTTCTCAACTTTTATTAAAATATTCTAAAACCAAGATTTTGTTTGGTATTATTTATGTCATTTTAGAAGTTCAATATAATATGATAAATGTTACTGCGGTGGTATTTTATTAGAACCAAAAAACTATAATTTTAAGAATTTATTTTTCGATGATTAATTTGGCTTGTGTATTTGTTGTCACAATTTAAAATTTTTCATTGTTTTTTTTAAAATTTTTTTTAATCTTCTTAAATATATTATTTATTTATATAAAAATAAACTGTGCAGTCACTTGAACATCTTTTCTTCTGTCCGGCCGTTTTCGAAATCTTACAACAGATTAGTGACTGTCCACAAGAAGATCTTCATTCGGACATTTACCTTGATATAGCTGAAGCAGTGTATAGGACTTCCGGTCCTATACAATGATTTATTGATTTATTTTTGATTTATTTTCCATGCCCTTAACATGACAACCAACCAGCCAACCAAAAACTGAATAAAATAATATGATGAAAACCTTGTATATCTTGTAATTACACGACTTAAAGTTCGCAGAAAAAACACCAATTAAAATTTATTTATAGGTAGAAATTGCCTTTTCTTGATTGTTATAAAATGAAATCGACACTACTAGTAAGGACGTGTCTTCTTAAAAGTTAGTTGATCACTTTCGTTATTGTATAATTTATGTCATAATAATTGCAGTAAAGTAATTCAACCAAAGATAAATAGTACGGCATGTGCAAAGTAAGTAATGAGACTGATTTATAAATATTTTTTATTCTTGCAGAAAAACAATTCATTATCGTCACCCTCAAAATATCGTCCCCTTGAGTGGTCATGCGGCGTTGATGATAGTTCTTTCACTTTATATAGCATTGCTGAAACTCTGGTGTAATAGTCTTTAAATAACGGTTACAGTCTTTTAAGTGTTTTCCAGTGTCCAAAGTTACGATGATTGAGATGAATTTCCAATCTTGGGGAGACAAAAAGAACTCAATTTAGGTAGGCAAAGAGATTGAGGATGTTTGGTGTCAAAGGCATGATTCTTTCGTTGTACAATTTCAATTCGTTTTTCACAATATGATAAACAGTAGTGGAATATAAATTCCGCTATTTTCCGATCGTCAACCAATTATTTGAAAGCTCAAGATTACAGATTTTGTCAGTATTTCTATCGATTCTTGGAATTAAAGGTCTTTAACTACCTGATTCCCTTTCCATCAACTCCCTTCTTTCTAAAAATGTCGTAAACCACTGAAAAACCTATGCTATTGACGAAACATTAGGCCAACTGGAATGTTGCAAAAGTTTCCATTTCACTATGCCCAAAACTGAAGCAGAGTATGATAGCACACCATTGGTCTATAATTAATATCACTCGATTTTAGAACGCACTACAAAAACTGACTTCTGAACAAAGATGACTTCGGACAATCTAAGGAGTTCACTTTTGTACTTAGCGTAAAGTAGTTGTTCATCGATCACCCTTCGAAGTCATGTGGATCCAGGGTTGCCATATCGTAGACTATGTAGTCAGTCTTATGAAGAATTATCAGGACTCAAGAATGGACAAATTGCTTATACTATGAAAGCCATTAAACATTTTTAAAATCGCCATTTTGGTGATATTTTTACATCTACATTAAAATTATCAGAATCAATACAATCACAATCAATTTTTCTTTTTTTTCTTCTAGTTTTAATGAATCCAGATAATGCAACATTGGAGCAAGTTTTTAAATATTAAAAAAATTCGACCACAAACGCTTTTCATTTTTTCAAAAGTGGCTTTTCCTCATATTGACGTTTTGCGCTATTTTCAGAATAACCAGAAAGGTCTAAAGATAGGCCAAATTTGACCTAACAGTCACGAGTAACTGTTGCACACTCACAGCAGTTATGAAAATAGCATATTTTTCGCTAAAAAGGATAATTTTTGACGACTTACAAGTTTGTTGTAGGACCTTACAGACTTTAGTTGTTAAACAATATCTTTATTGATATCTTCTACAGAGATGATGAGTTGTTAAAGGAAATGATATTCGTTTAATAATTTATTAAATACTGTTTTTGCGTAAAACAAAGCAACTGAATAAAGTCTGTGCAGATGATATTACATCTTACTGTTTTCTGCTTAAATATCTTTTGTAATTCCAACCAATTTGTATCTTGACTATGGAAATGACAGAATGGTTTATTGATATTTAGTTGAAAAGAACTCAAAAACTTTACTTATATTTTATTTGAAATTATTACTTCATCTAAAGTGCCTGAAACTATTGCTTCAGGCATTTTAACTATTGCTTTGAGACTATTACTTCATTTAACATGTTCACGTCGGCTTGACCCACAGGTGGCCCACGCTAGATTGTCTCATCCTGCGGCGCACCGGAGTAAAAACTGGTAACAAATAAATTTCATTTTTTAGTTTTTTTCCGGGAATAATAAAAATCCATAACTACCAATTGTTTTTAACGGATGCAATTTTTATATTGAATTGCTTCTTCGCCGTGATAAATTTCCTTACAGTGAATTGTTATTGTTGAGAATAGACTAATTCCTCCCGAATATTATCTAATATTGAAATATTTATTCTACCAGTATTTTCTCTTTTCCGTCCCACTTTCAGGCCTGAACACCCGGCGTGAACGTGTTAAAATGTCTAGAATTTAAAACCCAAAATTTTATTTTTCACCATCTGTTCAGCTATTTAATTGCTAAAATAGTTTTTTTTATGTTATTTAATGTTAAAATAATTGTTAAATAACTTTTTGTAAGTAGTTAATATTTAAAACTGTAACAGTCAATAAGTATCTAGCGGATAGGAAAACTTCATTTAATGCTAAAATAAATACTAAGCAAGTTCCTGTAAGCTGTTTATAACAAAAGGGTATATTCGTTGGTTTCTTTTGTAGCAGTCAATTTAGTATAGAAATAATTGATTCCAGTCAAATAATAAGTAACGGATATGATACTTTCTTGTAAGCTGCTTATTGTTAAAATAACTATTAAATTATATCTTGTAAGCTGTTGATGACTAAGAGTGTAAAATGTTATGAATTTTAATACTCTGTTTCTTAAAACACGCTTGTATGAAAATTTGGATCTAAAATGTTTAGTTATTTACATAAATAGTATGATAAGATTACTCTAAATTTTCTATCTGACTCTTCTTCAAATTCATAGAAATACATCACGTTGCATACTCTTATATGTTTCTAGAAAAATAACCCATGTCTTTGGTAGTTTTAATGTCTTTTTTGATTTCGAATACAAATGAGTCAAAAATACCTGTTTATTTCGTTTTATTTTTCGCTTAATTACTGATTCTAGAATGCGGTTAACAAACATATCTCAGATGTTACTTAAACATATGTGTAGCGACATAGCGAATGCAAATCTGATTAAAAAATCATTAGTTATCCTGGAAAAGCTGAAATAATAGTATTAATTAAACTTCACACGGTAGGTATTCTTTCATCTTAACAAGATTAAGTTTTGCTTCACAATACCAAATTAGAAATTTTGTGCCAAACCCATGTTAGAAAGCCTGGGGGAACATCACCGTGAAACAGTAACTAACGACAGAAATTTCACGAACATCCATTTTAAACAATGAAAGCTTTTCAAAGTTTATTCGAAAAACATTTTTCAAACAAAATAAATTTCTAAACACAAGAAATAGTTTTTAAAATTTTTTAAGATTTCCTGAAAAACTGTATTATTGAAGATATTTAATTTTCCTTTTTAATATTAGAGGAATTTTTAATTGTATTTACAAAGCAAAGATATATATATATTTTAATTCTTAAATTACTTTTTACCTTTTTACTTTTAAGGTTTCTCAAAACAAAAAGGAAAACCTTTTTGTTTTTCAAACCTTAAGAGCCTTAATCTGTTAACAGTTAAGAGGCCTAATTGTTAACTTTTTATCATATGATTTTGTTACTCACCTATTTTATTTTTAAACTCTTTTTAGACGTAATAAGTTATTACACTGAAAATAAAATCCAGATAAAATTACGGTAAAAAATATCGGCACTCAGGGTAGTTATACTTTTCCCCATTAAATTCATATTTACTGGAATATATTACGGAACAAAAAATCTGAAATACCATAATTTTTACAGTAAAAATTAACGTAAAATCAATGAATAAATCTAATTAAATAAATATTATTATAACATTTATAGTATAATATTTTACAGTAGAAACGGATTTTGTGGTAAAAGGGATTTTACAGTAAAGTGAATTTTACTGATGATGCACCCAAAGTGCCGGTACTTAATACCGTAATTTGGCCCCGAAGTTTTTACATGGTATAAAACCTTTATTTTAACCTATCGCGAATCATACGAACACTGTTTTCTTACTTAAGTAAAAATTTAATATTTTGGAACATTTTTCGTTCAATTAATTGATCTGGGAGATCCACCCTATCATTTTCTTCTATTGTATTTATTATGATACTAGAATATAGTTCAGCAAAAAAAGAAAAAGTAACTTAATATTGTTGGTCTCATGCAATCAATTTCTGCTACTAAAAACCATACTATTTTACGTTGTTCTGTTTTGTACGTATCATTCTTACCTCAACTTTAAATGCTTTAATGTTAACGGTTGGTGCAGTTATAGATTAATTAGAAATCGAGTATCAGGACCAGCTTAATTTAAATGAAATTTTTCGGATTTATTTTCATTATGGATTTAAGTAAATTTGTTTAAAGACACAAAAATTATTGTAAAGTTGTATATTAATTTCGTATGCAAAGCTCGGTATAGCACGCAAATGTAAATAAAGGTAAGTGAAGAGGTAGTAAGTTTAAGAAATGTTTTATGACTATGTGTTATCGTTAATGTATGAAATACTGATATTCTATAGAATACCTGGTTTATCGACAGTGTAGGAAATATTATTATACGCGCAAATATAAGAATTATCCTACCCTCATAGTGTATGAGAATTATCGTACACTATGAGAATTATCATACTTTATCATACACTTTGTATCGACAGTTTGGGTTCAGTGGAAGGTTTGTGATTTACCCCTCTAATTTTAGGGTATACTGGAAGAAAGATAAACTCGTCGCCGTGACAAGCAGGATCAGCACAGATACCGGTCGAGAGGCCCGACGAGCCCCTCCGTGATCTTTATTTAAAATTAAAAAATTTTTACAACATGGCAACACAAGAATTTAGCCCTACAAAACATGTTTGATCTCAGAAAGAACACAAGTGGTGAATGTTTAAAAATTACAGAATATATATCAGTAAAAAGTTAGGCTAAAGACTATATAAGCATGAGAGTAAAAAATCATCAATTGATACACAGAAGTCACGGATGAAGAGATATCGAAATATGCAATCGAAAAAAAGTTATAAGACCAAAGGACATTTATAACTTAAAAATACAATTGATTATAAACATTTACCAGGTAATTTAAAAGTTAATTAAAATTAAGGTAGGTAACGTTAAACGCCAAAGCTAAAATTTCGAAATCAACGTAAAGTTGATCAAAAAACCTAAAAAATTTTACCAGAAGGGCAATTAAAACCAAGATAAAATGATTAAAAGGATTATGGTAAAAATATAGGATAGATTAAAGCAGCATTAAAATTGGCTTGATCAAAAGGTTAAATAAGAGCCTGAAAAAAGCCGAGAGAGCACCATAAAAGGGATATAAAAGTTAAAGGTAAAACTGGTGTTAAAAAATAAAGTTAAATAACAAACATTTAAAAGTTCGTTATCCGTTAAATCTATTTTTACTGAAAAATATTATGCTTTATTTTTCACAGTAATATTTATTTAATTAGAGTGCTTAAGTCATTTTACGGTTATTATTACTGTAAAAATTACGATATATCAGGTGTTATGTTCTTTAATACGTTCCGGTAAAAATGGATTTTACAGTGAAAAGTACCGGCAACCTGGGTGCCGATATTTTTATCTGTAATTTGATACGAAATTTCTTACATTCTATAAAATGCTGAGGCATTGATAAAAGAACAAATGCTATTTAGGCAAAGCATGAAATACATAATAAGCATAAACTATGAATGAATTATGAGTAAGCATAAATTATGTATTATATACTTTGCCCGTCATTGCACTGAATGCCGGTGCTTCGGCTATGTGAGAAATATTAATTATTCGTTTGATTTTACACATTTTGTAAATTAAAAAGGAAATTAAGCATTTCATACTTTAACGCGAAGATTTTATACGTTAACATAATATAAATATTTTAAAATCAGCCAGCATTCATTTTGAAATTTTTCAAAGTTCAACGGATTAAATTCCGTTAGAAATGAATAAATTTTATTTTCTAGTAAACTAGCTTGCAAGGCTTTTAAATAATAGTAAAAAGTAAGCGTGGGGGGATGTGTTAGACATATTTACACAAAACTGTTTTTAGAAATTATTTACTTTTTAACAACATCAGATGTGAAATTTCACGCAGCAATCTTTATTCCATCGAGAGCAAGTTACACATTCCTCAATTAAAATCCTTTTTGTTCGTAAAGTAATTTTCGTCAGCGAATGTTTAAAAAGCTCTCAAAGAGTTAATTGCTCAGCTATTTGATTTACGTGAAGTAAAAAATGTCCACTGTTAAGTCACTTCTGATATTTTTTTTTTTTTTTTTTTTTTTTTAATAATTTTTTTCAAGTAAAACACAAAACATTAATCTAAATAATATTGACGTAGTTTTTAACAAAATTATTAACTGAAATAAACTCATTTCTTAAACAAAAAATACGTAACTGTAAAAAAAAAAAAAAAAACATAATGTTCTTTAAACTAATGCTGAATTTATTTTTATTCAAGACGTCTATAGAATTGTTTGTTTAATACATAAACATAATGAAAAAATAAATTTAACGCATTTTTTTAAAATTTAATTTAGTAAAAACAGCGAACATTTCTTAATTGCTAAATTTAGTGTATATTTTAAAGAATTACTTATATATCTTAGAGATCTATTTCGAATAGACATTTTATTTATTTTTTGTAGCTTTGGGAATTATTTTAGTAATTTTTTCTACTTAATTAATAGTTTTTTCTTTTAATTTAATTTTTTTTATTATTTTTTAGTTTGTGTCACGAAGAAAACAGAATATATTTGAATTATTGTTCCTAGGCATTGTTTTTACATATTTGTTTAAAATAATTATAAAACATTACTTTAAATAATTCTCACTTACAAATATAATATTTTACTAAAACATGCTAAAGTTAGTTTGTGAAATTATTGTCGTCTAGAAGAATTTAAACCTATTTATCTTAAAGGATGTTAAGATAAAATTTTAAATCACTTTTTAATAAAAGATGCAAAATCAATCCGGATTTTATTAAATATATAAATACAGGGTGTTACAAAACTACTGATCATAATTCTAAGAAGAACTAGATTATTCAACATCCCATGACAGGAAACCATGACTTTGGACGCCAGGTAATTACGGACAGGTTGTTCGTGCTCATTGATTTACAGAAATTATCTTAAATTTATGTTTTCTAATAACTAGTGTGGAAAATTATAATACAACAGGACAGAAATAGCATTGCAATTTACCGATTTGGTGACTTATTTGGCAGTATTGGTGATACAGTTATTGTTAGTCTGAAGAATAGTTTTTAGGATTTTTGTAAGGTGAACTATAACGAATATATATTTGTTTAAGGAGATAGAAATTGTATTCTTAAAACTCACTGCTAATGAACATTTCTTTTAAAGAAATCATGTGAAAAAACAATCTATTCAGTCTTCTTTATCGTCAATTGTTCTACTAATTTTTTTTCCACATTAAAAAAAGAAGATAATAAAGATAGTAAAAAAAATTTAATCTATAAAACTAATTAACTAAAATCGAAAGGTAGTCTAAATAAATTCGATGGATTTGAAGAAGATATTGATAATTGCTATAAAGGATTTAAAATTCTGGTTCAAGTTGAATACGTTAAATATCTTTTTTACCAATAGAATAATTATTATTTTTTCACCATAGATTTCATCATTGCACATTTTAATAGTTATTCTAAGTTAAATTTTTTAACATTGAAACGAAAAATATAACAAAGGCAGTGTTTCAAGAAACATACTTTTATCAAATTTTGTAATTAAAGTGTATTTTCTACTGCTGTAAAACTTATCTAAACGTATTATTTAATTTATATAATTTTACTTATTTGATATTCTATTTCTGAATATAAACGAATCTAATCTCATCAAATTGTCTGTGATTAATCATATTGAATATTTTTACTCCTTGCTTAGATTGCTACCTGTTCCGTTTGGAGACTTTTTTCTTAAAAATGAAACTTTTAATTTGAATGGGATATTTTCTCTACAGCAACTGTTTTTAAAAACCTAAATTTTGGTAACCATATTTTTTATATTATTAAAAGTAATATATTTTTATCCATGCATTAAGTAATCTAAAACTGATGATGTTTTGTTTTTTCAACTTTACGTTAGATTTTAGTTTTATGTGGTAAAACAATAAGATATAGAAACGTAAAAATATAAAAATAAAGAGAAAAATGAGGTACAGAGAATACAATGAAATAAGAATTTACTTTTGAAAAATTGTTTTGAGAATTATTAACTTTTAAATTTGCAAAGAAAATTGCCACATGAATTGCTTTGCATTCAAGAAAAAATTGACGTTTAAATTTGACGTAATGAAACTTAAAACAGTCTCATTTTTTATATATATCAAAATTCTACTTTTTCTGAAAGTTGGCTCATTTTTATGTGCTTTTTTTCGCTAACTTTTTTCTCTGTTTATTTCTTAAACATTCGCCATATATTCTTTGAAATAATGTGTTGCAAAATGTTTTTACATAAAAATTTAATAATTATTTATTTTATTAGCAAAATTACCTTTAAAAAATAAGGAGAGATAACCATGGGAGTTTATGAGTGGAGTCTTCCTGTTCTTAAACATATCTTCATTGCAAAAAAGCTATCTAAGTTGGGTGTATTGTAAATTTTTGAAAACATTTTTTAAAAATGATCCTTTTTCATAGAAATCGTATGGGGATTCAGACGTGTAAAATAAACTATTTAAGCAGTTTTTAGAATTGAAAAGTGTGGGTAGAGATGTAATTAACTTGAATAAGATCAGGATAGATTTTACACCATATCTCTTAACTGTCATTTGCCATATTAATTTCTCGAGATTTAACATCGAAAGTCAAATATTCCAAACTGGGTAGTTTTGAAATATTAATTACCTTTGGCAAAACAATATTTGTCAGTCAAATGAGTGAATTTCTAGAATGACGGAATTGATGCATGTCTAGACTCTATCTAAATTAATAATAATGCTGAATGTTTAGAAAATGACTTATCCAGCAAAAGCCAGCATAACTTTCAACAGTAAACTTTCCATGCATTTAGTTTCAGTTCCACTACAGTTAGTTCGTTTCTCTAATGAGCAGGTTTCTGTCAGAAAATCAAAGTTCAGCAGAAACCTGCAGATATTTGTAAGACGTATAAATCTCAAAACTATTCCCCCGTTTTATTTGACGAATGAAAAGTTTACTTAAGACCTCAGTTTATGAAAGTCACGCAGTGAAGAATAAATTTTGACTTGAGTGAATTTAATATATTCGTAAGCATTAAGACAAAAATAATTATCTTATGACATAATTACTATTTTGTATAAAATAAATTATCACTTATCAAAACTTAAAGCGTAATAAAACCTTAAACCATTTTGTAAGGAATTCTAAATTTCCTTGCAACGTAATAAAAACAAGGACAAATCGAAATTTTTTTATTCAAGCACGAATGAAAAGTTTACAATTGAAACTTAGTTTATAAAAGTCACGCAGTAATGTATAAATTTTGATTTGCCTGAATTTTAATATATACGTAAGTATTAAAGCAAAAAAAAAAAACTTTTATAATAAAATTAGTATTTTGTAAAAATCTATTATCCCGTATCGAAACTTATAACGTAATAAAACTGAAAAAATTTTGGATGGAATTTTAAATTTCCTAGCAACATAATAAAACAAGGACATATCGAAAAAGTATTTTATTTAAAAGTAATTTATTCAAAAGTAATTTATTCAAGATTTCAAAATTGTTCCCAGTACTTATTGCAATAAGTACTACTGTTACTGATAATAGGTACTGTGGTAATAGTGACTTAATTTTTATATTTTCCTTATACAATTAAGATTGGAGTAAACAAACTTGTGATTTAAAATGTAATTCTTGTGATTCAAAAAATAAAGTCAAAGTATTAAAAGTATAAAAAGTAAACAAACGTAGAAGTAGTATTACTTTATTTACGTCGCTCTAGATCTGCATTCTGGGCGATTGGCGACGGTTTAGGAACCATTCCCGAGAATGATATAGACATGATTCTCTTCAGAGGGGTGATTCCTCCTCTTTGGTAGCCCGTTGATCTGACCGCAAAGTCAAGTACTTTACATTAGAATATTCAGTGAGCGGTCACCCAACTGCTCACTGACCGCAGTCACTGATGCTTGAATTTGTGATCTACCGGGAACCATGTTTTCCGTATTAGACTAGTACTTTGGAAAGATACTAAAGCACATTTCTGAAGCCAAACTATGCACTTATTTGTTCTTGTCATTTTTTGGTTATTATTGATTTTTTTTTTCTTCCCATCAGTTATTTTTGTTTTTTCCAAGGCAAAGCTTAAATTTTTAAAGTCTAGAACAATACACAGATTTTAAATAAATACATTTTAAATAAAAAAGAATAATTTAAAAAATTCAGCTTAATGATGCTTTTGAAAAGCTGAATTTGAAAAACAACAACAAAGGTGTCTATTAAATAATAACGTCTGCTTAAAAAATAAAAATGTTAAAAACATTGAATTTAAGCGTAAAATTTTTTCGTCTAGACATGCCTTTTCAATTAACATAAATTAAGCTTTGAGTCATTCATTTCTGAACTGAAGACTTTTAATTCATTATTTAAATTATTAATTATTAAATTCATTATTAATTTTAAATTAACACTTTTGTGTGTGCCTTTTACTTACGAAAGGTAGGTACTATTCCAATTTGGGTAGCTAACAGTAATAAAAAAAAGTTTCCAGACTATTCTGAATTATAGTAATATATATATGAAATATATTACCCAAATGTACATAAAAAAGGTTTCATAGGATGCATAGGTTTCCTATTTTTAGAAATTCATTTAAAAAAAAGCATCGTCATACACAAAGTTGGACTATAAAACAAAAGCATTCGATGAGCAAGGGAAGCAATCCGAAAAGAATTGCAGAAGCAATACCTGGGGTTTGACAGCACTGCGAACAGGTGGTTAGTCCTTAGTATTTTTCCCTACGCTGAGTTGACTGAAATAAAAAAAAGTCGATAAGCATAGATTAATCATCATAAAATTTATCAATATTTTACGTATGAAAAATCCAATTTTTGGTTCATACTTAAGTATATTTGTTTGACACAGCTCCAAGTAAAACATTGTTTCTAGTGTTTTACTAATGTTTTATTTGTTTTCTATGTTATTTATCGTTAATCTAAAGAAATCTGGTCCCGCAGTGGACTGATCGTTAAGACACGGTTCCCAGCAGATCACTGAAGTCAAGCATCACTGGCTGCGGTCAGAGTGCGGGTGGGTGACCACTTGGATCAGTCTGCGGAGGGACCGAGGGTGTGCGGTATTGGTCCTCGTTAAACTGTTCTAACCGTAAAGTGCTCGACTTCACGTGCAGGTCGTTGGGCTACCGAAGCAGGGGTGCCATCCCCTCTGCAGAGGATCAAAATTGTGATGGCATGTCTTCGGATCATCCTCAGGGATGTTTCCCAGACCGTCGCCAATAGCCCATTGTGCAGCTCTAGTGCGACGTAAATTTACTACATCTACATCTAAAGAAATCTGAATGAAATATTTTGAAACTCACAAGGTTTAATGCGTAGAAAGGTGTTAGTCAAAAAATATAATTTTTATACATAAAGCCATCATTATTTCGAAATTATTAGTTTTGTCGACATATGTTAAATCTTATTTAAATCAAAGAATACATAAATAATATCTCACTTGCATAGATAGAAATATCGGACACTGAAATAGTTAAAAGTCAAAGATTATATTTAAATAATTGAAACACTTATAACTTTTAGATTAATTTATTTTATAGACTTAGGATTGGTCTTACTCTATTCATTATATTCAGACAAATAACTAAGAAACAGTACCTTATTTGTCCAAATAGCGAATTTGAAGATAAAAATTATAAGTAAATCAGAAAAACATTCTTTTTAAAATCAAATAAATATTAAATTGTATGAAATACTTGTAATCCGCGTCACAATATTGTTATATGAGATCTAACACAATGCTGCCAGTGCAAGTCGCTAAAACCATTGTTAATTTTTCCACTGGGAAAAGTATTTCTCTTAAGTTAGCCTTTTTTTTTTTCATCTTTCTTTTTAGTAAGGAACTTCAGGTATTACAAGTATTCAGGTAGCAATGTCAAATGAATTTAAGTCAAAATTTATTGTTTTATATTATTAATACAAATATTAGCAACTTCTCAATCATTCGGCCTAGTGATTTGGATTCATGATTAAATACAGTGGACACAGAACCTCACTTGTCTAGGAAGCAATGTTAAAATTTTCTCCTTTCCTTCTCCTCAATAAATTCAAAATGGTGACTTAAGACCAGCTAGGAGGAGAGCGCAAAATTCAGTTGTTCATATCAAAGCTTGATTTCCAGTCTCACCTAATTATGTCTGAGAACTGTTTGATTATCTCTCTAATGTTTTTTTTTATAATAATTGGTTATTTATTAAACTCCTAAATTCCTTTTTGGCTGTCATTAACTGAACAAGGAATAAATATTATTATGCTCTTTTTGCTAAAATTCCCAATGTCATTCTCGATTCATTACACTCGTAGAAATTTTATTTTCAAAATATATTTTACTTATTAAAAGCCTAAAATGCTTTTTGGTCGTAATTTGCTGAGAAAAAGGGAGAAAAATATTATTATATTCTTGGCGCTAGAATTCACAATATCATTTTCTATTCAATGTACTTGTAGGAATTTTATTTTCTAAAACAATATGTTCGAGAAACTCTACTCACTAAACTTACAGACTGATTTTAATAGAAAACACCCAGTTTTATTTCGTAATAAACTCAATTTTATGAAGATCTGCCATTCGTTGATAAAAATAATAAACTTTTTTTAAATGAATCTGTTTATGAAATGAAAGTTTAAACTATTTCATCAAACAATCGAAGAAAAACTAATATTAGCTTATTAAAATCTTATTTGTGAATTATTTTATTTGAATTAATTTATCGTTCTTGTCTGCTTGAAAATTTTGAAAAATATTAAGCTGACATGTAAGGTATAATTTAAAATATTTTCATAGTTTTTCCAAGAACGTTTTTTTTAAAATTTTTTTATTATTATATATTTTTTAATCTTAAATATTTTAGTAAAAAGAAATATTTGTACAAATCTCAAGCGATTATAATTTTTTTTTAATTTGTGACTTTAATAAAACATTTATTTTTCAGTTTGGAAATATGATAGAAATAAATTTGAAAATGATTAAATTGCACGATTTAATACTTATATTTTATACATTAAAAATTCACGATTATTTCAGAATCCATTATATTGAAGTCAATTCATTTTAATGTTCTATTTTTAGACAAAACTAATTTCCCTTTTCTTTATCTTTTTAAATAAGCAGGTAAGAATTTGATTTTACCTCATTACTTTAAAAGTAGTAAGGTTATTTATTTTTACCACTCTATATTACGTTTCTGTTCCAAAACTCATTAGATTATTTTGAAATTATTACTGATTTCATTATTTTAATGTTTTTTCGCCGCAGATATCAGTTATGTTGAAGATTTATTTAAATAAAAAATATAGATTTCAAAAATCTTGGTTAGATTACGAGGTCGAAGATTAAGTAACTTGCTTTTTTTAATCTAACAACAGACCAGAAGTAAAGTGCTCATCGCTATTAATATATATGAGAAGGTCTATTAATATATGGAAAAAGTATTTTTACAAAAATAATGACAAAATAGAAGCAGACGAAACCACTAAAAAAACATGCTTAAAGCTCGTTAAACTCCTAGTTTAGGTGCAGAAGTAAATAGTGCTAAAAGAATTATGCAAGCTAACATAAATAATCAAGAATTGAAGGATATTATATTTTGCCTTTAGTGTTAATGTTTAACTTAAATAGGCTTATTTTTAATCATCCAAACGGCATTTCACTTACAAGGTTTTTAAACGTATCAAATTCTAATACTAAAACATTTAAATACTAACAATTAATATTAATAATGAATTGTTCAGGTCTTTTTTTTGCCACGAATTTTAAATTTTCACGCTTTACATTATTTTCCTTCAAATTAAAATATCATAAACTTAACTAAAAAAAAAAAATATTTATCTGTTACTGGTACTGAAAGGTAGAATTCACCAACAAGTAGAACAACGTCAGGTTCTGATTTATACAGGTTACGATAGAGAATACGATACAATTGTAGTTAAATTTTATTTGGGAATCAAAAATATTGGTGCCACTATGTAGAAATAAGATGAAATGAGAATATTATCGTGAAATATTTTTTTTTTTAATTTTTACTCATTTGTTCATGTTAATGCTTGTGTGGGTGACAACTCGAAAAAGCAGTCACCTACACGAGATCTTTATAACCGATAATCAGAAAATGAGAGGTTGGATACCAACAGCGGATAGATGTCCCAAATTTACATAAATTATCTATTTGAATGCACACATTTAAAACATGAATCCACACTCTCAAAAATAAAATTCTTACTTTTGGCGATTCAACCATTCAATTGGATAATATTTCGTTAATTTTGAGAATCATTTCGCACGGAATCACGTGATTGTGACGAAACCCTAACTCTCAAATATATGATGAAAACTGTTTCCCCACTTCGGAACCTCGTCGCAGTGCATTGTGGGAGATACTCATCTATACTTAACTAGAATGAGGGAAGTAGAAGGAAAACCAGACTGTCGAAAATGAAGTTTCGACATAAACTGACCGGAGTGTATGGCGTTCAAGTGCTCTGCCTTGTACTGGGAAGATCCCGGGTTCAAATCCTGCTTTGTCTATCTGTCATTCTGGTGATTTTTTAGGTGACATTGACCCAACTATATGGTACCCACGATAAAATGATTACTAGAAAAGTTGTATACATTAGGTATGACGATGATTAGGTATGATATACACATATATATATATATATACATATATATATATATACATATGAGTGTGTGTGTAACAATAACAGTTACTAGAGCCGCGGTGGCTCAGAGGATAGAGCGTTCCCAGGTTCGAATCCCAGTCGATACGAATTCTGCATCCGGCTTGCACCGACCACAGTGCTGACGTGAAATATCCTCAGTGGTAGACGGATCATGAGTTAGAGTCCCCTTGCCACCAGGCTAACCGTGGGAGGTTCTCGTGATCTTCCTATCCATGTAACGCCAATGGGGTTAGGTTAGCTCCATCAAAAAGGTCAAGTCAAAATGTTAGCCCCATCAAAAACGTTCTCCACGAAGGCAAATTTCTCCCAATACTTGATCCAGGAATTTCTTCAAAACTACATGGTTTCGGAGTTGAACATTAGTTGTCGTAAACCCAAAAATTGGATCGGCTGCTCAACGACGGTTAAAAAATAAAATAAAATAACTTAATATTTATAAAAGTCAAAGTTCGTTTCGTTTTGGCAGAATTACCCTATCATATGAAATTTATTAGCTCCTATAATTAATAATAGAAAATAAGTGCGCAGTTTGATTTTAACAAAGTTGTTAATTTGGTTTATTGAACTGGGAAATTTTTTTTCTAATAACGTTTTAAAACGTTTTAAAGTTTTAAAACTTTAAAAGAATACTGATATGAGGTCTAACAATGAAAAATAAAGGTTTCCAACTCTTTGTTCATTTTAAGAATAAAAATATTTATATGTTAAACATCAAAAATTTCTGAGAAAACTAGTAATACCAATTCATAACAAAATTCCTTTAAATTAATTTAATCTTACTTTGGACATCCGTATACAATTCTTTTTTAAAATCCCAAGCTTTTGAGTCAAAATCAAAATTTATATCTTAGTTTTTTTGCAATACTTTGGATTCAAGCCATGGCAATGTATCCTATTTCCCTGGATGGTAAAAAAAAGCATGAAACATTGTTTTTTAAATGTAAAAAAAAATGTTTTAAAGCAATAAGGAAAAAAAATGTTTCGAATGAAACTCAAAATTAAAAAATACGAATAAAGTAAAGGAAGAAGAAAAAAATTCATTTTCTGTTGTTTTCTTTTTGCTCTGAAGTTACAAAAAAAAAGCGTCTCTGAATTACTATTTGCCTTTAATCTCTTTTACTGACAACAACAGTTTCTCCGAGAACATGCTTTTATTTTTACTCGAAAACAACCAATTTCTGCCATCTCTTGTTACAGTTGTTCAAATGGCTTGAGAGATATGGCAGTTCTGTCCTACTAAATCTTTTTGATCTGTCCTGTGAGAAAACCGAAATAAAATAAGCGAGCTAAGATATTAATTTAGAGAAAAGAAAACGTGAAAGTGGCTTACTTTTCAAATTTATGACGCTCTGCCACACGAAGAGATTTAAGGGGATACCATTTTTCTGTGCTTTTGTCTCAGTGGAACTGTGTGTTTTGGAGACTAAACAATTTTTTTTGAAGAAATATCCTTTGCAAGATTTAGGAGGCAAAAAAATTAGTGGTTTATTACACACTATCACTCATTAATTTCAATACACTTCCATTTTTTTTTTTTAAAAAGCTCTCAACAAAAAACAAGCGAAATACAGGACTTTAATGTAATATTCCCAGTGTTTTTGATTTTGAAATGATTTCATTGATTTCCGTATCAAATATAAGTAATAAAAAAGAGATTTAAAGATATAGCATTCTTTTGTGCTTTTGTTTCTGTTTAATTGTGTGTTTTGGAAACTAAATAATTTTTTAAAAAAATATATCCTTTAAGATTTAGGAGAAGAAAAAAAAAATCTGTGATTTAATATACATTATCACTCATTAATTTCTACACACCTATATTTTTTTAAAAAAGTTTTCAACATAAACAGACAAAATAAGGTTCTTTAATGTAATAATCCCAAAGTTTTTGATTTTGAAATGATTTTTAATTTTCGTATCATACATAGGTAAAAAAAAAGAGTAAAAACCATAAAGGGTTCGAAAACAAATTACTATAGGGTAAAAGTTTATACACTGAAACACAAATTTTTTTTAAATCACTGAACATATTTTTAAATAATCATCGTTAAATAGACGTTGTTGTAACAAACAGAAAATACCTTGATTTTAGGTATTTTTTATATTACAGCTTATTACTAGTAAATTAATTCGTAGTTTATTATAAAAATAACGTACTGAGAATTACTGAGAATTTAGAAACATCACTTTCATAAATTTTAACTCATGCCAATGTTTAAATACAAGGAATAACTATTTTCTCTAACATGGCAACACAACAAATATTAACAATAGTTCTTTAGTAAATATTACAACTAATGTAGTGTAATTTATTATAATGGTTTCTTGCACAATAAACCTGTAGTTTAAGATGAATTTTCTTGTTGAAATCTGATGACAATCTGGAATATGATGAATATTTTTTATAAAAATCAAAATTAAAAATTTAAAAAAAATACGAAAAAGACTTTGGTTTCTTAAATAAATATTTGTTCTGCTGCATCCATGTAAGCTTTAACGAAGATGAGGGAGATGACCTACCAATTAATAAATAGATCAATCAATAAAATAAAATAAATTTTTATTTTAGAAAATGCTTTTTTAAGCTCTGAAAACACATATTACTAATTTTATAAATGAGAAAAATATTTAAACACTTCCGTATTTGGCATTCTAAAAATACCGCCATTTATTTTCTAAAAATAACTGGCGGTATTTTTCTACAAAAGGCTTCATTATCTAAAAACGTCCATTTCATTTGAAACTTTTGCATTTTATTTTACTAAAAATAGTTTTTCTCTCGTCTCTCTGTTAGTTAACGCAATCGATTAATACCAAGATGAGCATTTATCGGAGCTAGTTAAAAAGGAAAATGAATTAGCGGAATAGTTAAAGACAGTTTCTAACTCATTTATAAATTTAAAAATGCTCGAGGTTTTTTTCAAGTTTATTTTTATAATGATATTAAAAATGAAATTATCTGATACATTATTAAAAATATTTTTAAAATTTTGGTCCTAAAACTGGTAAAATTTTAAATTTATTTGGGTTCTAGGCATGGGTTTTTTTTGGGTTAAGAGGCATATTAATTATTAAAATACATCATATTTTTTTTTTAGAATTAATATGCGTTGCTATAAATGTAGTTATATCGTAAAAAATTTTGAATTGAATATCGCATGTAGTCTGTCCCAGTATTCACGCAACAAGTATTCAAAATAAATAAATAAATAAATAAATAAAATAAATAAAATAAATAAAATAAATAAAATAAATAAAATAAATAAAATAAATAAAATAAATAAAATAAATAAAATAAATAAATAAATAAAATAAATAAAATAAAATGAAATAAAATAAAATAAAATAAAATAAAATAAAATCAATGAAATAAAATGAAGGAAAGAATATAACAAAAACTTTTTCTCAGTTAATTTTTTTTGAAAATTTAATCATAAGATATAGAGCATAGATATACAGATGGAATAGCATACAGGATTCGCTGGTTCATTCGCACTCATTTATCATACCTTTTCTATAATCTTTTTGTATAAATATGGTCACATTTTGAAGTTAAAGCACTTAATTTCTCTCTGTAAGGCATGACTTGCTATATGATTTTTGGTACAAATTCCAGACTTCAAAAATAGAAAGAAACAGGTACTACAGCGTTAAATTATGTGATCTGGGCGGCTAATTCTCTTCATCAAAACAATAGTTGACACGACAAGGACGTTGGCTGTTCCTTAGCATGTTGATTCACTTTTAATAAATCTAAACCAAAGAATGTACCCAGGGGAAGAAGGCTAGCTTCCATAGACACAATGTAAGCCAGTCCTCCAAGGTTTGACGTGCCTCTGTGTATAACGGAAAGAACAACATTTAGGGGCGCACTAGCAGTGGCTCTTAGTATATATGATGCTTTGTTAAATCTGAATTTGTTGCTCACCCTCTAAGCTTTTTTTCTGGTATAGCATACCATACTGAGCAGTTCCCAGCGTTAGTTACGTATTCGAAGAGCTGGGCTCCTTCTCCTTTCTATATTCTTTGCCTAAACTGTTAGTTGTTCCACCATATTATTCCTTTTATTAATTCATTAAACAAATGGCACCTAATTCTTTTTGATGCAATTCGGAGGACATTTTATTTTCTAATTAACCAGTATTTCAAACATTTTACTTTAAATTTTAAAGTTTCTTTTTTAAAAGAAAACCAAATGATCATACAAAATGATTTTGTACAAATAATAACTTTTAAAAAAAAAAAAAAAAAAAAGCTAAGCGATTAGCAACTGTTTTTTATTTTATAACTGCAAATTATTTTTTTTTTCGCGTTAGAATATTCGATGAAAGTCTTTATTTCTTATAAATCGGGAGCAACATTGAGTTTTTTTTTTTTTTTTTTTTACTATGATACTCTATCTAAATGAATACTTTAGTAACTTGGAAAAGATGCAGAAGGGGAAAATATCTTAGAAGTGGAAATGGAAAATTTACATAATCGATATATCTACTTAACATATATGTTTGAGATTGGAGAGAAACGCTAGTTGATAATGATAAAAAAAGTTTTTGAACAGAATTCTGACTTTTCTGAAGCTTTTCTAGAGTTGGGGGGATTTTTTGTAAGCCAAGCACTTGACCAGTTTAGAAAATCTAGTGAAACTTGCAATTTCTTTTTCTGCATGTAGCAAACAAAATTATATTCCCTATACTTTTTGCGTATATGCAAGGAACGTGCTTTTTTTCAGAACTATTCACAATCAAGCCTTCTCAAAAGGTTTTATACTTTAAAAAATAAAACTATGATGAAAGGTAATATTTTTTATAACTTTAGTATCGGATTTTATGAACAAAAGTGACAAAACTTATAAATATTTATTTGTAATAAGGTTACAAGGTGTTTATTATTAAACAAAAAATGCTTTGATTTAATTCGTGGTATAAATTGTGATCATCATTAACTGAGTTTTTCAAAAGTACTTTATTTAAATCAAAAGAATTATTAAAAATAGGAGGTAATATAAAATATTCAAAATAAATCTTATTTTAAATTCTTGGATAGGTACATAAATTTCTTAAGTTCATTAGATTTATTTTAAATAAAAAAAGTTTGCATAAATTTATTTTTTAAAGGAAAATTTCATTTAAAAGTAGCTTTATTCTAAAAATTATCTAATTAAAAACGTTTTTACGGGATTTAATCGAATTCGCTTAGATGATATTCCCCCGCCCCTCCGGCTACCCAAAAAAGTGATATTTAGCAGTAAAATATATGTATTTTGATACATCATGATCAGTTCTTTGTAAATTTATTTTAACAATTTTTCAAATACGGTTAATTCTTAGTAATAAGATTACTTGCATCCGTAATTTAATACTCTTAAGACTTATTGTCCTGTATTATACAAGTTTTACCAGATTTAATAGAATTAATAATAAAGTTCCCCACGGGTAAAAGAACAAGCAAAAACTTGACAAAATTTTGCCGTATCAAACCATTTTATATAATGAGTAGCACTCGTTGCAATCTGGTTCACAACACATTTAAATAAATTAATCACTACTTAAACATTAGTTTCTGAAAAATTATTGTTATTCTCCCTAATGAAATGAAATAAGGCTCAAATTGTAATTTAGCAAATATGTCTGATTTATATATTCCCTTGGGTTGTTAAGATTAATTTTCCTTCAAATTTTAAATAAATATTTTTTTTCCATTAATTTCCTCGCTGAGTTTCTATGTTTATTCAGTCTTTTTTTTAAAAATTAAATAATAATTATTTACAAAAATATTTCTAATACCGTTCCAACGTTTATTTTCGGCATCACATAATTCAATTTTGTGTTTTATACATATCTTAATTGTTTTATAGCTTCTAATTTTTTGTTATCTTTTTATATACTGAGTATATACTGAGATCTGTTTATTGAATTTTAAAAGAATTTAATATATACTAAATTTAGAAATTATTTGTTTCTCTTCATTTATAACAAGTTATATTGAGCGCTACAAGTACTCAATATTTCACAAATGTTTACTTTTCAGCTTTATATTTTATATATAGTAGACAACCTTTTAAGAATGTCATATATTGTTTGCAATTTCTCATAAAAAATGGTTAAATAACAATTTATTGAATCGTTATTTTTAAAAATTTTCAACTAAATCAGTAAAATAACCATAAAAGAGGAAGGTGTTCAAATTGTTAGCTGTGAGTTAGAAGTTAAGTGATACGGTTAAACAACCAGAAACCGGCCAAATACGTCCAACTTATGAAAATAATCTACTTAAGGACTACGAAACTCTCATTTTTGCATAGATGTAGCTCCATACTGCTGCTGAACATAAAATGTCTAGTATTTCCTACCTTTCAAGATGATGGCATCACCAGATAAACTATTTAAGTCACAATTCTGTATAATTTTGTACTTACAAGTCTTCAAAGATACCAGTTTTAAACACTTAAAGTAAAAGAAATGCTCCTAACCATAAACTTTGCAGTTATGTTAATGGACTGTTAGTTAGTTTACCGTAATTTTAGAATGAAAATTCTAACAGTGTTTTATTTCGAAATCGAACGACTTCTATATAATTTAGATTAAGGGGAATCTCTGAACAGTATTTCAGAGCAACGGCCACCCGTTGCTTGAGTGAATTTTGCTTCAAATTGTTTTTTAGTCAACTTTTTTTCACTTTTTCAAACTCTAGCATGCGATTATTACAGTTGATCATTACTAAACAAGGGTTTACCTGTTATTGTGCAGTAATAATTAAGCATTCATACAGAAGTCAATCATTGATACAATTTGACAGTTCAGGTTTGTTTACGACAGATATACTGCATCGTTAATATCAGGAACTGATACGTCATTGGTTACTTTATCTTTTATGCAATTTGGAGTGTAATTACTAGCTCATGCTGGAAAGAAGTAACTTGTGCAAGCGTTAATCGAAATTTTTTGGCAGATTATTTTTCTTCTTAATTTTTCTTCTTTAATTTTTTTCTTCTCTGAGTTCAAGACATTGACAGAGATGTAGAAAATAGAATTTCAATACATGAAAAATCGAAGTATGAGAGATAACTACCAGAAAATTCCATGAGCCGTAAAATCAAAGTTATTGGGAATGGTACATAGTTGCGGCACTATATAACTGTGGAAAAAACAAAACAAATTAATGCATTTAAATTAAAAACTGACATCTTTTGTATCACTGTTTTAGTGGATTAATTTTTTTGAACAATCAATTTGCCGATTGCTCCCAAAAGCGCACCTTCCTAACCTTAGTAAAAAAGGCTCTGTCTAGCAAGAACCATTGTTCGGCGATTTTATTGACTTTTCTATATACTAAAAAATAATTTCATACTTAACTTGATCATTTCAATTATTTATTTAATAAAATTTTATCAATGCTGTTGTTATTACTATTTCTAATTTCAATCTATTGGTTTTATTAATGTAATTTTCTTTTAAATTGAATTTTTAAGTAATATTTAAAGTTAAAGTGCTTTATATAGTAAAATTTTCCTGCGATATTTCCTATATTTATTGTAACAAGAATAGGGTGTGTACGGTCTTCTGTTAAGCGTTTGCTAATGCGCCATTTTGGAGAAAGAGATATCTGCCGCCATTTCCCTCTTCAATGGCCACCAAATTCTCTAGTTCTCTCTTCAATGGATTTCTGACTATAGGGATACTTGAAATCCACAGTATACTTGTCAAATCCAACAACTTTGTCTGAATAAAAAAAAAAAAGGTATGAAAACTGCGATGCAACTAATTCCGCTTCACATGTTGCATGCTGTTCTAGTTCTTGCTGCTATGCTATCCACAGTTTCCCATAAAGAGTGATTGTTTGTGAGGGTAGGCATATTCGAAAATTTATCAAGCATGAAATTCATTCTTTGTAATTTTTTCACTGTTGTTAATCCATTTAAAACCAAAAATTAAAATTTTTGTCAATCCTTTTGCTTTTTTTGTTATTTTGGTCTAGGAAACCATTGAAAATCCCCCTCCCCCCCTTAAATTCTGTTTAATAGTTTCAAAAATAATGTGTCCTGTATGCAGAACTTTAGCTACAACTCAAAATAAATATCAATCACCTTGTACAACACCAATACATTTTTTTTTCAAAAAAGTGTTAACTTCAAGAATGTGCCTTTTTGTTCAGAAAAAAAAAAAAAAACTAAATTCCATATCTCTAAACAGGATACAAAAAATATAAAAATTTTTTTACAAAAAAATTTTTTTAAGCTTTTATGTAATAAGACATAAAGCATTTTGAATAAAGTCCTACATCACATATTTTGCATATTGACATAGATTTTGTAATGCAAGGCCCTGCATCTCCTTTGCCTTGTTTGAATTAGGTGCAAAATGTTATCCTTTCAAATCGTTTTTTCCGTAGTTCTTCCACTTGAAAGAGTAGCCTTAGGCATCCGCACGGGATTGGAATTTATATATTTTATTATTTCATGTTATCTGTTCCCTTGACATGCTGTTTGACACAATTGCAGTAGAGCAATCGGCGCTTTTCACCAAATACATATTTTATCTAAGGAGTTTATGATATTCAGAAAATATAAGAATGCCCTGAAATATTCTGATACCCTACTTTGTAAAAAGAAACTAATTTTTCTGAACAGCATAAATTTAAGACTCATAAAATATATGTTCTACCAATGAATTAGCATGCAAGTTAAAAATTTCAATTCCACATAGCTTTGCTTGCATTTGTAGAACTCACGTTCTTTGAATTTTTTCCCACTCTTTTTCACGAACTTTTGTGTCTATTAAAGGGTCCAATCTTCTCTAATTTTGAATCAAGAACTTTTGTTGCAAAGGTGAATTCCATGAAATATTTCAGATTGTTTATTCTGATATTTCAGATGAATTATGTAAAAACCTGGATGATCGTTCCTTGTATTGGGATTTTCTGAGATATCGTGCCATTGCTTAATTATTTAAAAAACTCCATTACGTCAATCATGTTAGCACCAATATTTTCATTAGCACTGTTCTGATCAGGAGGAATGATAGATAGTTCAAAATAATATTATTCTTCAGATTCTTCATGAGGTAGTGTATTGAAATATCCATCAGCTACTTCAATTTTTTTAAAGAAATTTTTTCTTGACCTTCCAGAAAATTAATTGTTTTTAATAAAACGATGCAAATGACTTCATTTATTCCTCAAAAGATAATTTAATTAAATTGCAATTCTGTTATTCAAATAGTAATTGCTGTGCAGAATAGTAAATTAATATTCTTGATTGAAACAAAGGCATCAGCATATAGAATTTATGAAAAAAAATCGATAAAATCACGTTCAGATAAATTTCAATAATCAATCTGATATACATATCATATGTTCAGTTCTATGTTCATGTTCAGAATTGAATCGGTTCTACGTTCAGAATTTTGTTCAATACTTAATTACTATTTTTTATACAATAAAATTACTCTATTTCAAACCTAATCTTAAATAAAAGTAAGCATTTTTCCCAAACATTTCAAACATAAACTTAATTTATACAGTTTATAAAACTGAAAAAAATTCCTAAATATTATAGAAAATCATAAAATTAAAGCAATTTTCTTATATAAACAGAAGACAAAATAAACATTTATTCTGTTTTCAAAATGTATAGAAAATGATTTAGAATATGCAACACGCTGCTTTGCTTAATTTTTGCTGGGCATTATGCCACATGTATGTCTACAGGACGTAATTTTTCTATAGTGAACAAAGAAAATAATTTTTTTGTTTAAATAAATACATACAATTAACTTTGGCTTGAACTCCTAGAAATATAAATTTAATAAAAGATCTTACATATTCTTGCAAATTTTGCTTTAAATGTATTTAAAATAGTACTTACCTGTTAGATTTAGCAATTAAGCACATTCAACAAAATTAATTGTTAAGACACATGACTTCATGACTCTAATTTCTTTGTGATACTATCACATTGATCTTGACTGACAGCCAGAACTGTTTTAGTTCAAAAGAAAATTAAGAGAAAACTTTTATAATAGTAGACACATTTAATGCTAATTGTGTTCTTTGTACAAGATTCTGGCTTTGAATGGGTTAAAGATTTTTATCATATTCTCTTCTTGTTAGTGATCACAAAAAATGACGGAGCTTGCAAAATCATAACGTTGGGGTTTTTTAGGCTAAAAATATCGTTCAAACTTCTCCCTAACTTTTTTACTCTCAGAATCGAGCTTCAACGAAAAAGCAAAAGGTGCTGCGATTGAAAATTTCTGAATTTTGTCACTGTAACTGTAACCATGAAAGCTGAGCAATCGTTTATGGCATCCTTCTTTATCGCATATAATATAATGCCAATATACAATATTAACCTCACTCAAACAGTAAGCTCTTCAGAGGGTCATAGGTCAGCAAAATTATTTTATAATTACTTTATGCACTATAAACTGTGTGTTTAAATCTATACAATAATACATTGGATTGAGTCACACCATTCATGAGTTATTTTCACTTCCAAAAATGTCACTTTTAGCGTATTTTGTATCTTCGCAGTAAATTTTCTACATTAGATTACGAAATGGAGTGAATTAGTCGTCTTGCACGTTGCTATGCATCAACAGCTTAAATTGCACTGCAGAAACTGTGGTGTAATATCTCTCCGAATAGGATGTAGAACAACGCAAACAATAGTATAATGGAACAGTTGATTTTAAGTCCTCACAAATAGAATTTTCATATACAAATTCATTATTAATTATTCATCATAATTAATTTTACTCTAAAAGCTTAAAATGGAATAAACTTACTCCAAACTTCCGCGCATTCACACCACACGAGAATTATTTTCACCTCCGAAAGCATCGATATGAACTCGTTTTGGATATCACTAGCAGTTTGTATGCAATCAGCTGAGCTAGGGGAAATTTGTTGTTGTCTTCTACTCCGCTATATTTTAAAAGAAACAAAATTTCGCCCTTTAAAATATGTATAGATGTTTTTAGTTGTGTTATAAGGATGACGACATTTAAAATTTTAAAACTTTGTGAAGTGTATTAAATGAATTTATAATGTATAATATCTATCAGCTACCATTCTGTTAAGCCTAGATTGCATTCTTCTTAGTATTCTCTCTGTACTGTGTTTGTGCTTGATTAACTAGCTAATTTTATATTAAGAAATATTGTATATATACATCCTAAATTAATAGTTCTTGCTTTGAAATGTTTCGTAAAAATAACTTTATTGACTCTTAAATGTATCATATCTTACTACAGTTATAATTTTTTTTTGTCGTATGCTTGTTTTTAGGCAGAGGGGGTGCGATTGTTCCTGTTTTTCAGTGGCGCCATCTATGGCCAGGAATTCGACTTCTGTCACACCATTCACTCAACCACGAACCCATTTGTAGGGCGGGTCACATTCACACACACAAAGGAGAAAGGACATAGAACACACAGAGAGAAAGAAACATCCATGCCTTGCCCGGGATTCGAACCCAGAACCTTTCTGATGCAAGGACAGTTCCCTGCCCCCTACACAGGCCGGTCGGCATTATAAATTTTAATTTCACTGAATAACAAAAACGGTGGCGACTACTTTACGCAAGGTACGGTAAAGAAATATTCTTGGTGCAACGAAAAGACTAGATCCAATAGTTATGTTTGGCGTTTCACTACATAACTTTTGTAATTTTTTGCACCACTTCTTTTTTTAAAATTCTAACAGTGTATAAAGTAGTTGCCACGATTTTTGGTGTAAATATACACTAAAGTTTTTACAGTGTAACTGTTTTTTCTTTAAATTGTATCGTAAATATAACTTAACTGACTTTTATGTGTATTATATTTCATTATTATTATAAAATTTAGCATTAGAGTGTTAATGCACACTGAAACATGGGGACAACATCGTAACACTAATACGAGCGGCTAAGGGTGCTCACGTGATAAGTGGGAGGTCTTGCGTTGGATCCTCCAAGTTTTCATGATTTCTAACAATACTTTAGAAGTATGTAGATATGTTATTTAATAATATAAGTTATTTAAGATATTATTATTTATGGAATGTTGTAGAAGTTTCTTTACGTCATTTCCGTTTCCTGATTTCATTGTATATAAATTCACGCGTTTTCAAGTGGAAACGGCAGTTATGTGTATTCTAGATGTTTGTTTATAAATCAATTCTAATTGCCAGCGTAAATTCTATTCTTTCTACGAGTCAATATGATTAATTTTTTATTTCATTTATTTACAATTAATCTGAATTTTTATCGTAAGGTAGGCCATTAAAAACATACTGTGTATTTAATATATTTCAAAAAATTAAAGTAATCGTGATAATGTTTAGAGATTATTTTACATATTTGTTTAATTACATTAAGACAAAGATGTAAAATTCGTTAAAAGGTTTCTTTCAATATATTTCCTTCCATGAAAAGAATTTAAACCCCATAAAACAAAAAGACATTTTTGTTATAATTGAAAAGCCGATGAGTTTAAAAACACTGCTCGTACAGTAACTTTCCAAACGCTACTCAGAATTTATCGAAACTTCTGCACTAAAAGCCTTTATTATATTTGTGTCGTTCAGTTTTTTAATCTGAAACTCTTTTGTTACAAAAAAGAACGACTTTTCAATTTTTCTTCTTTAGATGATTAAATTTAGATAAAGTAAGTACTTTTAAATGAAATAAAAAGCTTCCTGAACTATGTAATGGCTGCCTATTGAAATATATTTACTTTATTCTACTTATTTCACAATTTAAGTCACTATGAATTTTTTAAACCTAATAGAATTAGCTAATATCATAATTAAAACTTATGTAAAATGTGTACGTTTTTATATAGGAGATGAAAACGTTATAGCTAAATTCCTTCGACGTGGTTTTTTTAAAAATTTTGTTGCATACATTTCATTAAATTTATATTCTACATTTTTTTAATATTATTTTTATCTGGCTGTGATTTATGAACGAAGTGATGTACTTCTTACGAATATTATTACTTATTCAAGTAAAAATGGCTGCTAAAGTATTCTTTTGATACTCGTGTTTGTTTGAAAGCAGCTTAGCTTTAAAAATCTTACGGACTATTGTTTTTATCTTCTTTTTTTTTTAAGCAAGTTTTTAAAATCGTAATATTTTTAAGTTGTTTAAGCCTCCTCGAATTATCAAAATAAACAGTTTCTTGAATGAAATATTTATCAACTTAATGAGCGTCCCAAAAAGGGTCAACATTTTCAAAAACCTATTAAAGAGAAGTCACACAGAGACAATAACCTAAAGAATGATCTCTCTAGTTCTTTAAAAAATTAGTAAAGTCACTACCTCCGTTTCCGGTGTTCAACTTAACGTTACATTTTGTTTTGCTGCGCAAAAATTACAAGACTTAAAAACTCAAAATTACTACGAATGGTGTAGAAAAAATACGAAAGAATAAAAATAATTAAATTTGACTTTAAGGTCGGGAAATGTGAACTAATAATAGTGTAGTTAAAATTACCAAGTGAACCGATATACTGCCAGCTGAAATGACACAGTTGGAATTTGACGTGCTGAAGGGTCCTTTTCATTTATAAACTTAACGAGTTTTTTTTTTTTTTCAAAAATTATGTTGTTTTAAAGATATTTTCACGATTTTTTTAAAAACTTAAAATAATGACTATTTATTTATTCTTATTGGAAAAATATTAATCTCTCACGACATCTTCACTTTATAAGTAAGCATTTAGCTTAATGTTAAAAATAAAATAAAAAAAATAAATCCATAAAAGAAATTCATGAAGCTTATGTATTTTTCATTACATTTGGATTTATTCAATTTCAGATCCAAATAATCGTTCATTTTGTTATGATTAACATATTAGCAATGATTTCACATAAATTACATTCATAATAATATAAATTCACAATTACACTTTTTATGAACAAAATAAGCTTTAAAAAACAAATATAGACTTTAAGGAGAAAAAAAAAAAAAAGAATTAGAGACAACCATTGTGGTTGATAAGCGGAAAGAAAAGGTGGCAGAGCAAGACACGCACTCCCTCATTACCAATACTCCCACTCCCCTTTTAGTTAGAAAGCTAAAATTTGGAGCAAGTGCTCCTTACAAGCTATAAAGTTTCGATATTTCATAATAATCTGGGTAATTAGGATGTAAATAGGTTACTTGGCAATATTGCTAAATAATTTTTTTTTTTTTTACAAAGTTAGAAGTCTCAGATTTGGATCACGTGTTCTCTATGAGGTACAAAGAAAAAAATAAAAATATAAAAATAGTTCCATTTTTTTGTAATTATCTTATTAATTAGACTATAATTATTCTAATTGTCAGAAATGCTAACTAGCACGCTTCTTCCTATTACCACTGAGTTTTTTGTTCAGCGTAACTTATTTCGTCTCCTGCTCTATTAAACCGCAAAAAGGAGAGTTTGTGCAGGTCGACGATTATGTAGAACCGGGATGTAGTGAGTTTGTGAGTACTGGCCAAAGTAGGCAAATTCGAGAAAGATTTCAAACACTCTGATTTACATTTCTTTCTCTTATTTCTTCTATTTACGTCTCACTAGAGCTGCACAATGGGCTATTGGCGACGGTCTGGGAAATATTCCTGAGAATGATCCGGAGGCACTGATTTAAATTTAAAATACTAATTATGATGATTCAGAGCAATCCTGTTGAATGCAGCAGGGGCAAACGTAGTGCCTACAAACGTTGAGTTAGGCAGTTGAAGGACGATGAGTTTATTGGTTTTACATACATTTTCAGGCTTGTGTGCTCAATTTAAGCTTATAAACCTTTGATAAATAGAAGGACAGATAGCGCAATACAGAGAATTATAGCACTAAGATTCATCCAAGGTAACAGCTAAATTCGAACCCGCTAACTCCACGCTTTGCACAGCGTTTGGCGGGTGATACCGCTCGGTCAGGGAGGCCCCAAGGACGATGAGGAAAAGCAAAGTGGTTTATGTAGGCAGGCCAGCTGGTCACTGCAAGAGGCTAGTGTATTACATAACAATGTTTTCAAAATAATTAGAATTTGAATATAATTATTGGACACCTGTGCAAAAATATTAATTGGCATCAGGTAAAATATTATATGTCTCAAAGTCCGCAGCGTCAACTTTTGACGGATTTTATGACTAATTTGAATATTTTGCGAGATTAAAATCTGTTATCTTGCGCAGAAAGTACAATTCTATATCAACCTTACCCTCTACTATCTTGGCTACCCTGGTATCTTGTCAATTATAATTTGATAATACTGTTTCAAAACTTATCAAAAGTTCTCAAAAAGAATAAGCAATATTTTTTAATTATTGTTTTATTTTTAATTTTAAATTTTAGAATTAAATAGCTGCTTACTTAATTAAAAAAGCGCAAATAAAACTAAATTTTAGAAGAAAAGAATGCTCAACCTTGAAGTTTTATATTTAATATATAAGATAGTAACATTTTAGTGACGGATTAACATTTACAGGGATAGAAATTAAGCTATGTAAATTGTTATTAAGTTGTTGTTGTTGTAGTTCATTTACGTCGCACTAGAGCTGCACAATGGGCTATTGGCGACGGTCTGGGAAACATCCCTGAGGATGATCCGAAGACATGCCATCACAATTTTGATCCTCTTCAGAGGGGATGGCACCCCTGCTTCGTTAGCCCAACGACCTGCACGCGAAGTCAAGAACTTTACGGTAGCACAGTTTAACGAGGACCAATACCGCACACCCTCGGTCCCTACGCAGACTGATCCAAGTGGTGACTCACCCGCACACTGACCGCAGCCAGTGATGCTTGACTTCGGTGATCTGCTGGGAACCGTGTCTTAACGATCAGCCCACTGCGGGAAATTGTTATTAAAGAAACTGAAAAAAACTCAGAGATTTCCTTCAGCAATACTTCAATTATGTCACACTAGAGCTGCACAATAGCCTTTTGGCGGTGTTTTGGAAAACATATATCAGGATGATCCGAAGACATGTCATCACATTTATGACCCTCTGCAGAAGGGATGTCTCTCTGTCTTCGGAAGCCTTACGCCCTGCGTGCGAAGTCGAGCACTTTATGGGTAGAACAGCTTAACGAGGATCGATGCTGCACAATTTCAATTCCTTAGCAGGCTTATCAAAGTGGTCACCCACTCGCTCCCTGACCGTTTGTAGCAATTTCGGAGGTTTACGTTCAATCCATTGAGGGATCAGTATTGGTTTATGAAGTTATAAAATTATGTATGGTAGAATGATTTAAAAACGCGATAACAATGTAAAGGCATTATCCATATTTTAAGTAAGCGACAGTTTTTTTTTGATAAAAAAAATTTTTTTTGACCAAAATTTTTTTTTTTTTTAAATGAGTAATAGGGAGGAAAATTGTGCTTTCGGCTTACTATGAGCACTTCATTACATAACCAGAGAAAATGCAATCAGGGCTAGGGCAGCGTCGGAAATGAAACTCCTCAATTTTACGCTTCTAAGCGTTTTGAAGAAGACTCCAAACTGGAGCAAAATTTAAAATTAATATGAGACTAAAAAATAGAGAGAGAAAATTACAAAAAAAGAAGAGAGAGAAAGTATGAGAAAATAAAAATTAATATGAGATTGAGACTGAAATTAATAATTTCAATCTCATTCATTCTAGTTTATATTTACAACCAAGTGCTTCTTTTTTATGCTCGTTTGTCGATGGAGATAAATTTTATATATTGACGAAAAAAAGCTCACATTTCTTAAACATTTCTCAAAGAGATAATTAATGTAATAAAATGTTTCCGACTGCAAAAGAGAATATAGTGATGTGATATATTTTGCATGCATATTACCTCAGCCCTACTTTACATCAGAGCGTTTGTCACCTATCCACACGATAGCGGAAGTATTAATCTTATTCTATATCTTAAACTTGTCCCATAGTGGATAGATCATTAAGGCACGGTTCCCAGAGGATCACTGAAGTCAAGCATCATAAACTGTAGCAACTGTGAGGGTGGGTGACCACTTTGATAAGCCATCGAAGGGACTGAGAGTGTGCGATACTGGTCCTCGTTAAATTTTTCTACCGTAAAATGCACGACTTCGCACGAATATCTTCGGGCCACCGAAGCGAGTTTTGCCATTCCCTCTGCGGAGGATCTAAATTGTGTTGGCCCGTCTTCGGACATTCCCCAGGGATGTTTTCCAAACCATCACCAATAGCCCATTGTGCAGCTTTAGTTCGGCGTAAATAAACTACAATAACAATATCTTAAACCTAAATGAATTTGGGGAATTTTTTCGGTTTACTTTGATTATTCGAGAATAATGGGATTTGATAATTTCGGCTGAAGTCAAAATACAGCCTTTAAAATTGCACCATCTTTATTCTTTTATTCTATGAACAAAAGAATGAATGAATTTACTTCTGGGTTCTACTTCTAAATTTGTAAGTTCAATGGTAAAAAAAAAAAAAAAAAAAAAAAAAAAAAAAAAAAAAAAATACAATTTGGGTTTTTTTTGGTAAGGGAAATTTCCTTTTTTACCAAATGCTTCAAGACATGTAGGTAGTGGGTCCAATTCCTTCTGTAGCACCTGGGGTAATTTATTCTTTGCGATGTTTTTTTCTACTTTTGTGCAATATGTTTATCTAAGCCATTTCAAAACAATTTATGTACGAATATATACAACACGTTTTATAGATTTTTGTCAAGTAAAAGATATAATAAAAAATGAAGTGAGAAAAAGTAAGTAAGGAACAGGTAAAACAAAAGATAAAGTAAGATATCACATATTATAGTAAGACTGAGTAGATGATGTAGATGTAGTTAATTTACGTCGCACTAGAGCTGCACAATGGGCTATTGGCGACGGTCTGGGAAACATCCCTGAGGATGATCCGAAGACATGCCATCACAATTTTGATCCTCTGCAGAGGGGATGGCACCCCTGCTTCGGTAGCCCAACGACCTGCACGCGAAGTCGAGCACTTTACGATAGAACAGTTTAACGAGGACCAATACCGCACACCCTCGGTCCCTACGCAGACTGATCCAAGTGGTGACCCACCCGCACACTGACCGCAGCCAGTGATGCTTGACTTCGGTGATCTGCTGGGAACCGTGTCTTAACGATCAGTCCACTGCGGGACTAGTAAGACTGAGTAGCGATCATAGGAAAGTTTCAAAAAGGCAAATTAAGGAAAGAGGGGCATACTATTTTGAAGTTTTAGAACAGTAAAATAACACTTTTTTATTATTTTGCATACTTTTATTTAAAGTATTACAATTGTAAGATAGTTTTGGTGTTTTTTCTTAACTGTTGAGGAGCTTTTTTAAAATCTTTTATTGGTGATGGACATTTTCCCAGCCATTATCTTCAATGCATGTAACCTTACAATCGCAAAAAGAAACAAAGACAAAATAATAAATAAATAAATAAAAATAAAAAAATTAATTATAAAAATAAAAAAATAAAGAAATAAATAAAATTTCTATAACCAATGGTTTAGTTAAACGGGAAAGTTTAGTTAAGCCATTGAAAAAATGTTTGCTAGCTCCTGCCGAAACTGTTGAAATAATAAGAGCTCCGTAATATCTATGTCTATCTATCTATATATCTATCTATATGATTGTTAAAGTTGGAAAATTAGTTAACATATACTTAAATTAATTATTTGTTGTAAACTTCACATTTCTAAAATACTCGAAAAAAATATTTTGTCGGACACTGTGAAACACTTTTTTTTCCTTTGTTTTAGAAGAATCTAATAAAATTCGATTAAAGTCATAAAAATTTTTAATATACAATTAATAAAAACAAAAGACCTTCTGGAAATCAATGGGAAGTTCATTTTAAATGATAGTTTTTACTTCTTTTAGTTCTGCCCTTTCACAAGTTCAGTCGATTGCTAATAGATGGCGCTGTAACAAGGAACAACCTTCAGATTGTACGGAAAGGGAAAACTAGTGCGATTTTACTTTAGAAAGATATTAGCCTTCTCTCGACGTAGTTTCAACGGGATTTAAATTGAGTGTTTTGACATTCGAGCGAAGCATGGAGCGCATGGGGTTGTTTTGAGATAAAATTTTCATAAGTTTGTCGATTTCATGAAATTTTAAAAACTTACCTTTGCTTCGGAAGTCAGGAAAATTATTTTTTCCTAGAAAGAATATCAAAATTTTAAAAGAAATTTCGGAAAAATATGACTTTGATCTTAGAAGTAAAAGGAACAAAATGAAAATTTAGTGAATTATTTAGTGCAATTTAAAGTGGAATAAAACTCATATTACTTCAAAGAAAACTGTCAAGATCCGGAAGGATTTAAATCTGAAATTTATTGACAGAGTGATTTGCAATCAGTAAGTTCAAATTTTAATTAGCTTATGATATTGAAATAATTTCCTTAGTTAAACATACAAACAATTCATTTAAATTAAAAGAATCTAATTCGCAAACAAGATACTTGAAAATTGATTGACATTTAAAATTAGAATAATGATTAAAGTATTATAGTATTGTGGAAAGATAGGTCATATTTTGAATATTCAATTTATAAAAATTAAGTAATTTTATGTATATTGTAACTGAAATTTCTATTAAAAATTTATTATAATTTTACTTCAAAATAATAAAATGACAGGCATGTTTAAAAAGATCTAAAAATGTTTAAAAACTAAAACTCTTATTTATTTGGTAGCTCGGAAATGTTGATTTTTAACAAACTATGCACAATTGTAATATCTTAAATTTAAAATTTAACAGAATAATTCTTATATTAAAATATGTGTGTTATTTTTTACTATTTTAATTTAGAATGAATGACATATTTACTAAAACTAAAATTATTTTGTGAAATTCGTATTAAAATTTTGAACAAAATGTTCGAGAAACTAAATAAATTTATATATTTTTAAATTGTCTAATTTTTTTTTTCATTTTGTTGTTTTATGATATAGCTCTGATATTTGTTAATTCTAAAATTTGTGAAAATTTTAATAGTTATTGTAAAAACTATAATATCTATACTATGCAATTTTAAGAAAATGTTCTTTTCTTAGTTTTAATCTCAACTTATAGCACTATAAAATGTATGCTTAAAAATGCTTTGAAAGGAATTGTTTGAAAAATAACGAAAATCTATTTTACTCACCTACGAGCGTCTTGGGTATTTTTTTCTCTCTCCAGAGTTAGGATATTTATTAGCTGTACGCCATTTGAATTTATTTTTCTTACTCAGGTTTTTAATTTGCTTATTCAAATTGCTTATTGCTTCAAATTGCTTTTTAATTTGCTTATTCAAATTAAATCGGTATGTTAAAAATAAAAATATTTTTTTAAATAAAGGTTTGAAATCTTAATCAAAATTGTTTATATGCAAAATGTTTCATTACTAGAAATTTGATACATTTCGTATAAATAAATGTTTGTTTGTTTTTAAATGCAGTTTTTGTACTCTATTTTGTGAGAACACTTCTCGTTGACTATAGTATTGAAATGTCTTTTTATATTTTTTTGAACCCGTCCTTTTATTTTTCTATTATTTTGATACAAAACTTTTAATTTTAACTTGAAAGCTTATTTTGAAACTAGCAATTGTTATAATAATGAGTTTTTAAGAAAAATAAATTATTTTTATTTAACAGTTAATAGAAAAAAAGTTTTCTGATTCAGAATATTTTTAAATTGACACTAATACTAGCGAATTTGATAGAGATGTTAAAATTAGGAATATTTAAGTAAAATTATAACTACAAGTTTATCTGTCTGAAAAAATGCATATTTATAAACCATTTACCGTTTTTAGAACGAACTTCTTATTCTTTGATTTTTTTTCCTTCTAAAACTTGAAATGGATTAAATCTGACAGAATTCTTAGACCCAAAAAGTTTTAGATTCATATTGGTCTGAAACCAAAACCTTCAAAATTTACAGATTTCTCATAAGTATTTTCTTTAGGTACAAATATTTTAAAATCTTCAACATCTATGAAATAAATTGATAAATTTTGAATTCTTAAATATATTTAACTTGAAAAGATAAAATGAGACAGATTGTGGTAGACTAAAATATTTTAATTTATTTTGACTCTATTTAACTTGCTGATTTTAAATATAAATTTTTTCCCATAATTATTTTCGAAATATTTGACCTTACAAATTACAAAGTTTTATACACCCCAAAAAATTCTTTTCATTTTAAAGAACGAAAAAAAAAAAAAAAAACATTTCTCCAGAAATTTTGATGCCCTTGGAAGGACCACTGCAAGCTTTTTAAGATGCAAAGTTGAACCGTATTTTTGTGCCAATTAAATCAAATTTAACGTGATTGCACCATACTGCAAAACTAAAATTTACTAACACAGCACAGAACATTTTTATGTATTTTTAGAAGATGTTTAAACACAAAACGTAACTTACGCATGCTATTAGAAATGTTCGCGATATTATAGAAATTTAACATTTTGTTAGCAATGTTTTAGAGTTATTACAGTAACGCAAAGGGACCATCGTAGTATAAGCAGCAATAAGTTAGTATAATGTTTCTGCATTTATTTCGTACATAATATATAAATTTATGTGGAGCCCGTTGGATACAATAGTCTCTTTTGCCTCTTGTTTTGTTCAATCCGTGCATCAGATTTAGATTTAAAAAATAAATCTGGTTATAAAACTCGATCACCCATATAAAATCATTGATAAAACATCAAGTAAATTTTTCATTTTGCTTTTGCCTGTTTGCATTTGCTCGCACCTGTTCACTTTACCCTGACTACTTTGCTTTCCTTTGTTAGATTTTCTTCTGTTATTGTCTGTTATTTGTGCATATTTTCTTTTCTAAAGAGATAAAAAATATGCAGCATTGTTAAATTGCTAACTATATTCTTCGGTTAACAATAGATGTAAAGAAAAACTGATTCCTCAAAAGTAAATTAAAATTAAAGAAAAATTAATTTTAAAAAAAATTAGTTTTTTAGTTTAGAAAATATCGCATCACAAAATTTTTTTATGAGAAACAGAAATTAGTTTTTATTTCCCAAGTGAATAATAATACTTTGAAATTTTAATGAGAACAGAAATTTATTTAAAAAAAAAAAAAAGAATGGAAATTTTTTTTCAAGAAGTAAATGCTAATTATTTATTTCAATTTCGAATCAAATATTCTACGAGTTTCCGACAAATCATTTAAATTCTTTAAACTGAATTCGAGAGAGAAATTTATTTCTATTTCAAGTGATCCTTCAGGACTTGTTGCTTTTTAATTTTAATGAACGAAGTTCATTTAGTTCCACATATGATATTAATTTCCTCTGAGAATGTATTTGTTGTGAAAGAAAGTTTATTAATACGACTAATATAGTAAACGAACATGTCTTAATCAGTGTAAGTTTCCAGTAAGAAAGTATTCTTTTGAACAAAAGAGATGTTACTGTGGAGTTACAGATATAATTAACGAAACAATTCTAATTTAGTAAGGAGCTTGTTTCAAGATTGCATATTTAAGTTACCGGAAAGGAAATTCTCTCATCAATTGTTCTATTCTTTAACTTATCTCTACCACAACAGATGTGGTAAAAAACTGAATGGATAGAAATGTTGAGACTAGTTTCTTGCGTTTGTAACCCTCTTATTTAAATAATGAAATAGAAAGTTAAAATATTACGTTTTTTAAGTCGCCTGAAAAGGAACTTTCCTTTTTACTTTGCAAAACATAAGACGAAAATCCTTGAATGCATCACTTTCACAACGTGAAGAGGGGTTGGTGATTAGTTTGATTTGATGATTAGTAATTTGGTGATTAGTAATGCACCCAACGTTTCATTAGGTCTGACAAAAATAATTTTTCCCTTTTCAAGCAACTCGAAAAACTCAGTTTTTAAATTTTTTACTTTATTTTAGTATTTCGCTGAAACAATGAAATTCAACCAGTCACATCTTCGCAAAGTGTTTCTTGCGATTTTCTTTTTGATTATAATACGCAAGGCAAGGTAATGAAGACTATGAATTTGAGCTATTTTATACATAACTATATACAAAATTAAGAATGAAAAACCACATTTTTTTTTTTAGTTTTCTACTGAAATTGCTTTAATTTTATGCAATTTAACGTAGTATTGCTGTCAAACATATAATTGTATCAAATATTCATTTTCTTCGCAATTTTTCCCAAAATTTTAATTAGTAATTTATGACAGATGTTAACCTAAATGAACTAATCGTCTTCTTAATCGGACATTTCTTTTTTTCCAAAAGCAGAAAAAAGGGTGCAACACGTGTTTCATTATTCGTACTTATTTTGTGAAAACAAGGTAGTTCTATTGACCGCTATATATCAATGATATAAATATTTATATTTACATCGAAAGTCTAAGCGTAGAAAAACTAAAGTTGTAACAGAATGAAACATACTTGGTGTAAACAAGTATGAACTAACACTTTTGTGTTGGTGCTTTTTATATTTAGACTGCTTTCTGGGGACAAGCATTCACGGATTTAAAAACATATATGGCACTACGAACCGAAGCTAAATCCCTTAAGCAAATAAATAGGAAATGCTTGTAGATAAGCCTTTGCGTTTTTCTATAGCAGCTAGCGGTTTCTAATTTTTTCTTGCTAGGAAACCCTAAATGAACGACCTTTTATTGACGGAACCACCAAGTTAATGAATAAAGGATATAAATATAATAACTGGTTTAAAAAAATCCTTACTGAATTTTCTTTTTTGAAAAGATTTAACAATCGGAACCCCTGTGATCCACCCACGGAACCCTAGGATTCTGCAAAAACATCATTTGGGAACCATTGTTCTATTGGATGAAAATGAAAATATTTCAAATTTTATGAGTGCTATGTTTTTATTGCCATTTCTTGTCAATTTTTTGAGTGGGGGAGGACGTACGTATAGCAGATACGCATAGTTTCTAGCAGGCCTGCTAATTATATTTCCATACATTTAAAATATTTGCTGAATGTAAATTAAAAGTCGGTTTAGAAATAGTTAGTTCTAGTTGTATATCAAATTTGTACAAAATTTTTACGTTGTAACTTCTGTTAAGTTTTCGCAAATATTTCGCTAATTTGCATCAGTTATCTTTACAGTAGATTACTTAGAATTCTAATACTATTTAAGCAATTACTTTCCTCGAGTGTTTATGACAGACACGTTTCGCAGGTGAAACTACGCCAAATTATTTGTTTGGCCCACATGCAGCGCCATTCGTTTGTTTTTATGCTGACGAAAGGCTTTATTTACACAGACAATCGCAAATATTAGACGTAGAACAATGAGTAGTTTGACAGACTAGCTTCTTCCCCCTCATGTTTACATTTTGTCTAAAGATGATTTCAGTTGCTACAATTAGGATAATTAGATAATAATTGGTATATTTATGTCACAAATTTTGTATTTTATGTTTTTTTTTTTCCGTTATTGTGACGACTGCGTCTTATGATATATTTTGTGAATTAAATTCTTTTGGAGGAAGACAAAACGTACACGCATTAACGCATTTTATTTTAATATTAAATAAGATCTTAAAGGCTTATTTTTAATATTAGACTTAGAATTTTTTTTATTTTGTATGGTAATACTCTCAACGGGCTTTTATGACGTACTTACGTATTATTGAAAGGATTTTTTTTTCAAGTTTTGAGATTCCTGCAAGGAAAATATTTTTATTTTAATTGGTAAAATTTTTTAAATTAAACTAACTTGTTTTTTTTTTTTTTTTAAAAATACAGTTACAATTATACGTTTTAATTTTAAAAGTATGCATATTGTGTTTTTGAAAATTAGCTATTAAAATGTGAAACAATACAAAAAATAAATGAGTTTGATTTTTTTATATTTTATAACGGCCGTTGAACTGCCTACTCAACTTTTCGAGTTTACGACTATTAATGTTAAACTCAGCAGCCTTGTAATTTTGAACCCAATCCGGAAGACAAGGGAACTCCAGGATCAATTATTAAGAGATACTATGCCTTCGTGAAGGACTTTTTGATGGAGCTAACCCGCATTTGCGTTACGTGGAGAGGGAAACCACGAAGATCTCCCAAGGTTAGCCTGACGGCAAGGGGAGTCTTTCACTGAGTATATTTTAACGTTAGTACTGTGGTAGGTGCAAGCCGGAGGCGGAATTTGTATCGACTTCCCATCGCTGAGATTCGAACCCGGTTAACCTCATTGGAAGGTGAACGCTCTATCCCCTGAGCCATCACGGCTCATACAGTTTTGATAGAAGTTTTTAAAGTGACAACTTATCTTATTAGTAGCACTAGAATAATGTAGTAAGAGCCGTGGATGTTTAGGGGATAGAACTCTCTCCTTGCAATGAGGTCACCCAAATTCGAATCCTAGCGATGGCTAGTCTATACGAATTCAGCACCCGGCTCGCACAACCACAGCGCTGATCTAAAATACCTTCAGTGGTAGACGAATTGTGAGTTAGAGTACCTTTGCCGTCAGGGTAACTGGGAGTTTTCGTGGTTTTCCTGCGTATGTAACGCGAAGGAAGATTAGTCCATCGAAAAGTCCTCCACGAAAACAAATTTCTCCCAATACTTGATCCAGGTGTGGGGTTGGGTTTAAAATTACAAGGCTATGGAGTTACACATTAGTAGTCGTACACTCAAAATTGGATCGACTGCTCAACGACGGTTATAAAAAATATGAAATAAAATAACGTACTAAATTTTTATCCACAATACCTACAAAGCAATATGAATAATTTGAAAAAAATTCATATAAAGTTAGAAATGTTTTGAAAAAATTCTTTAAACTACATACTAATGGTTTAAGGCAAATCTTTAAATAACCGTCTAATGGTCTGAAACAAAACTTCGAAAAACGTTATAATGGTTTGAAACAAATCTTCAAAATAAACAAATGGTTTATAACATTTCTACAAAAAAAGTACAAATAGTTTGAAAATGCTCTATATTCAATTGCTAATTATTTTCCAGCATTTAGAATTTATAAAAATGTTTGCCATCTAAAATCACTGTCATTAGTGATTTCCTTCAAAATTGACATTAATTATTCAGTGATAATAAAGAGTAGTAAAAAAATTGGTATTTGGAGATGCTATTTGTCATTATTCCCAATATTGCAAAGAGAGAGAGAAAAAAACCCTTTTAAATGCTCTTTATGTTTGATGGTATCGGTGTCAATTATGCAAAATAGCATAAATGGTTTCTTGCTTGCATTATAGCGATAATCATTGGAACAAATCGATACAACTGTTTTTCTGACTTAGCGAATACTCTATCGCCAGCTGTTCGTAATTACCTATTTAATTAATGTGGAATATATTATCTTTTAATTAGCGGAAAAAATGCCCAAAAGCTTGATTCTTATGCTCGAAGTGAAATGAATTGAAGACTTGCGTAGACAGGGATATAAAAGTAAAATTTTCTGGTTTGCTTAGATGCGTGTTATTTTATTTCTAATTGGAATTTTAAATCTTTACATTACAGTATATGGACTTTTCTATTATATTAGAAATTTATATATTAATTTATTTTATGTATTAATTGTTTACATATATAATAGTTTCTAACTGGTGTTCTTCATACAAATTAGTTTCATGTAAAAATATTGAAATTTATTCGAAGCATAAATTTTAATAATTATTACTACTTAATGCAGAAATTCCTTATTTGTTTCGACTGTGTAACCCTATATGATCGAACTTCTTCTGATGGAACCCCGAAAGTTAATGAATAAATTTTAATAGTAATTGTGATTATATTAATTTATGAAAGACTTTTTATTGTGTTAAAAAAATTTAATAATCTAAATTTTATTAATCATTTTGTGATATTCGTTTTATTTTAATTTTATTTTCGGAAATAAGAACTTTAACCCATTATAAAAACACATAATAAATCTTAAGTGGAATAATTATGCAGTTTAAAAAAACGAATTTTTTCTATAACCGTTTGAAGTTCAAAAATTGGCATGTTTTTTGAAAATTTCTCAACAAAAATTATTAGCTCCAATTGAATTACTAATATTTTATAGATGTCTTTAGAACCCTTAAAAACAGCAGACAAATAAAAAATATTAAAAAATATTCACCACGGTGTTGATAAGAAATATTTATTAAAATGGGGCATTTAGGCCGAAAAGAGGTTAATTTAAATATAAATACTGTATAAAGAAAATAATTTTGTGACTCCTTAAGAAACTTATATTGGCTAGAATTGGAATGAAAACAATTTCAAGCAATTTCCGACAAGAAGAGGTTAATGCAGCTTTTACAACTTGACTTGAAATGTCGTAGTGTTTATGAAATTCTATCTAGAAAAAAGATTTTTTTTTGACAAATGGATTGTCAGTAATAGCAATAATGCCACCATTTTTTTTTCTTTTCCACTTAATTATCATTTTAGTTTATATTGCATGAAAAAATGTGTAGAGAAACAGAGATATTTTACATTTTGCATTAGATTCTCATCATAGTTTTTGGTTTATAATTAAAATAATTATAAGAATAAGATCATGTTTTTTTAAACAAGTATGACAACACAATTTTGACAGTCAATTTTGACTAGAGGGACTAATTATGATACGCCAATTCATAACAACCACAAACCTGATGTCATAATATTGCCTATTGCTATCTTTAATTATGACTAGAGATGTTGATTACTCAAGTGCTATGTGGTAGTTAAGTTCATCATATTTCACTGATGTATGCTTACAGTATGCATTGATTCACTTTATAATATCAGATCTTATACTGTGTAGAATATAATATTGATATATTGTGTGACATTAGACTTGATAAATCGATGCAAAGAAATATTTTAAATATAGACAGTTGTTTTCCTTAATTAGACTTCATAAATGATCAGGAAATTATGTTTCCAGTTTTAAGAAATATTAAACTAAATGAAGCAATTTAGAAAATTAAAGCATTTAAGATACGATATTTTGCACTTATGCAAGATACGGCTTTATCTATTGAATCTGCATATTGTGCTAACCAAATTGCTAATACTGTTTTTAATCAATATTCAATAAATTATTGTATATTGTAGATAAATTATTAAATGTATGCCGACTTTAAGTTGAATCCTCATTGCGTTGAAGGAAAAATGACCAAAACTGATCATATTATAATGGTTCTTTCCAAATTACTTGCAAGAAACTGTAATGAAATAAGAAAACTAATTCTCGCAAATGACAAGTTTTTAATTAATTAAGCAATGATGAAAGAAAATATAATTCTAAATAACAGGAGTGCTCACCCCCCCCCCCTAAGGCTTATTGGGACAAACACCCCAAACTTAGAAATTCTGTAAACTTCCAGTAAACGCAAAAACAGATGCTATTTTTTTATTTAAATAAAAAGCAACCTCTTGTACGGACAGAAAAATGTTTTTAATTATATATCTTCTATGATGATATATTTTATGTATCAATAAACAGTAGATTCTCAGAAGATTAATCTTGTTTTAAGTTAAAAACATTAACAAAACTGAAATGTTTAAAAATTATTTTAAAAAATCACCAGTTTAAAATTATTATTTGTACATGGTTATTATATCACAGTACGGTAGGTGAAATTATTGGAATTAATAACGTTATCAAAACTCCTTATGTACTCCTAATTTAATTCAAATCTTTGTGTACAGTTTCTTTCCTCAATATTCAAACTAATTTTTACTTATTAATTTTTAAAATACTAAAGTACTATTTTAATAATATTACATATTTGAATTTTTGAGCGAGAGAGGGAGAAATTATAAGTTGTTGAATTTTATTTTAATGAAATATTTAGGCTAATATGTTTGTTTGTATGACTATGACTTACAGCAGCGTTTTATATACAAAGAATTGCATCATTTTCATCTTTTATTACATATCTTCTTTTCAAAAAAATTTTAAGATATAACCAAGGTAAAATAAAAATTACTGAAATTACTTCACCAAAACAGATTTTACAAAACAAAAAAACCCCTCTCAAAAAAATTTTTCATGAAAGATATAATAATTTCATTAGAAATATCTCCTCTCTCTAAATTTCCAAAAATACCTCTTCAAATAATAAGAATATCTCCTAAATCTATTTTACAGTTAAAAAAAAAATCTTAAAGTATACGCACCCCAAAAACTATGTATGGCGACTGGATTCCCTTGGTTTCTCTTTGGCGACTTACCTGATTTTATGTAATCTATTGCTCTGAATATCCCATTTATTGCAAGTCGTGAAACATTAATTGACTTAAAACATTTTAACAGTAATCTAGACATAGAAGACAAAATTTAATATGAACTTCGGTGGTACTATATATATATATATAAATAAATTACAAGCCGACCGGTCTGTGTAGGGGGCAGAGAATTGTCCTTCCATCAGAAAGGTTCTGAGTTCGAATCCCGGACAAGGCAAGGATGTTTCTTTCTCTCTATCTGTGTTCTATGTCCTTTCTCCTTTGTGTGTGAATGTGACCCGCCCTATAAACGGGTTATGATAGTGTGACGTGGGCGACGCTGCTCCACCGCCGTGGCTTCGCCACAGGTGCCCACTGGGTAACGAAAAGAGAGTTAGCAGTTCTGGTACTTTCTGTGGCCAATGGACAATAGTTCCAAGTGCCCGCCATTAAAAATATATATATATCATTACAAATGCCAATATAACTGTTTAAGAGATTTTGTAAAATATGTTCATTAGTAAAAATCTAATCATATTTGTAACCAATAAAAATATTAAAATTGATTTATTAAACGTAATTTCGTATATTTTATTATATGAAACTAGATTAAGGAAATACAGAAATTTTTTTGTATATTTTTCAGACATCTTTCAGATATTTTGAGAAATTTTGAAGTCGATTTGTATGAATAAAATATGAAAACCACCCTTAGCCAGCTATTTTCTTCTTGTTGTAAACTGTGCAGTAAAGTTACAAATTGCTAGCAGTTTTATGGCCTATTCTAGAAGCTATTCCACACAAAGTTATCCAAAAAATGACATTTTAAGTCCTCTGCTAGTCTTATTGTGATGCAAATGATAACGGCATACGTTCATTTTATTCAGGCATTATAATACGCTCTGAAACATGGTCTTTTTTCATAGAAGAAAAGTACTCGCCAGCCTTACATTTATTTTTATTGTTTGTGAACGCGCGTATCATGTTATAAAGGATCATAATCATAACATATGGCTTTAGATTATCTTGATGGTAATAAACTTGTTTTGAGGATTATTTTAAACCAAACTACGAAAGCTATTTTCACCCGAACTCTAAAGCAGAGGAAAATACTTATTATCCATACACAATGTTTTATAATATTAGTTTTTAAAAATGAAAAACAACTTACCAATTTGGCAGTTTAAGTTTACCAAAAAACGATGTAGTATTCCATATTAAATGAAGGACTGAGATTTTAGAACTCGAGAAATAAGATTTTCTTGAATAAAATACTTTGAAAATAGGATGTTTTCGGAATTTGAAAAGTGAATATAAGCAAATTTGTTTATAAAATATGAAACAATTGAAATATGAAAATTGAAACAAACATGTATTGTATCAGAGACACAAATCGTAACTGTAATTTTCAGCTTTTTAGACCCTTAAGAGGTTTATATTAATTAAAAAAAAAACAGATTCTATAATTCCGAGGTATTCCAAGAATTTGGTTTGCTTTCGCTCAGATTTAGTTCTTAAGACGGCTTCAGAAAATCACTTAGGTTTGATAAAAAATTGTGTACAGTTTAGTATATTAAGATAAATTTCACATCTTGAACGATTGATATCCATGTCGAATTCCGAGTGAAAAATCTGACTCTGCAATGATGTTTAATTTGAATATCTTAAGCTGAAATTTTGAGATGTTTAAGTTAGTAAATATTTCCAGCGTTTCCCATTCATCCTGACAGTTTTTAGGCTTACTACATGCTAAGTTTCGAATCGATCATTCAACCTATCATTTATCTCAAAATCCATGTAGGTTTTCACGCCTGAGTTTGCAACAATCTGGAAAATGAGAGCCGTGGTGGTTTACGGAATCGAGCGCTCGCCTCACAATGGGGTGACCCGAGTTCGAATCCCAGTGATGGCTTGTCGATATTAATTCCGCATCCAACTCTCATTGACCACAGTACTGAAGTAAAAATATTCTCATGGTAGACAGGTCATAGGTTGGATCCCCTTTGGCCGTCAGAAAAACGGTGGGAGGTTTTCGTGGTTTTCTTCCGCAAGTAACGCAAATGTGGGTTAGTTCTATCAAATTTCTCCCAATACTTAATCCAGGAGTTCCCTTGTCTTCTGCATTGGATTCAAAATTACAAGGCTATGGAGTTGAACATTGGTAGTAGTAAACTCAAAAATTGGGTCAGTTGTTCAGTGACAATTATAAAGTGAAATGAAATCAGGATAATGATGTCCTAACCGTTTGTGGAGATAGCAGTTTTTGTCTTTTAATGTACAGTGCGCCAAAGAGAAACTGACCACATGGTATAACTTTTTATCTAATGATCGGATCTTAAATTTATTTTTGTTAATTTATTTTTAATTTTGCTTTGTTAATTTTACTTTTCGCGTATTTCGTCATATCTCGAGATCTTTTTAACAGAATTAAAAAAATTTTGACCGCAATTATAAAATTAGTTTATCCAACGATAGTTCCATTCGAAAAATAAGTATAGTAAATATTTATTATTTTTATTATTTCATTTAATAATAGCCGAGTAAATTTTGAATTGCAACAATAAGGTATATAATTTCCACGTCACTTTAAAGAATATAATTTTACATGGCAAAATACGAAATTTGAGCAAAATCGGTTGAATAGTTCCTGAGAAATTTTGAATTTTAAATATTTGATTTCTTTAAAATTCGAGTTATCAGGAACTGTTTCACTTATATTTTGTATTTCGACAAATAAAATTATGTATTTCAAAATGATATTAAAAATTGTATACCTTAGAATTCAAACCCTTTTGGACTATTGTTTAATAAAATAGTAAAAATTAATAATTTTCTAAAATTTATTTTTTCAATGATATTATCTTTGGATAAACGAATTTTATTATTGCGTACAAAATTTTTAAATTAGCTTAAAAAGCTCTCGACATATCTCTAAATACACAAAAAATAAAATATTAAAAGGTCTAAACTCTAAATAGCTCTCCAGCCCAAACTTTAAGAACCATACTTCGCAGTTTACTATGTTTGTATACCCATGTTTTGGTACTCAAAAGTCCGAATTCGTCGAAAACAGGTATGTTTCTTCAGAGAATGGGTGCTTTAATGTCTTATTTCGTAACTTAAAATATCGTCTGCACTAATTAGCATATTTGAGGTCACACCTTTTAACTATTATTAATGAGTCCTACAACGTGAAGATTTGATCATTAAGTCAAAAGTTATTTAGGGTAGTCATTTTTTTATTTTGCACACTGTACATGTTACTTACGGCGTATTTTTCGATATCTTAAAACTATTTAAACATATAGAAAATCATTTTTAAACAATTTCTAAACTCGTTTATTTAAATAAAGTTCCAACCTAAATGTAATAATTTTGGACAATTTTAGTTTTTAATCATTTATTTTTATAAAGTATATTATTCTTTTTAGTATCATCAACAAAACATTATTGCTTAAATAACAAAGCCGTAGTTGTCTAGGCTCTTCGTATTGTCTAGGCTCTTTGTATAAATTAATTTATAGATCAAACTACGTAAATAGGTTAATATTTCTTACTTTATCTCACGGTGTATCGCGGAGGAAATTAACTCATCTTTTCTATACTTTTATAGATTGGTCAAACGACTAGCGTCTTGGGTAAATTAATCAAAGGAATTCCTACTTTAAACGATAATGGAAGTTGTATATCAAACCTTTCGCTTATAAACTAAAGTTTGTTATGAATACTCGTAAACTTTGCGAAATTGTTACATATTGTGGTTCTGCTGCGTTGGTTTAATCACAATTTTCGATATCATATGATTAGATTTCTCATATGCAAAAACCAAAATTTCGTTAATGCTTCAGTAAAAAAAATATCGACTATATGTTTATTTTTCTGTATTTTCCTTCAACTAATATATGAAAAGTTTCAAGATTTAGTTTATAAATATTTTGCATAACTTTCCCCAATTCAGTTTGGTTTGTTTTTGTTTCGATAAATCAGATGGATTTTTATGAAAATTTATTTTACTAAGTTTAATTATGGAAGGAAAATTTACTAAGGTTATATAATTTAAATTTTCTTTTTTAATTATTTCCATCCGACCTGTCTGTATAGTGGTCAAGGAGCTGATTCCATGTCAGAAAGGTCTCTGGTTCGATTATGGCTTTGTGCATGGATGTATTCTCTCTCTCTCTGTTCTGTCTTATGTTGTTGGGGGGACATTGATCCACCTTTATAGGGCCCAAGAAAAAGTGGTAGGCATTGGTAAAAAAATTCACTTATTTCATTAGATTCAGTTTAATTGTTTAATAAGAGGTAAAATGCATTTCATTATTTTGAATGAAATTAAAATAATCATAAAATATTAATTTTTCACTTTCACTGTCAGCCGAGTGCAGGTGGCTATAATATATCTATCACGGAAGAGCGAAAATCTATAAGGATAAAATCAAAGTTTTTTTATTTTTTATTTTAGCTTTTAAATTTTACAATTAGTTTTTTAAAAAATCATGTTTTTGAGTGCTTGAAACATGTTGACTGTTATTTCCAATTTATTTAATTTTGAGGCGAATGAAGTTTTTAATAAAGTAATCAGTTTCTTGGGATTATTTAACTGTGTAGATTAGTCTAAATAGTACTACCAATTTTTTAAAGTACTTTTTTTTATCAAGTTTTATACTTTTAAGAGCCATCCATGTCATTTATTATCAATTAAATATGTGGCAGTTGGCAATATGTATAAAAATATTTTTTAAAATTCCGGCGATGGAAACTTCAATGTTTCTATTCATTATTGTAACCTAGTAATTCAGAACGTTTACAAATGTTTACGAAATTATCAATTTCAAAAAAGCTCTTGTTTTAAAATTTTAGGTTTTAATTCTCCTAGTAAATAAAACGAAAGACAGTTTTCAGAAAAACATCTCATTAAATATTTGTAAACTATTTCAAAATCATTATGATTTAGTCAAATTTTTATAGCGCATTTCTTTTAAAATTAATATGTGAAGGAATGTTTGTTGAAGTTGAGTTATTTAACACATCTTTAAACAAGCAATATATTTTTGAAGTTTAACCCCCGAAGTTTCAAACTACAAAATTAGTTTAGTTGGAATTTAATTTGTTTTATATAAAAATAATCTAAATATATTCTTGTCAGGTACGTTATAAACTGATTTTATGCAATAAAACATAGATTATATTTTATTTTTCAAGAATAAAATAAGTTATAATTTTCTTCCGTCTACTCAGGCTCATAAATTTAAAAAATAAATTAAATAAAATTTATTTTGTTGATATATTTTCTTTAATGGCTCTTTTGTAACTGCTCAAAATCTACGTATAATAACTAAGAGCACAAAAATCTTAAAAGTCAATATCTTTTTATTTTTACTACAAAATATAATGCTAATAATGATTTAACTGATGAAAAAGTTATTTCTTCTCAACGACGCGAATACTGTTTTGTTTTTATTTTAACATTTTGAAGAAGCTTTTCTCCCTTTAATTTATTAATACTTTTATTTACTTTAAGAATAAATATGTTATATCTCAAAATCTATAAAAATAATTGCATAAAATGCAAAAAAAAATACATATGAAATATTTTAATTAAATTTACTTTCAAGAATTTATAAAATATAATTCGATTTTTATTTCGTAGTTATTATTGCAGAAGTTTAGTACTTTAATATTTTGTTATTAAAAACTTATACTTTGTTACTTGTTTGTAGTTACAAAACGAGTACTCATTGACTTCTTAGAAATATAATCCTACTAAGATTACTTTTGAAGGAAATATTTTTTAAGTTTATTCTTGAGGAAATTCTGTAAATAATTTCTCGAAAATAATTTTTTACGCATGATGAACTTTTATTTTAATACGTTGCTTAAATATTCTTTATAAATAACTTATGATATGATATTCAAAATTGACCTCAGTCAAGCAATTTTCTCCTGTACGCAACTCTTTCATTGCGGAGGGCATAAAAAAACAATTACCCCTTTACATGATAGCTTTTGAAAAATAAAGACTAACACTTCAATTGACACCCCTTTTGCCATGTTATTATTTTATTAAAAATTTGTTATAGATAACGAATTGGAAAATAAAATCATTTCATCGCATTTAATTTTTTTTTTGTTTTACTAAGTTAAGTAATTAATTCAGTGAACGGCTCATATATATTTTATAGATTTGGTTTTTTTGACAAGCAGAAAGTAGCTTTAATGTTATTTTTACAATACTTTTACAATGTCGAGAGAATCACGATTTAACGGTACTATTCCGTTACAGGGAGTCATAAGAAGTCGCGAAATTAATATTGACGCCAGTCATGCTACTCGGCGATAAGTTCTATGATAATAACTACCTAATGCACAACTATAGGTAGGTGTGAGTAAAAATAAGTTCTTTAGGACCGCTTTAGCAAAATCGTTCGTAAAAGCTAAGGTATAGAACCGGGGATCTCTTAATTTTGCGATAATTTTCGCTCAGTTTTAATGAAACCCAGTTTCTGATTACCGGGATATTCTTTGCTGTTTCAGCTTTTAATGATGTCTCCTTTAGAATACCGCAACTTTTGTGTACCGCTGTGTGATTGATTCATAACTCATTTTCATATAAATTGGTTTATTTTCAAATTGCCAAACACATGAAGGCTATCCAATTGTAAACTATTATAGAGCAGTAATTGAAATTCTTTAACCGGGTCTTAATTACTACAGTACTTAATACTAAATAATTACTGCAATAAAGAATTACTGTAGAAAGCCGTAGAAAATCTAAAATCTAGATCCTAATATTGAAAAGGCTTTCAAATTTTAATAGCTTCTAAATTTGAAGGAAAAAATGTTAATTTTTTTATGCATTTGTTACCACAAAAACTCGCCAAACATTTTTATAACCATCTTCTTAGAACTAATGTTAAATTACTATTAATTTTTAGTTATACTGAAAATTATCTCGCTGAATCGGTACTAAGCTTCAAAACTTTTTTTTTGTTATCTGTTGTCTTTTACCTTTCCTATTCATAACATTAAAATTATTCAAAAAGAAAAAAAATGGATGTTTAACCTACGATAACTCAATTTACATTTATATACAAATATACATATTTTTTCACCCTGATTATAAAAGATAATCTCAAATTTTTTCCGATAAATTAGGTTATTTGTAAATTAGTTCAGTTTTTTTTAAAAATTTTAATTCTTGTTCACATTAAATTACTTTAGTAGCTGGAAACACTTTTTTTAAATAGCAAAATAAACACGCGATTTCAAACATTTCGCAAAATCATCTTGGGATACCTGTACGTGACGTAGTGTGGGTATCTCTATTCTGATTTGTTGCCGAAGCGTAGCATTTGCTTACGTTAGTAACTGTTTTTTCCATTCTATTTCGAGTAAGTAAAGGCCGTCAAGTATTAATTCCCTTAAATGACACATTCTATATTCTTGCTCAAAGGTTTTAATTCTTTACCTATGTATTTCTTTCTTGACACAAGGCCAGGCACGAAGCCATGTGGAACATAAACTAACAGAATGAGTTCTAGTTCAACAAATTTTATGTGCGATACTGCACTGTATTTAAATTCACGTATATGAACATTCTAACTTGTGTGGAGAAACTTAGCTTAAGCTTAACTTGCCATTTTGCTTGTAAACGATCATCTGGCGCTGACCTCGTAGGTCAGACGTGTAGGTATCAGTGATCCTGAAGTGCAAGTACTCAAGTCACCAATGTCATGAAGAAGTATCAATGATGATCCTGCTTGTGCTAACACACATAACCAAAGATAAGTGATTAGTAAGGACTGATCCATTGAAAATAATTTTTGATTGAACAAAGCTGTGAGCTTGCAAATCTCTCGTATTATAAAATATTTATGAAATCCTATGGAAAACTCTTTTCTATGGAATTTAGCACGTGAACTGGTCATCAGAGGGAATTTTTATGCAAACAGTTAGATCCACCGTATGCAAGTATATTAAATGCAGAGCAGATAAGTTCGGAATAGCGTATTTATATAAGGTACATACATAAAAACATTCTGCTTTATTTATATAGATAACTTTTATAGTAATTCACTTTTTTCAATGTCGCGTTATTGATAAGAATAGCATACGTATGAAAAATGTAAATTAAAACAATACTCAGTCAGGAGCAGAGCCTGACTAAGGCAGGGGCATACGGGGCAGCCGCCCCGGGCCCCCACATTTGAGGGGGGCCCCAAATCGAAGAGTTTATTTTACATTTCTTTCTTTAATGAACTTTTTTTTAAACAAAATATCAGTACAAAGTAAAATCCGTCAGTTTTATGTTAGCTTCTTCATTAATCTATCGTATGAACACAAACTACATTTCGTAAATCCATAGCTTTCTAGGACAGATTTCAGCTTAAATTTCACAACTATGATGGACAAATTTGGCCCATCAAAAGCCTGTATTTTTACATTTCGCAAAATGCGATATTCTTGCAAAAATACGGGCTTCTGATCGGCTTAATTGAGCCATCGTAATTGTGAAATTTTTGCCGAATTCTGCCTTAATGTCAGCAAGGATATGAATTTTTCACGGTTAGATGAGAAAGTTAACAATCAGAAAAATGCATTTGGCATGATGGTCATAGAATTGTAAGAAAATCAATAACAAGGACAGAATGATATTTCGCCTGACCATTGGAGGGGGGAGGGGTGGACTTTATAGCTATTTTAGGTTCTAGTCATTTTTCTTGTTATTTTTAATGAGGTGAAAAATTTAAATACTTCCATAAAGTTAGGTTCTTCATTACTACAAAGGTGAACAGGTTTTTGCCCCGGGCCCCAATTAGGCTAAGTTGGGCCCTGGTCAGGAGAATCTATAGTTCTGTTTGCTTTTAATTTTGACTGTAATGTTATATTTAGACGCAAAGAACTGTATCCTCATGCAGTTAGATCTGATCTCTTGTAAATTTAAATATTATGTAATCCAGCGTTAAAGTTGACCCATCACAAAATAGTAAACCTAAAAACGCACATTTCGCGAAATATTAATTGAGAAAATGGACTCCTTGCAGATATTTCTTTTGAAAAAGGGAATCTATGTCGTCTTCAAATCAAAATTCTGAACCTAAAACTCAGGAAATAGAAACTGCTTTTGCGCTTTTTTTCTCCATAAAACAGGCCTTTATTTCTACCAATTTTCTTAGATTATGAGTAGAATTGTCACAAAAACGGATCTTTCATAAAAAAAAAGTCTGGAATATCATTTGCACTTAAATTATTTCGCATTATAATTTTAAGTTGTTCTTTAATGATACACGAAGAGGAATGTAATAACATGTACCATTACATATACAATGACATATAATGTTTAAATTTGAAGGAGATCCAATCTAACCACGTGAAAATACAGTTCTTTCTAAATATAAAATTAGATCCAGATTCACAAATAAATACTGAATTTGTTTATTTAAAATTATTTTATTGATTGAGAATCGTGACTGAATAATCACCATTAATATTCTACTGATACATTACAAATATAGTAACTAAACGTAATTATCATAGAAATTTTCTCCCAAGCTTATATGTATACCCTTATTCCATTTTCCAGCAAATAATTCTAATGTAACTATGTTAACTGTGTCGGTTATGTTATCCATTGTTTGACGTCTAATGTCACTAGTAACGGAAGTTATGATGGACTTGTAATAACATATTTGGTCTAAAACTAATGATTAAGGTCTATGCACTTATAAACAAGCAGCTTAGGACGGAAATCTGATAATATATTCGATGTCGAAGGATATGTTCGAGTTACGCATTTTGGCATTTCAGAATAAATAATTTTTTTTTTTTTTTTTTTTTTTTTGCATTTAGAAAACATATTTGGAAAACTAGATTTTTCATTATATAATTCAGCTTTTTTAAAAATCTATATTTAACTTCGATGTCATTTAGTGAACGGTTGAATAAAAGAACTTTACAAAACAAAAAAAATTTCTTGCAACCTATAAGTAATTGACGTAGAAATATTGCAATCAAACATTTTAGTATATTTAAAAATAATAGAAAAATTGACACTGCAAATGCAAATTGGTCTTCTTAATGAAAAAAAAAATGGTATTATTATTACTATTAAACCAATTTAAATTCAAAACCTCATTTGAATAAATTTTTGAAAATAATTAATTCCGTTATACCAATTTTTTTTTATAATAAATAAAATTGTTCTTTTTTTGGAATATAATCCTTACACGGAGAATAATTTTTTTTTTGACAAGTTACCGTTCTGTATATTAGTAACATTTCTGGTGAAACAAATCTGGTAATGAAAACCAAAATATATGGTATTTAAACGATTTACTTACAAATTTATAATTCTTATTACTAAACAACTTTAGCTGAATAAATGGTTCCTATGCCATGCTTTGAGGTATCATAAATTATAGTATTTTACCACACTTACCAAATTTTATCATATATTATAAAATCATATACTGTTGTTTATTTTACTAAAATAATTAACAAAGCACTTCGGTAAAAATTACTGAACTTTTTGGTGTTCTCATTGAACCAGAAACATGAAATTTTTTTCCATATTTTGGTTGTTTTGATCAAACTAGTTTTCTCAGTACAGCATTAGTCAGATGCCCTAATTCAAAAATATCTGTCCGAAAAAAAATCTATGAAACTTTTTAAATTATTTATACAATGTTTTTAAATAAATCATGACAATCATAAATGAAGAGGATTATTTATTTATTTTTGGTAGTTAAAGGTTTATAAATAAGGTAAAAATAACAAAAACGAAGCATTTAAAAATGTTTATAAATTTAAAAAATTTTTATATTGAATCGGATATGTTATTACTTTGTTCGCTTTATTGAAGTCACAAGAATCCCCTTTTAGACTCCTCTGGAGTCAGTTTCCACTTTACCATAGAAATGAAAATGTTTTATTATATTCTCAAATATTTTTCTTAATAAGTTAAGAATGTGATTGAAAGAAAAATCTAAATCTTCCGAAAACGAAAATTGAAAAAAAAAATTTTTTTTTCCTTTTTTTTAGGCAAAAAAAAATTATATGTGGTACATAAATGTTATATATTTTTAGTATAATTTTTAAGATATATTGACTAAATATTTCACGATTATATAACGCTTTTACTTTATTGCGAATTAAAACACGTTTACTTATAAGACTTTACATTATTTATATCAAATCAGATCTCTCATAAATTTGCCATGTTATTATATTCCAGAGACTCCAATTTTCAATTACTTTGGAGTCTTCTTTCTCCAATTTGTCAGGGAATCGTAAAGACTCTATCGTATTTTCATGTCTTTCATACTGCGTCAAAAATATGATAGAAAGAATAATAAAGGTCACCGGAATAGGATTATGAAAAAAAAAATCTTCGAAACAAAGCAAAAAATATTTCAATGTAATTGTGTGTACTGTGGAATACGTCATAAGTTTCATGGAAAAACATCTCAAATGACATATAGTTGGAACTTTTTTGTTCTAATATAAATTGATAATTTTTTTTTACGCTTATGTATTCCTTTACCTAATTACGGAAAATAAATCTAACATGTTTACGCATGAAACTTAATATCAAAATAGATACCTTGAACTTTCACCATGGAGTCTCAAGACTCCAGTTTTTTTATTGCTTTTCAGTCTTATGTTTTCTCTTTGCAAGAGAAATGTGAAGATCTTATCGAAATCTTGAATCTTTCTCTCAATACGTTCAGAATATTATCGAAATAAGTAACATACTAATACAACATAATTTTTATAGGGAAAATCGTAATTATATCAGTTAATGCCTCCTCATTAAACCCCTCATCATTGGGGAAAATAAAAAATAAATTTTTTTAAAACGTTTATGAACTTAACAATGCTTTATATTCAATCAGATATCTCATACTGTTTTTCGTGTTATAGAAGTCTCAGACTCCAATTTTCGATTACTCTGGAGTCTTCTGTTTCCACTTTGCCAGAGAATTGTAAAGATTTTATCGTACTCTCAAATCTTTTTCTCGATATGTTAAAAATGTGATCGAAAGAAAAATCGAGATTCTCCAAAAACGGATAATGGAAAGAAAAAAAAAAAAACTAGAAAACTCAATTTAGAAGAAAACTATTGTCAAAGAAGGAGGAAAAATAAACTCTCATCCAGATTAAGTTCTGAATAAAATTTGACAACAAGTTTGAGTAAGCTATGTTTGTAGGTGAATTCGTTATTCATGAGAGGTAGAGAAAAGGATAAATTGTTAACTCTGGAATAAAAACAATTTTGTTAAAGAAAAATGAATAAAATCTGGAAAAAGAAACATCGTTTCTTTGGAAGTGTAAGGGAGTTTTTCTTGATTTAATTAAGCGTAATTTTATTCAAATACAAATAAAGAGTTTGCATTGGTTTTGGTTAAGTTACAACTGTCAAAGTTTCGTTTGTTTAGGGTTTAAATAAAATGTTAAAAAAGTTTGCCTATTATTTTAAGTGGTATTTATTATGTTTGTTATGTTAGATATTTACAGAAAAGTTTCATGAATATACTGTATTTTCTGTTAAAAACAATTACAAAATTGCCATTGATTACTGTTATTTGGTCAATATAAAAGCAAAATATTTGCTCATTTGCTAGGAGATAAATTTATATTTTTTATTCTTAAAATCAATTTTTTCTAATGCTATTGATTTTTAGATTTGATTTTTGTGATTGAGGTGTAATAAGAAAATTGATATTAAAAAAAAAAAAAAAAATTGCAAGTTTTAGACAATATATCAGATGATACGAGTTTAAAAATGACTGAAGAAAAGTTTGTTTTTTATAATCCCATTTCTTTTCGCTCTCGTTAGCGATTTTCCAATCCAGTGTCCTTTAGCGACATGCTGACAGGACGTGCGACAGGAAACTTCGGCATTTTCTTAAATAAAAGAAAACTTGATACTTGACTTATTTTTAATTCAGGTAACAAATTTAAAAAAAAAAAAAAACTTGCATTCTACTAGGTATTTACTACAGCCAACCAAGGGCTAAAGAGATTGGAAGGGCTGGCTCACTCCTTTGAAGAAACTCTCGCCGCGCCAATCCTCCGATTTTCTCTAGTGACGTCACTTTGGCGCAAAGCTCGCACTTTTACTTCAAGAACAGAGCTTTCGGCCTTACTAGCTCTTACTAATACTGGAGCATTTCTTTTTGTGACATACTCTAAAACATTTGTTATTTTCTATAATGACTTTCCTCAGTTTTTGCAGTGAATTTACAAAAATTTAAAACTATTAACGAAATGCCAGCTTGCGCGATTGCAACTTGCAAAAATTCTAATAGAAAAACAAAAGGAAAAAATATAATTTTCCGCGTGTTCCCTAAAGTAAATGAATAACTATGTAAAGAATGGATTCCGAAATGACACAGTTAATATAAAACAGCAATACGTTTTTTCTATCGTTAAGAACTTTTATAAACATTCGTTATCTATATAGAAACCACCTCGTTTTTTCAAAAAGAAAGGCAGGTGAAAAAAATTAAAAAATGCATAAAGTCAAAGAAAATTAAAACGTAAGTAAAAAGTATAAATAAAATATATAGTGTATAGTTGAAATTCTCCTTATTTCATAACACATTTTTTAATGTAGTTATTCGAAATATTTATGATTTTTTTAAAAACTTTATTCTCTTAAATTTAAATATATATAAATTATATCATCTTAAATTTAAATATCTATAAACAATTGTAAAATTTCTAATGTCATTATGAACCTAAATTATTATTTTGTTTCAGTAATGAGCGTTTAAGGTTGATGTTTCCTAATGATTAAGTATGAACAAATTGCTATTAACGGCATATTTTAAAATCAGGGATTCTAAATTTAACTCAACTTATCGTTATAAAAGAAAATGTAGATAAAAAAGTGTCGATATATGCTTTCATTTTTCTAAATAATTAAAGTTAAAACTGAACTTTTTTTAAATAAAGTATTTATAGTGTCATTTTCGCCAACTAGTAAAATATTTTTATAAGTTTAAAATGGTATTTTTTAATATAATGGTCAGGAAAGTTTTTTTGAACTATGTTTATGAACGGAAATAATGTGTTAATTACGTGAAGTTTGAAAGCTAATAACGAGAAAAAGTGTAACTTATTTTTACAAAGAGAAAGATGCAAAGTTATCATAATACGAGCTCGATCTTTGCTTGCGATCTCCGATACCTGTGGACACAGTGACGTCATGAGGAGGGAAATCGTAGCTTCAGCTCTACGAGCGGAGTGAACTAGCCCTTCTATTCTCTTTAGCCCTGACAGCCAACAGGAAAATATCTAAAACAGAGAGTCGATAAATGCCTTTAGATTGTAAATTAGCCTCCCGTCAAATTGACGGAGGGAAGTTTCGCCCTCTATTTATCATGCCCATGATATTTTTAGACTGGAGTGTCTCGCCAAAAAATTTAAATATTTCTTATACCCGGAATAATCTTTTTCGTAATCTATATACCAGATCGCAGTAGCTAGACAGTAAGAGACAGTTCTTTCATTAAACTAGATGTCAGCGCTCTAGATGTCAGAACTAGATCTCATAACTAGTTGTCAAAATGTATATTCGCGATTAACTCAAAATTTAAAAATTAATACGTTTGTTGTACATACTCAGTTTTATATAAATTTTCTTGAATTAAAAAATGGGCATTTTTATGAAAATTTTCTTCAAATTCGTGTGACAATTAAGGGGTTGAAAATAATTTGATATATTGAAGGGGATTAAAAAATTTTGTGAATTAATGATTATTTAATGAATTATACGAATTCTATACATATATAGTTAAAAGTTTTATTACAATAAAGGAAGAAAAAGAAAGAAAATAATTATTTCTCAAGGTTAATTTTTAGTAGAAAAGCATCAAATTTTTTAATAATTATAAATTAAATTAGTAAATTTTTTTAATTAGTGTAAGATTTTTAAGCACTCTTTATTTATTAATTTTCTGACTGTAAATCAGTGTTTTAACTAAACTCAGTGCCGCGATAGCCCATAGAAGGCCTAGGCATACTGTGCCCATCTCAGTTTTCTTGACCTTGGTCTATGGGGCGTTGGATCAGATGTTCCGGTTGGGCAGTCAGCCGAACGCAGAAGCCCCAGTGTTTAGTCCCCAAGCATGCCTGGTTTATCATCGTTTATTAATGATAAAATTTAGTGATATTGTTTTGCAATGTAGTTTCCAATTTAAAACTGATAACAAAATAACACATATTCTAAGAATAATAAGAAAAACTAATTTGATATCGAAGTACTTTCATTGCAAATCAATTTCTTAACGAAGTATATTAAGTTACTTCATGGAATTCTATTATCTTTCCCTATTTGGTCACGGAAGTTAGGAAAATATGAAAATTAAATTTAACGAGTTAAATTAATTTTCAATAACATTTAAAATGTATAAATTATTTGAAAGAAAATATGCAGTTTCATTAGGTTTGAGACAGTTTTGTAAATAAAAGTTTACTTAATTATAGTTTTGTTTGAATAAATCCTAACATTCCTACTATGAACGGGAATTTTTCCAAACTTCCAAATAAACATTTAAAATTTTAATTTTTATTTATAATTTGTTTCACTTTTTAATATAAATTTTTGGAATTAAATTTGAAATTCTTTGTGTAAAGAAAAATTCTAAGAATTTTTACAAGTTATCTTTTGCAGTAACTCATTCAATTTTATAAGTTGTTAATTTTTTATTAAGTGTTATCCTTTTTTTTAATATTCGGTTGTTTAATTATATTATTTTATTATTTAATTCGTAACTTATTTTTGATTAAAATGGATGTTAAAAATACTAAAACCGGTTAGATTGCTGGTTTAAACATGAGTTTTTATAACTGTCTTGTAACTCTTGTTTCAGGACTGGGTTCAAAATTACTAGACTACGGAGTTGAGCATTGGTAGTCATAAACTCAAAATTTTCTCTGCTGTTCAACGACAGTTATAAAATAAAATATAAAATTTCCTCAATTGTGATTCGTAAGATTTCTATCTACTGAGAATGTTATGTTGATCATCCTTAATAATTTTATTCTAGGCATCCTTTATAGTTTTATCCTATTCATCCTCAATAGTTTTATCCTAATCTTCCTTAATAATTTTATCCTAATCATTCTTAATTTTTTTTATCAATCATCCTATATTCTAATCATCCATATTTATTTTATTTTAGTCATCCTGAATAATTTTATCCTAGTCATCCTGAATAATTTCGTCCTAGTCATCCTGAATAATTTCGTCCTAGTCATCCTGAATAATTTTATCCTAGTCATCCTGAATAATTTCGTCCTAGTCATCCTGAATAATTTTATCCTAGTCATCCTGAATAATTTTATCCTAGTCATCCTGAATAATTTTATCCAAGTCATCCTGAATAATTTTATCCAAGTCATCCTGAATAATTTTATCCAAGTCATCCTGAATAATTTTATCCAAGTCATCCTGAATAATTTTATCCAAGTCATCCTGAATAATTTTATCCAAGTCATCCTGAATAATTTTATCCAAGTCATCCTGAATAATTTTATCCAAGTCATCCTGAATAATTTTATCCAAGTCATCCTGAATAATTTTATCCAAGTCATCCTGAATAATTTTATCCAAGTCATCCTGAATAATTTTATCCAAGTCATCCTGAATAATTTTATCCAAGTCATCCTGAATAATTTTATCCAAGTCATCCTGAATAATTTTATCCAAGTCATCCTGAATAATTTTATCCAAGTCATCCTGAATAATTTTATCCAAGTCATCCTGAATAATTTTATCCAAGTCATCCTGAATAATTTTATCCAAGTCATCCTGAATAATTTTATCCAAGTCATCCTGAATAATTTTATCCAAGCCATCCTGAATAATTCTATCCAAGCCATCCACAATAATTCTATCCTAGTCATCCACAATAATTCTATCCTAGTCATCCACAATAATTCTATCCTAGTCATCCACAATAATTCTATCCTAGTCATCCACAATAATTCTATCCTAGTCATCCACAATAATTCTATCCTAGTCATCCAGAATAATTCTATCCTAGTCATCCAGAATAATTCTATCCTAGTCATCCAGAATAATTCTATCCTAGTCATCCAGAATAATTCTATCCTAGTCATCCAGAATAATTCTATCCTAGTCATCCAGAATAATTCTATCCTAGTCATCCAGAATAATTCTATCCTAGTCATCCAGAATAATTCTATCCTAGTCATCCAGAATAATTCTATCCTAGTCATCCAGAATAATTCTATCCTAGTCATCCAGAATAATTCTATCCTAGTCATCCAGAATAATTCTATCCTAGTCATCCAGAATAATTCTATCCTAGTCATCCAGAATAATTCTATCCTAGTCATCCAGAATAATTCTATCCTAGTCATCCAGAATAATTTTATCCCAATCATCCTGAATAAATTTTGTTACGCAAAAGACAATACAAGTTTTGATGCGAATACTGAAATTTCTAAAGAAACAGTTGAATAATTTTTTTCAAAAAATTAAAATAGTTATAAAATATTGTATCCCATAATATTGAATCGATTTCGTTTAAATTTGGTTTTATTATGAAAATTAAAGAGCTGTTAATTTTTTTACACTTAACATTTTAAAAGGCTTTAAATCATTAATATCAAAAATAAAAATAAAGCTGTTAAAAATAAATTATTTCGTAAAATTTCCTTTACGCTAAAATTTTTTGTATTTGAGCTATTAAAAGTTTTGCAATTAAGCTATTATTATCAGTAAATGGGGGAACTTATTAATGATCGAAATTTCAACTTTAACAAACATTAAACTCATTAGAAACATTGAATAAGATAATCAGGATAAAAGAGAAAAAAAAAGCTTGCTAGTTATTTTTACGTATTTAGTAGCTCATTTACTTGGCAATTGAACGTATGCTAAAGTTTTCCTTTTCCCATTCTGTTGTATGCAGTAAAATTTATTCTTCCCGAAAAGTAAAAATTAACAAGGGCTTCACGAAAAAGTAAAACAGAAACTTCGGTACTATCAAATATAATTTGGAAATTATTCGAATTAGTTAAAATGAGAACTTTAAGACTAATTCTTTAAATTCTTTAAATTTTGAATTCACATAATTTGCCTTTCACGATTTTACCGTACTCTGTCATTACGGCTTTTAAAGTTATGCAATAGTTCACTAATTAATGCAATAACCGAGTAATTAACGGAGAGAAGCTTGTATTGCAAATGAAGTACGTGCCCTCTTTTCATTCTCTATTAATGAACTTTCCCCCTTTTAAGTCTATAGTTCACGTATCGATTTTATCACGTGATAAATTTAAATAATTAGACTTTATTTGAAGAGTTTCTTCGATTGTAGATGAGTTGAAAATTTTCTTTTCTCTTACAATTAAATGTGATTATTATACTCGTTCATACATGCTTAATGAGTAATTTATTGAGCAAATTCTGATACTAAATAAATAAAATTAATAACGTGCTTCAGCATTTAAATTGCTGTTCTATTATAATTATTTTACTTAGAATTTTTTGGAAAAAATAATTTACTTGTTATTTTTTTAATTGATTAATATTATTGGTCCAGCAAAGTAATGAGAAGGTAAAATTAAATTTTAGTTACTGGAATATATTTTTTTTTTTACTTTAAACTTACTATTAAACGTTTAAAAATCTTGTTTCACAAAAGAAAATAATTATGAAAAATCATTCAAAAGTAAATATAAAAATGCCAGAACTAAACGATTAATAAAGTATTATAAAAAATTAAAAAGGTCTATTTAAAAAGATCAGAAGTAGGGATTACTTAAAAAAAGTTTTATTTTTCTATCATATTTTTAGTAAATCACCATCAACTCAAAAAACAAAAGTTACGTACTTATCGTTGGCAAAAACAAAATTATAAATAGGAATCAAAATATTTAATAATAAATATTAATAATAAATATTAATAAGAATTTTAAAAACTACGTTTTACAAATTTATTAATTTTTTTTTTTTTTTTGTCGGAGTTACAGAAAATAGGAAGAAAATAGAAGACTGGTGCTTAGGGTCTTTCGTTGATGACTGAAGTGTTTTTCGAAAGTGAAGCATTTACTTTTTTATCTCAAATTTGACAAAATGGAAGCATTTTCTTTTTTAACCAATTAGAAAATTTAAATGTTTACTTTTTGATAAATTTTTATGTTGTAATTTTCTTTAATTTAGCTTTGTGTCTGTTAGTTTATATCAGAATGTCAGGATTTTGTTTTGTGGTGAATTTTGTTGATACCTCCGGAAGTAATTTGAGCACTCTAGCAAGTTGTATAGTAGCCTAAGTTCTCATTTAGAATTTGGTGATGATTGATTTTCGTTGAAAATCACTTTGTCAATAATATGTCCTATCAGCAAAATGGACCCTATATTCACAAATCTTGACCAAATGATGGTTAAAGGAACCATTCTTCAGCCAAAACAGGCCATATAAAGAATTGTCAACCTCAGCCACTATTTTGCTAATGTAGACCCAAAATAAAATTGTCAGATTTACCCGATATTTTATAGTCAATATTCAGGTCCTATAATTCTTCATGGATATAGCTGTTTATAACCAGAAATGATTCCAAACAAAAATTAGAAATCATTGAAGCTTGCATTTACTTTATACACAGATGTTAATTGAATAGTTTATAATCTTTAAATTGAGAAAGATTTATTAAAAAAATAACTTGTCTTTAATTATGACATATGGCTATTAATTTATATCTATGCGTTTTTTCAAAGTAACCCGTGTGGTTTAATTTTAAATTAAAAAAAAAAAAATGCAAAGATTTGACGAAAAATTTTTAAGTTACACTCAAGTGCAATAATGCAAAAAAAATTGATGAACAAATTAAGCTTAAAAATTTTAATTATAATTTAATGAACTCTTTAAATAATCAACCTTGTCCCTAATTTTTGCTTTGTCTCAAATTTTCTAATGGCATTAAAAAAGTATTTGATACTATTCTATGCTTTGATAAACACGTTCTTTGGAATACTTCACAGTGTTCTTCTATTAAATATACATGAATCTTAATTAGTCATCATACGAAATGCACATGTTTTTAAAGAATGCAGTTTTTTTAGTTTAAATCTTTTTAAAAGTATCTGCGAATTTTGGAGAAATTCTAAATTTATTTACTAATATAATAAAATAAAAAAAATTAAAAAAAATTAAAAATGTAGGTACGGTTAAAAATTTTAGGTAGAATATTAGAAGTTAGGGAAAAAAAAATCATAAACAAATTACGCGGCCTCAATAACTAACCTTGACCTTAAACTTTAGTTTAATTGTCTCAAATTTTCCGCAGACATTAAAGAGTGTTTGATACTTATCTATTTCTATGCTTGGGTGATTGCGTCTTTTGGAAGCTAATTTCTTTTCAGTTTTATACCTGTTATATCTAACAGGTGGCGTTTTCAGCATCTCGACATTTCATTGAATAATTTATCACCCCTTCTTTTTTATACTCTTAGCCGATGATAACGATCGTGCCACCCAACTATTGCCTTTTTTTCGCCAAATATTAACGCTTGGAAATAAGACCCAGTATCTCGTTAACATTAAATACTTGACTGGAGGCATAATCGTGACTTTTTAACTCATTGCCACTTGGCGATCATGCACATTTTCAAATTTTCTATCTGATAAGTGCTTCGCCAAAAGCTGTTATTTTGTTCCTTGCTATCTTCATTTTCTTGGCTCCTAAAATATTCATTCGCGAGTGTTTTATTTTGCAAATAAGAGAATTTGCATTCAAGGCGAGAGGAACGCGAAGTAGTATTTAGTGTTGAACATAAAAAAAATCAAGTGCTATTTGGTGTTGAAGCGAGTTTAGGGAAAAATTATTGAGCTATTAAATCGAAGAAAAAAGTGGTTAGGCATGTAGGAGCTACTGAATTTTTATATTTTTGGAAAAATTGTATTGAGTTTATTTGGCGTTGAAAGATGATTTCTTCTTTTTTTTTTAAATCTTTTTAACGCGATACGAAAATTATAATATGTTAAATAAATATATGCTATAATGTGGAAAATGGAATTGATTTTGGCTAGGAATAAAATTTCTTGAACTGCCAGAAGGATAAAAAAATGGGATAAGAAAAAAACTTATTTAAAATATGTGTAAATGTTATGTGTTTATTTACAAATAACTTATTGTTAATAATTAATAATTTTGTTTAAAATATTTCTCAAAACTTATTATTAGTTTATTAGCTTCTTAATTTGTTATTTAAATTTTTTTTATGCATAAGAACTTTATAGTCATTCTTAAAATTTTTGCTTTTCCATTGACTTTTGCTTTTATATTATGTTATTTAATAACTCTCGAACAGTCGACCCGATTCTGAGTTTACTATTATGAATGTTTAATTTCGTAGCCTATTAATTTTGAACCCAATCCAAAAGACAAGGGAACTTCTGGATCAAGTATTTTCGAGTAATTTTTTTTCATTCTGCAGTAATTTCTTTTAAATGCTCTCACTTCTGAAAGATTATACAATTGATTTTTTTTCACTTATTATACTTTAAGCACTAATAAAATACATCGTTATTATACTTTTTACGTTTTACTTTAATGTAACAAAATTAGGAATTTTAGAATTTAATTAGAAAGTGTAATGTAAAAAGAAATGTAATGCAAAGAATTCCAGCCTCTAAAGACATGCCTGACATTCAAAAGTACAAAACTAAATATGGAAATTTTATCTAATTTATATTTTTTTTTTTGCATATTCGCAACAAAAAAAAAATAAAACGAAATGAAGTGTGTCTAAACCTATTTTTTTCTTCTAATCTTTACGTATTTTGGTAATGAAACTCAGTGTATAAGTATTTTTTAAAAGTTAACTTAAATATAATAAAATAATTCTCGACTAGCACTTTATTTCTTTTAAATATTTTAATTGCAGTTTCGTTTGGTTTAAGACTCCTTTTCTAGTAGTTTTGTCATATTTAGTGATTGTTTCTAATTATTATCATTAAACTTATTTTTTATGTTCATGGAATTTTTTTTGCTTGAACCAATGGAAGGAATAAGGAATAAAGTCACTACAAGGACGGATAATAAGGAAAAAAGTCACTACAAAAAATAACGCTTTTTTGTTTAAATTTTCTCGCTTTAATTGTTCAAAAAAAAGCTTTAATAAAAAAAAACATATTTAATCATTCTGAAAAAAATAGATTGCTTTTTTAAAATATTTGGTTACTTTGAAGATCTTAAAGTTACTTTGTATTTATACTGTTATTTTTTATAAGTTACACTTTAAGTATGTAGTTAATGAGCTTCTTCTACGTATATTTTAATTAATAAGTTAATAAAAGGTCACGCATGCGTCATTTTTATGAAAATAAATCAGTTATCTAAAATGCGAAAGTAATATTTGTCTATATACTTATATTAACGGTGTTATTTGATGCATTCAAATAATAAAAAAAAAAACGAAATTTAAATTTGAAAGTGACTTTTATAAACTTTTTTTTTCGTTATTTTAATATCTCTAATTTTATTCCGTTAAAAAGAAACACCTCTAAAAATTTAATAGTATAAACGTAATAAAATTAGAAACTAATTAACTATATATATATATAAACAAAACTTATCTAAAAACATATTTAAGTATAAAAATATTACAATAAAGGTAAAAGAATCTTATGTCTACAATTAATTTTTTCAATCAGATATATTTATTTTAAAACTTGCATATGAAAAAGAAAAAAAAAAGCAGTAAAAAAAAATATAAGCTTATTTTTATTATTTTTGTTCCATTGAACTATACAGTTTATCTGTCTTATTAATTACTATACCTGAATAATATTTAAAAATGGACACAGCTTTGAAATAAACTTTTAGCATAATTTACAAAATTTATTATAATGGCTTTTTATTATAATTTCTGCTGAACTTCTAGGTTGTAAAAACCTTATGAACCGTTCAGATGGCCTCAAAATAAATAACATATTCAAATTCTGTCTCACAATATTTGCAAAATGTTAGGCAAAAAGATTTTGTTTCTCTAGGTGAATGTCCTCTGTTAATTTTAATTAAAGAACTGTAGTACTCTAGAACTGTTAGTACAGTGCTCATAAAAGAAACATTCTAAATAACTTTTGATGTAATTTTTGGATTTTCACTTACTAGGATTCAATTTTAATAAATCTAAGGCCAGATCACAAATGTGTTAATTTTTGTCAGATTACATATTAATTAACGAAAACTTATTTTCTTCTACCTTTTTTACCACACCTATTTTATAACGAATAAATTTTTATAAAATAAAATCAAAAATTTTTAAATCAAATTTTTTTAAAAAAAAAAATAACAAAAAAATTACATTTTATTGAGCTGAAAAGTTTACTAGTTAGTATTAGATTGGTCTATATTTTTAGATTATAATTTATATATTCCAATTGAGAACATGTATTTAAGAAAATAATTTTATATATTCCAAATGAGAACATGTATTTAAGAAAACAATTTTATATATTCCAAATGAGAACATGTATTTAAGAAAATAATTTTATATATTCCAAATGAGAAGATGTATTTAAGAAAATTATTTTATACATTCCAAATGAGAACATATATTTGAGAAAATAATTTATATATTCTAAATGAGACCATATATTGGAGAAAATAATTTATATATTCAAATTGAGACATATATTTCAGAATATAATTTTCTCTAATAAAATCAAGCAATTTTCTAACAATCCGAGTCTAAAAACCCGAAAGCATTTTAAAGCACTAAACTGGAAACAATAGAAATTCCGTTTTTTTTCTCTTCTGCAATTAGATTTTTTTTTCTTACAACTTTTCTCCCTAACGTATGTGGGAGTTAAAGTTATTTCATCACAGGTGTTTACTGAAGGCAGGGATATAAATGACCCGCAATTCTGGATTTTATTTACTGAATAGACATAGGTAGGGTAACAACGTCCTCGGGGGGCCTTTTAGAAGGAGTGAATTATTTTTTCTTACGACCCGCGCAACTTTCGCTAAATACGATGAACGCTATTAGCATGGTCGATTTACCACTAAATTACCGCAATTACCAATTAACTGTAATTTAGCGAACTATGATTTGGAAGGAAAAAGAATTTTTCGCTAATATTTCAGGGGTGAAAAATGAATTAAGGAGTATTTTGGTAATTATGTTTGAGGGATTACTCTGAAGATAGCCTATTTATCAAACTGGCATACTTTTATAATAGAATTAGGCTCTAGGATATAATTGAATTGGACATATGTTTTGTTATGAAAGTAGCTTATTTCATGTTCATTTCGATGTGTAGTGATTGCTAGTTGAAGCCAATCTATAATTTTCCAATTATCATTAAAGAAATATTACCACGAACTTTGTTTGCCAAAGTAAGCAGAAATAGACTATTTCAGTGACCTTTCATATGTATTTATTTAACAAACCTTCTAATCTTTTTTTAATTTTTAAAACAAAATTTATATCAGATGTGAACTGATGAAAAAAAACTTTACTGGTTTTAATAAAGTAATTTTTAATGTTTATGCTCGTTTCAATGTATATAGTGATTGTTGAAACCAATCTTTAATTTTCCATTTATCATTAAAGACGGACTACCACAAACATTGTCAAAGTAAACAGAAATTTATTGCAGGGGCTTTTCACATGTATTATTTAACAAATACATATCTTATTTAGCAAATCTGCGAATAAAGCTTTTTTTCCAAAATGAATTTCAGTTTTCAACTGATGAAAAAAACCAAAATTTTGCGTTTATTAATAAATCAATTTTAAATGTTCATTTTCTTTTCGATGTTAAGTGATTGTTAGTTTAAGCCAATCTATAATATTTGAATTATCATTACAGAAATATTATGTACTATTTCAGTGACGTTTTATATGTATTTTTTTTAACAAATCTGCAAAAAAAAATTTTTTTTCTTCTCAAAAATGAGTTTGTTTTTTACTGATGTAAAAAAAAAATTTTACATTTACTAATAAATTTATTTTAAATCTTCGAATGATTTTTCAATAGTTATTCGTTAATACAAAAGACTATTTAAATAACCTTTTTTCAAAAAGAAAAAAAAATACAGTTTTTAAATTTCCATATTTATTTCAGTATCATAATTTTCTTTCTGATGAAGGTTTTTAATAAATAATGTATTTTTTTATAACGCAATGAAATAATTTCAAATTAATATTTAATTTCTACCTAAGATCCTTAATTGAAAATTGTTTTTCTTTAATCTTTGAATTACTTTAAAATTTATTTTGTATAAAAATGAATTAATTTAAAACAAAAAAAAAAAGCACATTACCCGAACTTTAAAGTAGAATAACGGATGCACTCTCAACGGCGATTCACACTCCAAGGTGATATTAAGAATAATTTTGTTCCATCTAAGTAATTTACTATCGTTATTTTTCATGTTAAAAAAAAAATCTCAACTTTAAATATTTTGTGCACTCAACTCTTTAAATTTGTTATCTAAGTAGTGCCTACAAAAGAATTTTTATTTTAATTAAATATTTATTAGAGAGAAATATTACCTGTGGAATATCTGAAATAACTCTCTAACATTTTATAAATTTATTCAAACATACTTTTTGAAGATCGAACTTTAAATATTTTGTGTACTCGAACTTCTTATAATTGTTATCTAAGTAATGTCTACGAAAGAATTTTCGTTTTAATTACATATATAAATATGTAATTAAATATAATAGACAGAAATATAATAGACAGTATAATAGTCAGAAATATCACCAGTGGAATATCTGAAATATTTCTCTATTTTATAAATGTATTCATACTGAGTTTTTGAAGATCGAACCAAGGATTGGATTAAAAAATACATGCCTGCTCGCATATTTCAGACAAGTGCTTTGAGCGAACTTCTCGCAAACAGGTGCAGAATATTAACAATACTTTTTTGCCTTATCCCCCCTCCCAACTACTCATCTAAGATTTGACAGAAAGAGCTTTGAATCATGAGCCGAGAAAGATGAATTTTTTGAGAAAGGCGAATACAAAAACGTTATTCTTAAAAGTGCGCTAGTAGTTGTCGCCCAAAAAATTCAAGAGCTCTTTGCGCTGTTGGCAATCCTTTCATTTGTATTATTCAAAGGTGAAATAAGAGTAGGAAAAGATTTTTTCTTTCTTTTCTTATCATGGTTATTATTTTTTTCATATGCTTTTAAAGAAACGGTTTGATTTTTTTTTTTTTTTTATGCTTAAACATGAAATTTAGTTTTACTTGGAGCTTGCTTCTAATTTTTTATGCCATCTTTGCTTTCTCAAAAGCAATGAATATGATACCACGTGTTTTATATTTTCGTAGGTTCATTGAAATAGAATTAGGAGAGGCGTTTTCCCGCGATTTAAACAGTTTTTTTTTTTTTCTCTTCGGTGAGCATAACGTTTTTTTTTCTGAGATAGGTCGGTTAAGCTTAAAATTCTAAGCTTTTCTTTGCTGAAAATATTAGTGTTTGAGGATCTTGAATTGTTGGAGAATCATTGAGTGGGTTTGGTTGAATGTACCTATATTTTTTTCTCCTTTCGAAATAAATAGAAAGTAGTTTTTAAATCTCAAAATGTATTTCTAAGTTCATTTCAATCATTTTATGAAATAAAGTTGAAGTTTGCCAACTGAATTTCTGTGAATGTACATCAGTCTTCTATCTTACTTATATTAATTTTTTTAAATCTCATAAATATCCATTTTTAAAGATAATATTATTTGATTTTAAAAGAATTCAAGAATACGAAATTTATTTGATTCATTTAAAATCTCTTGTACTAATGGTCACAAGCATAGAAAAATATTAAAAACACAAAAGGAAAGCCCTTTAGTTGATATGAATACAAAATATAACATGAAAAATAAGAAAAAAGGAAAACAAAACCAAAAAGAAAATAATAAAAATAAAGCAAGTCAAACAAAATAAAAGAATAGGCTGTTTTAAAAGTAGATTTTTTTTCTAATTTTCTATTTATAAATTTTTGAAGTTCTCATCAGATATAGGATAAGATTACGCTATTTTTATCATTAGTTAAATAGTTACAGTGAAAAATTTTTTATTAAAATAAACCTATACATCTACGTAAGTATCAATTCGTCAAACAAACTTTGATTTGCATTTTTAATTTTTTGTATGGTATTTAATTGTGAGATGACTCAGAATTTTTTGAAGAACATTCACATTTTCAACATCAAGGAAAACAAGAAAACATTATGGTAATTGCTTTTGTATTTTGCAACAGTCTATTTTAAAAGAAAATTCTGTTTTTTCTATTTGTTCTGTAGTTAGTGCTAATCGATATTTGGCATCAGTTTTTAGAATTTATTTAATAGTTACTTTGGAATATTTTGTTTTAAAGTAAACATCTCTGAAAGTATACTAAAAGAAGAAGAAACTTTGATTTACATTTTCTAACTTTTTGCCAAGTCTTTAAAAGTGGAAACACTGTTTTTGAAAATTTTCCATAAAAACATCAACAAAAATAAGAGAAATATTTATCGAAAATTATTTTTTTTAGTCACATTAGTCAAAAAAAATTTTGGAACATTTTTTGTGCCATAAAATAGTTCTTGGTGATTGCAATAAGCAAAAAATAAATAAATAAATAAATGAATATTATATAAAAATGCTAGTGAGATGCACATTTTAGATTTAAGAAAAATTAAGAGCACATATTTAATGATTTCAAGACATGAACAGACGAAGACATAGACATGGATAAAGACATAGATGAATGGATAGACATATATTGATGGATGGATGGATAGATATAGTTTGATGGATGGATGGATATAGTTTGATGGATAGACGTAGATTGATGGATGGATAGTTATAGATTGATACATGGATATACGTAAATTGATGGATGGATATACATAGATTCATGGATGGATATACATAGATGGATGGATATACATAGATTGATGGATGGACATACATTGATTGATGGATAGATATACATAGATTGATGGATGGACATACATTGATTGATGGATGGATATACATAGATTGATGGATGGATATACATAGATTGATGGATATACATAGATTAATGGATATACATAGATTGATGGATGGATATACATAGATTGATGGATGGATACACATAGATTGATGGATGGATACACATAGATTGATGGATGGATACACATAGATTGATGGATGGATACACATAGATTGATGGATGGATACACATAGATTGATGGATGCATACACATAGATTGATGGATGGATACACATAGATTGATGGATGCATACACATAGATTGATGGATGGATACACATAGATTGATGGATGGATACACATAGATTGATGGATGGATACACATAGATTGATGGATGGATACACATAGATTGATGGATGGATACACATAGATTGATGGATGGATACACATAGATTGATGGATGGATACACATAGATGGACGAATAGATAGATGGACGAATAGATAGATGGACGGATGGATGGATGGACAGAGAGACATACATACAGTGGTGGCCAAAAGTGTGGACATATTTTGAAGGTTTCATGTTTTTCAACTTTGTGTGCTTGTAGAATATATTAATTTTCACTTAAATACCAACGTTTATATATCAAATTGAAGGTAATTTAATGTAGAATTTAATAACAAAACAGAATTAAGAAATCTGTATTACGAAAAAGTTATGTTCATTTTAGTAGAACAAACACAAATCGTTTTGAATAAGGACGTGTTTTGTAATAAAAGCGTACTAGCCAATTCATGAGACGTAGAGTAGGTGAAGCACTTCATCCTGATTGCATTGAAGCAACTACAAAAAACACGACAAATGTCATGATTTGGGCATGTATGTCTGCAGATGGTGTGGGCCGAATTCAAGTGACTGATGGCATCCTGAATGCCAAAAAATACATCGAAACTGTCCTGAAACCAAAATTGATACCTTCCATCAGGGATCTCTTCCCCCACAACGCACCATTTATTTTTCAGCAGGATTCAGCTTCATGCCACACAACAAAAGTATGCAAAGCATGGTTTCAAAATAAAGGCAGATATATTACCATGGCCAGGAATCAGCCCTGATCTCAATCCAATCGAAAATTTGTGGCGACTTTTGAAAATTCTTGTACGAAAAAAAAAAAAAACGTCTATCCAATAAAAGACAACTTTTTGAAACTATAATTGATTCTTGGTACCATGTGATTACGAAAGATGAACTCCAAATACTCGTTCAATCGATAAAAAGACGCTGTGAAGCTGTCTTAAAAAATAAGGGTTATCCTACTTAGTATTGATTGTGTAAGTATCACTTTAAAAAAATTATAATCTAAGATAAATCTTACTTTTAGTTACATAGGTTTTTTTGTAATACAGATATTGTAATACTGTATTTATTATTAAATTCTACATTAAATTACCTTCAATTTGATATATAAACGTTTGTATTTAAGAGTAAATTAATATATTCTACAAGCACACGAAGTTGAAAAACACAAAACTTTCAAATAATGTCCACACTTTTGGCCACCACTGCAGATGGATGGATAGGAAGACCTACATAGATAGATGGATAGGAAGACATTGATAGATGGATAGGAAGACATTGATAGATGGATAGGAAGACATAGATAGATGGATAGGAAGACATAGATAGATGAATAGGAAGGCGTAGATAGATGGATGGATAGGAAGGCGTAGATGGATGGATAGGAAGAAGTAGATGGATGGATAGGAAGAGGTAGATAGATGGATGGATAGGAAGAGGTAGATAGATGGATGGATAGGAAGAGGTTGATAGATGGATGGATGGGGAGACGTAGATAGATGGATGGATGGGGAGACGTAGATAGATGGATGGATGGGGAGACGTAGATAGATGGATGGATGGGGAGACGTAGATAGATGGATGGATGGGGAGACGTAGATAGATGGATGGATGGGGAGACGTAGATAGATGGATGGATGGGGAGACGTAGATAGATGGATGGATGGGGAGACGTAGATAGATGGATGGATGGGGAGACGTAGATAGATGGATGGATGGGGAGACGTAGATAGATGGATGGATGGGGAGACATAGATAGATAGATGGATGGATGGGGAGACGTAGATAGATGGATGGATGGGGAGACGTAGATAGATGGATGGATGGGGAGACGTAGATAGATGGATGGATGGGGAGACGTAGATAGATGGATGGATGGGGAGACGTAGATAGATGGATGGATGGGGAGACGTAGATAGATGGATGGATGGGGAGATAAGATGGATGGATGGATGGGGAGATAAGATGGATGGATGGATGGGGAGATAAGATGGATGGATGAGGAGACGTAGATAGATGGATGGGAAAACGTAGATAGATGGATGAATAGGGAGATAAGATGGATGGATAGGGAGACACGGAAAAAGACTCAGAGAGAGAGAGAGAGACATAGATATATCATCCGTTTTCTGTAACAATATCTTAAGGGTCTTAAGACAAACACTAAACCAAATAATAATATTCATAAACGCTACCCCTCGAAATTAATTTTTTTTAAAAATTTCTTCTATCAAGAACTTTTAAACAGATATCAATCAAATATTTATTTTGTTTTTTCGTTTACTTCTGTGTAAAATTTTAAAATTTAATAGTTACCCTGAATTAGAACTCCAAATCTTTACAATCTTTATTGTATTGGACCTTGTACCAATGCACCACAAATTCAATTCCATTCGTTTCCATCTTTACTAATTGAAATAACATAAAATTGATATAAATATATAAATATACAAATAGGTATCGTTAACTACTTCTTGAATTTTTGGATGGAATTACCTTTGTGATACCGTATACAAGTTTTGTAATAGGCGCAAATATATTTCAATTTTTGAAATTTTTTCTAGAGACATGGAGAAAAATACAAAGTAAAAAAAAACTTTTAGTCGAACAAAATATTGTCCTGATCTCCTAATTGAACTCTTGAGGCCATATTTTAGAGATTGTGACTTCTCCTCTCTCCTATCAATTCACTAGATTAAAAATTCCAATTCCGCCAAGAAATATGTTTCTTTAGAAAAGTGTAAGTTTTTGCAGATAACTTATCAAAAATAGCACTAATTTATTAGCATCTTTAAAATTTTCTCTTAGAACCATAAAGATCGCAATTTAGTATAGTCAAATTTCATCCCTAGATTTAAAAAAAATATGCAAGGTTACATCATGGCTAGCTTTTTTTATAAATTTGTTAAACTTATTTGTAAATTATTTTTATCTCCTTTAAACAATAATTTTACACGATATTTTGTAGGTTATTTGACCAAAACCGATTAACATATTATATAAATTTTTTTATAACAAAAGCATGTTATGAGTTATTTAAACAATGGAATATTTCCTTCGAATTTTCTTTCTCAAAAATAAATATTGTTCAATAAATATTAGTACTGTGCTCACGGAGGAGCGAAACAAAAAATGATATTAAGTATTTCGTTCGCATTATTTATCCTTTTTTTAAGTTGTACTCCAAATTTTATTCATTGTATAGATTTTGTCATTATGAAAAACTGCCTTAAAAATCAACGTACTACTATTAACTATTATGTTTACCAAAAAGAAGTTTTAATGTGTAGCAGATGTTTCGATACAGAATAAGAATATTCTCAAGATTCTTTTTATTTATGTTTTCCTTTAGAATATTTTGTTATTTGTTTGACATGAAAGCTGCAAATACTGAGATCTCGCGTCAAAGAATGGCCCTACTTCGGTATTTTTCATGTGAAAAATGATGAAAGAACCGATGATAAAATATTGCTTTCAGGCAGACTGTTGGTTACAAAGACCATACATGTAGGAAAGAAATATACAATTCAACTGATATGGTTTTTATCTAATACCGATCATTATTTGCTTGAAAAACATCGGAAAAATTCATTCCATACTTCCCTTTGGGGATGCCTAAAAAGAAATCGAATTTTATTTTATACACTTCAAATAGTACATAAAATAAGATTTTAGCGTGTTATCTTACTAAAATTTTAAATTCAATAGATTCTTGTTTTGAAATTTATTGCCCTTTCTCATAAGTTCTTGTCATTCAAACTGAAATTTATTTATTTTTGATTCAAATTTAGAATTATGAAAAATAGTTTAAGCTATTTCATGTTTCCAATTCAAATCTTTTATGATACTATCATTTTATTTTTATTACAAATTTAAAAGTCAGCAGATGAAAAAAAAAATTCGTAAATGAGCTTCGTATATTAAAATATGTAGTCACAAGCGCTTTAGGATATATCTGTATATGTATTTTAGAATACGTTTGATGTTTGGTCTTTAAAGAATAGACGATATCTGCCTTGTCTATTACATTTTTTTTTTACAAAACTTAAATAATTTGGTTCATTGCACTTATGCATCTTGTCATTCAAACTAAATTTATTTTTTCTATTGAAAAAGAAAAAACGCGAAAAATGGTTTAACCTTTTTTAAGTATAAAAAATTTAAGAATTGCATATTACAAATCGTTTTATTGTTATTAATAACAAAGTTTAGTGAGTGAAAAAAATGCAAAATACATTCCTTAACGTTTCTTAGGAAATTTCTTAAACTTAGCTAGAGCTCAGAATATATATTTTTGCATTATAATACGTTTGGAATATCGTTTTTAAAGAATTGCTTTATTGTTCTGATGTATTGAAAAATTAAAGCACCAATCAATATAATTAAAAAGTTAAAATTTTCGATGCTATATTGAAGCACCTTCTTCGGTGAAAAAATACAGAAACGTTGGATTTTTTTCCCTGTAATTTTGTACTGTAAATGCTGCAATGTTGCTTCAAACATTGGATGGATGTTGTGTGGATTAATTTGTGAAGTTGAACGCTGTGCTTTATTTTAATTATCCCCGCAATGGTTTTCTTCTTACTATGATTCAATTTTTCAGTTAAAAACAACTTGTTTATTAAATCACTGTCTAATTTAAATTACATTTTCACTGTTTTCATGAAATTTCCTTTGTTTTCTTGGTATCTCAATATCTAAAATATGCATTTTAAGGATTTTAAAATATTTATAAAAATGCCTTACTGTTAGTTTAACTCAATTTAATTGATTTCAATATTTGTTCTTATCTAGAATATCCCGTTTAAACTTCTTTTTCTGTAATATGTGTACCACATATATATATATGTAGATAAATTAAATTTATCTTCAGTTTCTAGTTTCAAAAATATAAACATAGTGAAACTTGAATAAAATATTTCCAGGTCTATAATATATTTATCTGAAATAAATTTTGAAATTCGTGAAATTTGGTTTACCTAAAGCATAAAGTACAGTATTTGTAATTGGTTTCATTGTGAGTTGAATAAGCACTACCGGGACATATCCTTTTAACTAATATGGTTGCTCTTACGTCCAGAAAGGTGCATATCTATATCCGTTATATAATTAGTAAGAGAAAATGTGCCTGTTGGGAGATCTTGGGCTCAAGCTTATTCAACCTTTAAAACTAAAAAAAACAGTAATTTTAACTTTTAACATTGGACATTTTAAAAGGATTGTAAATTCGATGTTAAGTGTAACTGTGTTTCAAATTCTTACAATGTCACATAGAGTATAATGAGATTTATTTTAATGATTCTCCTCACTTTTGTAGCCTCATTTTTAACTTCAACTTGGTATTGTGAAATAGTCATTCCGAGTTTTGTTGATGGCTGGCTTAGGATAATTCAGGTATTACTTATTAATCACTTATTTTTGCTTATTTAGAGAAATAAGAACAATGTACAAATAACAAAAAACTCATAAATTTATGAAAAACTTAAATAAATTAAAAAAACCATAATAAAAAAAAATAATTGAACAAAAAACATCTCGAACTAATAAAAATGAAAAAAAGGAATAAAATTTTCAAAAAAGGACAGAAATTAGATTGAATAAATATTTTTTATAGCAAATGAAGTCCTTATTTGAATATTAGTAAAATTCTACTAAAGTCGTTTTTATGTTTGTTATAATTTCTACGTTATTTTAAAACTAGTACACCGTAAGCTTTTTTTATGGCAAACAGAGGGAGCCACAAGTCCGCATAAACAATACATTCATTAGAATTTTAAGGTTCTGTATCATAACATGCACAAAGATGGAGTTAAACCACTATTCAAATAAGGCCTTTTCATAATGTAACTGTTACGAGATTATTTCTCCCATAAACTTATATTGGCAACAGAAGGAAAAGAAATAAAAAAACATGATAAATCTCTCATCCTGGATTAAGTGTCTGCCGGAAAGGTGTAGCATATCTTCTTTGAACTGAAGCTGATGTAATTTCGTTTGTAGCTTTCTGACAAGGTAGTCTCACATTCTTCGTTGCATACGAGAGTTAGACCTAATACCGTTCGTTGCCTTGGCGAAGAAAAAAAGAATGACACAAAAAAAAGAGAAAAAAGAAACATCAGATCTAAAGTCTAACCCTTTTATTTACCCTCGTCAAGTGATGAAAAGTATGCTTAAGAAAGAGTGGAAGCATATGACTGATGTTGCGACGACGTTTTTGACATTTCTTTGAAGAGTATTGCATTTTTGTGTCGCGAGATCTGTGACAGGATTTTTTTTACTTGCCAGCGCCAACTTGGCGAAAAGATTAAAAGATTCAACGTGTAAGGAGATCTAGGGATAGCATCTAAAGATCAAATAGACTAAAAAAAGTATATTCTATTAATATACTTTTTTTCTTCTCCCTTTCTAATCTCACTTCCGAGTAAGATTAAAGGGTTGTGAATAATGTATTAAATTCAGTTAATACGCTACTTCTTTTTCAAGTTAAGTTTTTTCTCTCCTTTTCATACCTCTGGAAAGGACATAAACTCTATTAGAAAATTAGTAATTGAATTGCAATTTCAGTCGAAATATCTTTCTTCGTATTTCTTTTTACCTAATAAATGAACAGTTGCAAGGGACGAGTATTCTATTCCAAATATTATTACATAGAATATGACTTTCTATTCAAAAATCGACCTATTATCAACCAATCACCTGCACCCCAGCTACTGTTTTGGGCTTTAACTTAACGTTACATATTTGTTTCATTGCGTGAAAACCACAAGAATTAAATTTTAAATTGCTAGGGAGTATAGAAAAATGGTAATTAATACGATGGATTTGTAATTAGTTCCAGAATTATAAGCTGTGCAATTTGTAGAAAAAATCACAACAAAGGCTGATCCACAGGTAACAGGAATGCATCAACAGAATTGAAATTAGGCAGACTGAAAGAGCTATATTTGTTTAATATTTTAGTGTGTTTCGAAATTCTTATTTGTTCGAAAGTTATTGAAATTTTAATTGCACTTTTTTTCACCTTTTGGCTTTGCGTTTTTTTTTTTTTTTTTTTTTTTTTTTTTTTTTTTTTTTTTGCAGCGCAAACACTAAACAATATTGAAATCAGATTATGAAAGCGTCTTGAAAATAATTAAAGAGTTAGATGAAATAAGAAGATACAATTCGATTATTAGTTCGAGAATTACTAACTGTTAAACTTGGAGAGAAAAAAATCTTGTTTGTCTGTCTACTGCCCGCTGAAATGCTACTATAGAGTTAAAAAGTAACTTGCTAATGTGACCATTTTAAATTATAAACTTAAAATTTTATTTTTTAAAGTTATTGCAATTTTAGATCTTTTTTTTAAGCGACTATTTTTCATCTAATTAATAATCATTGCCCATTGTTGTAGAGAACTTTCTCTCTCACAATTTTCATTTTTTTTGAACTCGCACTCGACCTGATTTTAAAAGATAACAAACAAACAAACAAAAAATAAGAGATTAGATGTTGACAGGTATAAATCTTAATATTTCTATGGAAATGTTTAAAAATATAAAGACGAGGGATTCAAACCACTTCCAATGCGAACTGTTATATGATATAAGGTTATCGTAACGTATATAATATATAAAGATGTAAAAATTTTCATGATAAAGATTTAAAAAATTATTTAATATTAAATATGTAAAATTATGAAAAAAGATATAAATATAGAGATGATGATATGAAGATTAAAAAAATGATGAAGATTTAAAAAATTTTTTTCTCATTTTTTACTTCTTGAGTCACACATTCTGTATTCCTGAGTTTAATTTTTTGATTAGTTTGATTATTTATTTGTGATTTTATTACCTTTTGATTATTGACAGTTTATTATTATTCGTACTTTGGTATTTCATTACGTAACGATTAACGTATTATTTATATATTTTGTAAACAAAATGATTTTGTTTTATCGAATTTCAAGAAAAGAACGATGATGAACGAGAAGCAACCACGGGGGTATGTGAGCGAAGTAAACAGGGGGTGGAGCCTCCTAATTTTTCAGAAAAGAACTTGAAACAGAGATTCTTATTCGTGTTATCAGCTATTTACTTTTTCATAAAGTGATATTTCTGGTTGTTGAAATTCGGCTCTTGTCTAAACTATCTTGCTGTAGTAAAAATAAAAGATTGCAACATAATGTTTATTTTTAGTTTTTATATATTGGTTATTTTTGTATTAAACAATTCTATTGCACTTAACAATTATTTGTTTGAATTCACGTTCAATTATTTTAGTAATTAAATTTAAATATAACAGTTGCAATTACAGACATCAAAAAACCAAAATGATAATTTTTAATATTTGTGATAAATTTCGAAGAATTTTTTTTTTTTTAATTCAAAATAACCCAAGGTTTAAATGCACGTCTCATACTTATTATTTTTTTAACTTCCTGGAAGCCTATGACTCTATATTTCTTTGATTTATTGTGATTTTATAGATTTTCTTTCAAATTGTTTCTTTTATTTGTCGGTGAGGTTTTCTTTTCTTTTTTAAGATAAACGGAGAGTAAAAAAACACAAATTCGCGACTTAAACTTAAAAAAGGGACATCAATGTATAAAATGAAAGCCCGCATGTATTAAATCTCAGTTCTAAAATTGCTTAAGGTTTTTAATTGTAGAACTTTTGCAAAGACATATGGATTTGATAATTTAATCGTCATTGTTTTTTTAACATTAAAAAATTGTACTGAACTTCTATTATTGATTTAAAGTTCAAAAAATACTAATTCGCATGCAATGAATATTTTGGAATTTAGATTATAACTTAATTTCTTTTCATACGATGTTCACTTCGTAACAACATTTGAGTTTGCCTCTCCCGAAATTATGTATTGTTGTTTGGATTTTGTACGGTATAGACGAACCTATTTTCGTGCCGTTAAACCATTAAATTTTATATAAGATTCAATACAATCGAAAACAATAAGATTTTCTTCTCTCCTTCTTAAATTGTGAGAGATAAATGCTGTTTTCCAGGGTCTCCTTCCAGATTGATATACTTCTATCATTAACCAATTAAAAAAAAAAATGAAAAAGTGACCGGTTGTTTATTTAATTTTAGTCTCCACTTTCTTTTTTGTTGACTCGCCCATGGCGAGTTGTGATTTTCGGATTTAGCTGCTTACGTAACTTAAGTTAAAATATATCGCATTTTAATAAAAATATCTGCTTAGCATATTTAACATGCAGAAAATTTCAATTTTTTTTCCTGTTTTTCTTTCTACCTATAATTTATCAGTGATTGAATCTAATTCAATATATCAATATGATCCTTATCGTATTATCGCCGTTATTTGTAGAGACAATCAGTATATTATTAACTGCTTGCAGTATGCAGTTTCCTCTTTCCTCTTTATCAGTAATATACGAAATTTTATTAAATTTTGAAAGTAAACGTTAACACTCAAATTAAGATGAAATTCATCGCAAATTATTAAGAAAAATCTGCTTAGCTTATTAACCATTCAGGAAATATCAATACTCTTTCTGCTTTTCAGTGTAATTTATCAGTGATTGAATCTAAATCAATCCATCAACATGATCCTCACAGTGTCATTTGTAGCGACAATGAGCTTATTATTAGTTGCTTGTAATATGCAATTTCTATTTTCCTCCGTATCCACTAGATGATATGGTTGAACGACCAGATGAGACATTTTGTGGAGCTCGCGCGGTAACGGAAATAATGCTAAGTAACTCAAGTAGTTGAATATTATGAGTAGCACAGCTGTTCCATTGACATTTGAATGGAGAAATTGCTCTTATTTTTCTCACTTTTTTTTTTTATTCCAGCTACTCTCTCGTCTCAAGGTTTGGATCAAAATACAAAAAAATATCTAAAAGTATAGTAATTTAAAGATATATTGGATTTCAAAAAATTTTTTGGAAACTTGTGGAAACTGAGGTTACCATTTGGAATAAATAGATGGAGTCTTAAGTAGAATTTGCGTTAAAAATGAATCGATATATTTCTTTTAAAATATATCGATGCATATTTAACGATATATTTTTATTTAGATTGTATAACTGAGGAAAGTAATTGCATTTAAAGTAGCTTATTGTACGGTTGAAACAATTTTTAATGTGCCTTGGTATTAAAAAGTGTTTCAACCATTATTAAACAAATTAGTATAAATTAAGAAATAATTTCAAAAAGATTACATTGTATTTCCCTAAGTTAAACAAATTTTATAATAAATTTTTTAATTCGTTAAAAAAATTTTTATTTTTTTTTTATTTTATTTTTATTTTTTGCATGGAATACGTAAAAAGTAAAATTTACATGCCTAAATAGAATTTAAAGGAAAAGCAAATAACCCAAATTCATCGAACAAAATATCGGTTTAGTCAAAGAATTTGACTTATTATAGATAGCACTTAAAACGTGAAAATCCGATCAATAGAACAAAATTATTTCAACAGTCTTTTTTTTCTTCTTCCTAGTAAGTGTAAACATGATATTTCTAAACTTAAAAGCAATTTACTTTAAAAAACTGTTTACTGGTATCAGCAAGAATTAAAAACTTCTCACGTGAGTAGCACACGTTGTAGTTCATTTATGTCTCACTAGAGCTGCACAATGGGCTATTGGCGACGGTTTGGGAAGCATCTCTGAGGATGATCCGAAGACATGCCATCCCAATTTTGATCCTCTGCAGAGGGATGGCACTTCCGCTTCGGTAGCCCGACGACCTGCATGCGAATTCGAGCACTTTACGGTAGAACAGTTTAACGAGGACCCATACCGCACACCCTCGGTCACTACGCAGACTGATCTAAGTGGTCTCTCACCCGCACACTGACGGCAGCCAGTGATGCTTGACTTCGGTGTTCTGATGGGAACCATGAAGTAGAATTTAACGATCAGTCCACTGTGGGACGCGAGTAGCATTCGATAAGTTTTGTAACGTATGTGTGAAATCATGGTAAGTCTCAATTTCTGTGTTTTCATAGTCTAAAAAATAAAAGAGCTGTAATAGAAGTCATAAAATTTAGTTCCAATAAAACTAAATGTCGTTCTATAAACTTAAATATTAATTCCAATCATAAATTAATAATTGTACTTAAATTTCGTTTCGTTAAAATTATTTTGCGTGCGAAGTAAATCATTAAATACCTTCTTTTTCTTCTTTTCTTAATTTCACTCCTAAGAAAATGATTATTCTGCAATTATATTGTTAAAATACATTTAGGGTGTCTTAAATTTCTTAAAAAAAAAATAGCCTTTCTAAGGTTTAAATTTAAAAAAAGAAAAAATTGAAAATTATTGATAGTCCACTGCTAGACCCCCCCCCCCCCGCCCTTATGGTTCTACTTCTGTGTCCTAACAATCTATTATTAATAAAACTACCACCTAATATTTTAAAACATGCTATATCGGAACAGCCTGTTATTTTTATCACAGGCTAGTATTTTGGAACAGGGAACATTTTTTCACAGGCTAGTATTTTGGAACAGGCAATATTTTGTCACAGGCTAGTATTTTGGAACAGGGAATATTTTTTAACAGCTAGTATTTTGGAACAGGGAATATTTTTTAACAGCTAGTATTTTGTCACAGGGAATATTTTTGAATAGGCGATATTTTGTCACAGCCTAATATTTTTGAACAGGCGATATTTTTTCGCAGCTAGTATTTTGGAACAGGCAATATTTTGTCACAGGGAATATTTTTTCACAGCTAGTATTTTTGAACAGGCGATATTTTGTCACAGCCTAGTATTTTTGAACAGGCGATATTTTTTCGCAGCTAATATTTAGGAACAGGCAATATTTTGTCACAGGGAATATTTTTTCACAGCTAGTATTTTTGAACAGGCGATATTTTGTCACAGCCTAGTACTTTTGAACAGGCGATATTTTTTCGCAGCTAGTATTTTGGAACAGGCAATATTTTGTCACAGGGAATATTTTTTCACAGCTAGTATTTTTGAACAGGCGATATTTTGTCACAGCCTAGTATTTTTGAACAGGCGATATTTTTTCGCAGCTAGTATTTTGGAACCGGCAATATTTTGTCACAGGGAATATTTTTTCACAGCTAGTATTTTTGAACAGGCAATATTTTGTCACAGCCTAGTATTTTTGAACAGGCGATATTTTTTCGCAGCTAATATTTAGGAACAGGCAATATTTTGTCACAGGGAATATTTTTTCACAGCTAGTATTTTTGAACAGGCGATATTTTGTCACAGCCTAGTATTTTTGAACAGGCGATATTTTTTCGCAGCTAGTATTTTGGAACAGGCAATATTTTGTCACAGGGAATATTTTTTCACAGCTAGTATTTTTGAACAGGCGATATTTTGTCACAGCCTAGTATTTTTGAACAGGCGATATTTTTTCGCAGCTAATATTTAGGAACAGGCAATATTTTGTCACAGGGAATATTTTTTCACAGCTAGTATTTTTGAACAGGCGATATTTTGTCACAGCCTAGTACTTTTGAACAGGCGATATTTTTTCGCAGCTAGTATTTTGGAACAGGCAATATTTTGTCACAGGCAATATTTTGTCACAGGGAATATTTTTTTCACAGCTAGTATTTTTGAACAGGCGATATTTTGTCGCAGCCTAGTATTTTGGAACAGGCGATATTTTTTCGCAGCTAGTATTTTGGAACCGGCAATATTTTTTCATAGCCTAGTATTTTGGAACAGGTGAAACAGGTTAGTATTTTTGAACAAATTTGTATTTTTTTAAAAATAGGCAAGAATTTTGTGATAGCTTTGCCTGCTAGTTTGCAGGTTAAGTTTATTTGCAGGAATGTCGGGTACGTGGTGACCTGTCCCCCCTGCCCTTTTGATGCTCGGGCATATGGGGGGAGGGCAGGTTGCTCATAATTGCATTTTCCTGGTTTTAATTTTTTTTCTTCTGTGATACAAAAAGTAGAAGTATTCAAATATTTCTCCTCATTTTGATATTGATATATATTTCCTACATGAAAAGTAAAAAAGAAATTCTCAAAAATTGCCTGCAAAATACGAGTCTTATTGTCTCACTTATCTCTTCGATCTTATTGTCTCTCTTTCGCCTTTTTTTTTCTTTCTTTTTTTTAAGACAATAAACATTTTAACTTTTTATTCCCTTATTAGAAGGGGATGTTAAAATTGTCAAAACTATATTTAGTATGCGAATTCAAGCTATATTTAAGCACTTATCAAACACTATATTTTTTCTCCCATTCTTTATCCTTTTTTACTTCGTCTACTTTAAAATGCTGAACTTATGACGAAGCATGAAGGCTTAGTACAATAGTACAGAGAAGATGAAGGGTAGTAGAATAATATGTAAATATTTCTTTCTTTTTTTTCCATGAAAAAAGGAAAAACAATTCTTAACTCTCAGCCAAAGGAAGCATAAAGTTGTCGATTATGGACTCTAAGACTAATTACATTGCTATTATTTTTATTAGGAAACTATCTAATGGATGTTTGGGTTAAGCAAAATATTTTATGAATGGGATTTAATAATGAAGTTTACTAATAAAGTTTTAGGGGTCATTAAATTTATGTATTTTATACATTTAATAAAAAATTCAGAATATTTTTTTTGAAATAGTGAATTGCTCACTATAGAGTAACTACGGCCTACATTAACATAAAAATGCTCCAATTTTTTTTCCCGACTACTGTATTTACTGCATTAATTACAATCGTCTTTTGGGGGACATCTATTCAAGTAGTTTACTTCGAGAATCCAGGCACCTCTTTACGCCATTGGCCCCCTAATAACTTTCGGTTTCTTTTTCGACTGTGACCTTCAAGGTTACGAATCGACTCTCTCAATGTCTTTACATAAAGGTGTGTCCTTTATTTCCCTGGTAGTTATTTGTTGTAGTAATTCAATCAATGTTCTATGTGAAGACTGATTTGTCATTGTGTTGAATTTCGTACACTCTCATAGAATTAGATGTCTTTCTGCCATTGCCTATTATTTTGTTGCTTAAAAGATTTATTTATTTTGAATTTTTGAAGAAAATAAATAAATATTTTTAAATGATAATATTCTGGAGGAAAAGAAAAAATCGATTACAGTTAATTTGGCGAATTTCTTTTTTTATTGTTTTGAATTTTCCTTTGACATTAAAATTACCATTAAGGCTACATAGTATGGGATATTAAGAAATTAATGTGCTAATTGTTTTGAAAGAAAAATATTATTTAAATAATCCAAGAAAAGTTTGGAATTGTTAAAAAGGCTTGTTTCTTTAAAAATTATGCTAAATTCGTATACCGATATTTATTTTGAATATTTACTTTTAAAAAAATGTTTAAATGTCTGGGATTATGCTCTATTTATATTTAATTTGTTAAATGTTTTAGCTGGTGCAAATTGATAAAGCTCAATCAATTAAATTTTTGTATAATTATTTTTCTCGTTTAAAACTATAAAATGATGTTATTCGAACTATTTAAAAAGTTGTGACGAGGTTGCAATGCATGCAGTTAGACTATTTTTATGTATTAGCTTATATTTAATTTCATTTTTGTCTACTTAAAATTCTAGAGGACAACTAAGCTCTATTTTTTTTCTTTTTGTCAAATGAACAAAAATATTGGTTATTCTGCCACATATGCAGAATATAATGTGCAACTCTTATATTGTTTTGATTTAAAAATAATAATACACTATATTTTTTATTTTAAATTCAGAGATTTTTTTTTTTTTAAATTTCTAATTTATCTCAATATTTATGAAGTTCCATTTTTCCCCTCTTGTGGAAATGAAAAGATTCTGGTTATATCGTCAAACAGAATGCAATAGAGAATTCCTGAATTCTTTTTATATAGATTTAGAAACAATGTACATTGTAATATTAAAAACTTTCTAAATTATTTTATGCTTGTTAAAAAGAGGCGAATTTTGTAAAAGAATTTTTTCTGCGTCACTCATTTCTCCTAAAAGTGCATTAAAAAGAACTATATTTTGTAACAAAAATTATTGTTTCTATTATTATTTATTATATTTGATTACACTAACAAATATGCTTTTGAAGTGTTTTCAACCATTTTGAACTACCCGATCTTAGTATAATTACACACACACACAAAATATGTGTACATAAAAAAGGACGAAATATAGTTTTTTCACCGAGCCAAAACGAAATAAAACAAAAATTAATATGTAACTGCTTTCTTTTTGTTTAAAAAAATAAATAGAAAAAAACTTCGCGATATTTTCTTACACTTAGAAATTTGTTTAATAAAAAAGTTTTATAAATCAGCAATAATTGAAATAAACCATCAATAACATTTTCCTACTTCATTAAGAAGTTTAAGACTTTTTCAAATAATCATAATGTCTTAGGATAAGCATATGTAATATGTACAAACACCTTCGCCTCAACCGTTACACCAATTAAAACAACAACAAAAAAAATATCTTTAAATTCCATTTGGCATGGATAGAACGTTTGTATTTCAAAAATATTTAAACATGTGACTTAATTTAAAAATCTGCAACCTAAATTCACTTTAAACCTTTTCCAGTGCATTGATTGATGACTTTCAGAGTTTTATCTATCAACAATTGAGATAAATTAATAATAACGTTTTCACAGTTCTTTTTCAAACTTAAAATTTTTTCAAATAATCATTCTAAATGTCTCAGGATTAATGTTAATATGTTCATATACCTTCAATGCAACCGTTACGCAAATTAAAAGAAAGAAAAAAGATCACAATCTTTAAATTAACTCCGTTTGACATGGGCAGAACAGTTGTATTGACAGAAACATTTTAATTTTCCGACTTGAAAAGTTAAGAGCAAACGCTCGCAAGTTCTGTCGATTTTTATGTTAATTCCGCTTCTCAAGGAACAATAACTTAAGACAGCTTAATTAGGCACTTACAAGAGCTTCGACCTTAATTATGCTTTCAACCTTTCGCTTTCTTTTAGCAGAAATAAAATGGCCGCTATTAACTTGGCGTGATGATAAACCACCCATGTACTGAGCGCATTTAATTTTCTTGATTATTCATACGCATTGCCTACGTTTTGTTTCATTTCACATTGGTGGTCTACGGCATAGACAGATGTTCCGCATTTGCCATGGCATTTCCCTTTTCTAAATTAGAAAATAACTTCGCTCGCGTTTCAAACAATTATTGCGGAATTATTGTTTTTGTGCTTGGTATTTAGAATGTTTTGACATTGGTTGTCGAACTACTTTTGGGAATAAATGTTTCATTCGTAGTTTTCTGCTGTTCTTTGATCTGTTTTGTATTAGGATAGTATAATTTGTAATTCCGGTATACTTAGTAATATGGATTGCTCTTTTCGAGATTATAATAACAATGCTTGAATTATACAGTATTTTCCTACTTATGATTTGTAGAATGTCAGTATTTAAAATTCATAAATTCTGTTATCTTTTAGCTATTGTTATAGTTTAAGTTTTGTAATTCTTTTTCTTTTTTTCAATTTAAATGAGTTAAACTGAAGTACTGACAGAATATATCTTTAATTAAGAAACAGAAAAGTTAAATTTTAAACTACAACTGTCTTGACAATATTGCACATTATGGTCTAAAAATACTATATTTCATAAAAATTTCTATGCTTGCCCTAAGACAAGCATAGAAATTTTATAAAATATGGTATTTTCAGTGAATTATGCTTAAATTATATTCATTACGGTTAAAAAAAATTTTGTGCATGAAATAAAAAATTTTAAGAAATAAAAAGGTACATATATGCACCAATGGCCAAATCAATGGATAAATAATTTAATTAAAAAATTTTTTATACTAAATTTGTTTAATTTTTATTTTATTTTCCGAATGTGTAAATTTAATCATATGTTTTTAAGAGAGATTGATCTCAGATAGAATAATTATACCTTTTCAAAACGTCAAATTTGCCTATAACCGTTTTAAACAAGCGTTTTGATTAGTTAAAAAATTTCTCAAAAGTAAGTATTTACTCCAATTGAATTGCTAATACTTTATAAATGTCTTCAAGAGTCTTTGATAATAGCAGAATTAAATAACAAAATTGGCACGACAGCCCAGGATGGGCCTTGGCCTTCTCAACAAGCCTATGCCAAGACATTCTTCCCTTAGCCAAGGTTCTCCAGTTTCTTATCTTTAAAATTTGCAGGTCCTTTTCAAGGCAGTCTAAAAATCTTAGGTTTGGCCGTACTCTTTTTCTTGAAATAACAAAATTAGCGAAAAATAAATATCTCAGTGTTGATAAAATTATTATTAAAATGGTGCGTTTACGCAGCTTTATCCGAAAAAGCATTCTAAATACAGTTTTTGAAATGGGCAATTATTTTTTAGTATTTCAAAATGTTTGATAAATACTAATATCTTTTAGCTATTCTTTAAATATTATCTTTCAGCTATTGTCGTAATATTACTCATTTAACAATTCAAAAGTATTTTCGTTACGAAACCTGTTCACGTCACCATTGCCGATCCCTATTATTGCTTCTGATTCATTGTTTTTTAATTAAAAGTTGATAATTTTCTAAAAAAAAACTAATTTATTAATTTTCTTTAAATAATAAAATTGACTTACATCAATATATATTTTGGTTCTGTAAAATTAGAAAACTAGTAGTTTTAACGTTTTTCTAGCAGTGAATATGTATGTAGACAATCAGCAAATTCAAACAATAATCACACAAGAATTTCAAGTGTAATATCCTGCATTCATAATTTAAATATATTTTCAGAGCTTATTTTTAGAAGTTAAAAATTTCTTAGACATATATGTTTACTTTGCAAAGAGTAAGGATTCTTCCAATAAAATACAGCTAACTATTTTCAGTCAAAAGGGGGATGTTTAAACTATTTCCTACAGTGAAATATTTTCCAGAAGTCTGCAATTTTTTAAAAAAATGAATAAGCAAACACACAAATGTCACGATTTCACCATGTGCGTAAGTTTTACACTGACAGTGAATAAATAAATAAATTGAATGCTATTTCAAATATTTTCACAAACATTAGGTCAATATTTTGGAAATTATGCTCGTTTGTTTGAGTATACGTATTGAGTACGCAAATATAAAATTTAAATGTTTTCTTAGAGGTTCTCCACTTTTAGGCTTATGCTAAAGAATCAAGTTTAATAGTCTAGTGACTAGACTATTAAAAAGTTTAGATTAATAGCTAGACTATTAATTAGTTTTTAGACTAGACTCTAGTCTAAAAACTATTTTGCGTGAAAGTTTTATAAGCATTTTCTGAAACGCCGAAAGCTATAAACATTAAAGAGTGTATTCATTGAAAAGGTGATGATTATACCATTCAGAAAGAATTCTAAGAGATATTTTATGCAGTGAATATAAATAAACTTTTTGAATAGTTTCGAACTTATTTTCATTCCGAAAGAATGTCTTTAAAATTATGCAATTTTCACTCATTATTCATGTATAATAGGGTAAGTAATTTTTCAGAAATATATTGATTAAATAATTTTAAGCAAAATTTTTTTAAAAAAACTCTGTTATAAGTATTTAAGGGATAATATTTATAAACCATTAAAAAACTGAGTTATTTTGCGAAAACGTAATGTGTATGATTTTTTTTTTCAGATTTGAATTGTATTAAAATAAATTCACTTAACATATCAATTTTCTTATATTTCAAATATAATTTCTTTATTTTTTTTAATATTCCAGACATGAAAAAGTGTCATAAAAGCATATAATTTGATTTTAATATGTTAGTTGCAAATTTCATTTAGACAGGAATTATAAAACAAAATTTCATTAGGAATATTTTCTTATGAATTATCCATGGATCAAAAGAGTAATTTGCAGTTCATGAATTAATTAAAAACCCATTTGAGCAAACTTATAAAAGTTTAAGGCGCAATTAGCAATAATAATCTTGATATGATGCAACCATACAACTGTGCTTTTTAACACTAAACATACCATAAATGGTCAAATGACTGCTTAAGAACTTTTGCATCGAAAATGCACTTATCATCTTATTGTTTTTGCATATCATGACTTCATGACTTTTTCTCACAATTATATATAGTTAATATTCTATAATTATTTTTTTTTTGTATTTTGTTTGTTTCGAATAATACTTGTTGTACACCTATTTCTACCACTACCGGTCATTTGACCGGCAGTACAATTTATTGCCTTATAAGGTTATCGCATCAAAAATTACGATGTAATGCGTGTTCAACGTATTGCATTCGATTAGTTGCCAATTTCTGCAAAGACTGTTGCGTAGTTAGTTCAACCATAATAACTGTGAATTCAAATTTCAAGAAGGTAACTAAAATTTTAAATTGCCATTTTTGGTGTAAGTAAAGTGAGAAAAATTAAATGTTTGAGAAATAGCCTATATTTTATTTTGATAGCTTTACTTCCTTACTGTTAGTTTTTGCCCAGAAAAATGTCGAAACAATCAAGACAACACAAGTTCTTAGAAGAATGAATATTAATTATAAGAATAATTATACAATTTTTAATTCTTATATATTCTTATAATTATAAGAATAATGGAAATAATAATAATTAGAATAAATATGTTTGTGGTAAGTGTACAACGGAAACACCCAGTCTATGTTAAAAATGCATTGAGCAATGACTTAATTCTTTGTGTTAGTAATACCTAAAAATTGGCAATATACAATTTTATTTAATTGCAATAAAGTTTTTTTAGTTTATTTCCTTCCTAACATCCATATTTCATACAATCAATCAAGGAACATAAAGTCCGGTCATTTGACCGGCTATGGTAGAAATAGGTATATATTAAGTGTTGGTATGTTTAGCGTTAAATTTGATAATAAAGTAATAGAGTTCAACTCGAACGAAAGTGTGATTCGATTTAACACCTTGATATGGCAGCGAAAAATTTTCCCCTACTAATTTTCAGCAACCATATTGAAGATATTTTCAACGCATGGTTCACGATATTAAGTATGTATGGTTCACGACTATGGCTCAACGTATGGATTTTTCGAAGAGTGTAAACAAATCGACTAGTCTAAACTTTACCTAATCTAAACTTAAGGGAGAAACAAGGTATGTACAGTGCGCAAAATATTGAACTTTCACGAAGTAAGATTCAGTGGTTCAAACTAACTCTTAATATGTTATATTAGTACAGGCGATATTTACGAAATCAGGCACACAAACGCACCTTTACCGAATAAACATATTTTTGTCAAAGGATTCTTGACCCTTAAAATATGAATGAGGCTAGCAGCGATTTGGAAAATTTGGTCTCATTCGTTTAGGCAGGAGAAAGTGAAGAAAATTAAAGTTATTAGCTAATTAAACAGTTTTAGCCTGGCTTATATTTAAGGTTAAGCTCTCCAATCATTAAGATAGAATAAAAATCCGACCATGAGATAAAAAGTTATTAACAGTGTTAATTTCTTTTTGCACTACACATCATAAGGATGGAGAATAACACGTGTATGTAATGTTGGAAACGTCATCATTTGAGTAGGAAGCTAGAAAGTCTTCCTATTATGGACTAGCTGTTCGTGTTTATTTGAATAGATACTTTGCTATTAATCTATATTTTTTTAATTTTATGATTTCCCAAAGAATATTGTCAAACAGACACGAAAGTATGTTTTATTACAATTTAAGGATTTGGGGACCAACTTGGCAAACTCGTCAAATCGATCTTCTAATCATAAGATATCTATATAACAACTTTGTTGTAATATGAGAAGAATTTTTGAATTAGGAAATATTAAAATTGCTTAAATTCTTAATCCTTTTGATGTACCAAACTTCTTCTAAGAGTTTTTATCTTTAATTCAGGTACACCCTGGTATCTTTAATTCAGGTACTGCATATAGTACAATACAGCAGATATTAGAGATAACTAAAAACAATTCTATACATTTTTGGAGTAATAGGACATGGATAAATTTGAGTAGTCCTATAACTCTTGATTTTAAGTTTTTAAAAAAATTATATACTCATAAAATTAAATATTTGTAAAAATAAATACTTAAAATTTTCTGTCCAAAAATTAAGAGTTGCCTTTAGGTATTTTTGTAAGTCCTACTGCGTTCATTTGAAACATCAGAAAATGCTAAAAATATTCAATAACAGTTCAAGCATATTTTATAGAGCGGTTTACAAAAATTAAATAATAAGATATAGTATTTATTCTGATTTTTAACAGTCACAAAATTTGCATTTTAGTTTATAATAATGTTTTATTTTGTTGAGCTTTGAAAATTCGTTTTTTTTTTACTATTTTATAATCTTCTCTATTTAATTATCTCCTATAAAAACTATTTTAATTATTATACACACAGGTAGTTTTGAAAAAATGAATTCTACTTTTAAAACAGTTTCAAGCTTAGTGATTTTTATGTTGAAATTGCTCAAGTTGAAAGTGCTTTTTAACTATTAGGTTTTACAATTAGGTTACTATTAGGATTTAGGTTTACTACATGTATAGAAAAACAAAAACTGCATTTGATAAATTACTTTATTTAGGAAAGCAAAGAGTCTAAAAAAAGTAACAAAAACAAAAATGGTAATTCAACGTATTAAAATATAAACAAAGTAACTCTTTTAATTTTGCTACATTTTAAAACAAACGTTACAAAGAAAACAAACTGGATTGACGACGACGAGATGATGATAATCTCGTTTAGCATTTCGAAATGGTTTCTTTTCATTCCATTGCTGATCATGGGACAGTCAACGTCAAGTTATTTTGTAAACGAGTCAAAAGAGGCAAGCGAGCAATTAAAGATCTTAAGAAAACGCAAACGTTGTGACAACTTGGGAGGGTCGGACCTTTGATTATAGCCTTGGCCAACTTGTTTTTGGCCTTCTTTTTTTTTCACCCCGCAATTCGGTTTTTCAAAAATGACACTAATGTGCGAGTAAGTAAAAAGAAAAAAAAATCCAACGAAAACTTGTCTTTGTGGAAGATGAGACGATCTGACGAAGGCAAAGAAGAAAAATAGTGAGCATTCTGAGAAATTGTTCAGTGTGATCTAATTTACTGCATCAAATGCATTGTATGATCTTGCTTGTTTGATTCTCGCGCTTGTAAACTGTAACCTTCATAAATGGTTTACTCATAATTACGACCGATTTCTAAAGCCCAGAAGTCTTGGTATTAAGTGTCATCAATGGAATAGTGCAATTAAAAAAATATGTAAAATGACCCTTTATAAATTGTGTTTTACATATTTTCTTTTTCTTCTGACGTCTAACATTATTTTCAAACTGAAATGATAAGTGAAATAAGCAAATTACTACATTTCACCGGAGCTACAGTACCCTTCCAAATTATTAGGGACACTCAAAAGATCTAAAAAATTTTCATTTTTCAAAGTGTCATAACTTTTTCAAAAATGAATCAATCTTCATAAAAATTTCAGGATATCATGTTCAGGTCTTCTACTTTCACCTAAAAATTACTAATTTAATTTATCTAAATTTTTTGCAAAAATGTGCACATTTGAATAAAGCAATTTTTTTTAAAAAAAAAATTTCAAGTTTGACAAGTTTCTACTTTGTAACAAAATTTTTTCCATAAAAATTATTATTTACACATTAAAGTACAGGTCATTAACTTTAAAACGCGCTAAAGTAAATGACTTTACGATTTTTTTGACCGAGATATGAGATTTTGAAAATTTTTGGCATTTATAGTGAAAACGAAATTATTGTGAATTCGAAAATTAGTTAGTACATATTTAGTATAGATATTATTGCAAAAGCCAAAGCTTGTATTGAAAGTATGCCGCGAAGAATAAACGCAGTTATACAAGCAAAAGGATATGTTACAAAATATTAAGAATTTTTTTATTATACTTGTTTTTGTAAAAAAGTGTTTGAATTTTATAATAAAGTTAAATTTCTTAAAAAATTCTTGAGTCGTTTTTTAAAATTGTTATTGCAAATTTGCAAATAATGTTCCTGTTCGTGAAAATGTTTTAAATAAAAATCTTAATTCATCCGAATAAGAAAGTTGCAAAAAAAAATAATACTAAATAATTTTCGAATTCACAATAATTTCGTTTACACTATAAATGACAAAATTTTTTTCAAAATCTCATATCTCAGTCAAAAAAAATCGTTAAGTCATTTACTTTAGCGCGTTTTTTTAAAGTTAAGGACTTTTACTTTAATGTGTAAATAATAATTTTTATGCGAAAAATTTTGTTACAAAGTAACAACTTGTCAAACTTGAAATTTTTTTTAAAAAAAAAATTGCTTTGTTCAAATGTGCAAATTTTTGCAAAAATTTGAGAAATTAAATTAGTAATTTTTAAGTAAAAGTAGAAGACCTTAACGTAATATCCTGAAATTTTTATGAAAATTGATTCATTTTTGAAAAAGTTATGACAGTTTGAAAAATGAAAATTTTTTAGAAATTTTAAGTGTCCCTAATAATTTGGAAGGGTACTTTATATTTCATGTTCATTGTACTTGTAAACTTGCATTCTAAACTTTTTCTTATTTGGTCTTGAAGCTTATAAAACGTAACATTTATAAATGGCTTACTCATAATCATTATGACTGATTTCTAAAACCCAGAAGAATTAATGAAACAAATATGTAAAATGGCTCTTTAGAAATTGTGTTTTGCATATTTTTTTTTTTTTTTTTTTTTTTTTTTTTTTTACGTCTGACGTTCTTTTCAAACTGTAATGATAAATGGAATAACTAAACTTCACACGGGCTATATTTCACATTCACTGTGCTAGTAGTCTAATTGACTGCATGAAATACTTTGTAGACTTTTGCTTATTTGATCTTAAAGCTTATGAAATATAACCTTCATAAATGGTCCACTCATAACTATGACCGATTTCTGAAGCCCAGAAGTCTTGGTATTAAGTGACACCAATAAAATAGTGTAGATAAAAAAAAATATGTAAAATGACTTTTTATAAATTGTATTCTGCTTATTTTCATATACTTTTTTGTGTCTAATATTTTTTTAAACAGCAATAGGGGGAATAAGTGAATAACTTACACTTAACAGTGGTTATATTTTCCATTCATTTTATTCTTAATCTATTTTACTGCATAAAATGCATTGCATATATTTGCTTATTTGGTCTAGAAGCTTATAAAACGTAATCCTTATAATAGGTTTGTTAAAAATAATAACTGATTTCAAAAGCTCAGAAATCTAATATCAAGTGCAATTCACCAAAGGAAAAGAGTGTTTGAAATGTATATTGATTCAATTGACTCTTTGGGGGAACTTAGTTTATAAATTTTTATTGTTCAACGTTTAGTATTCGTTTAAAAGAGTATTGATGAGTGGGATGAGTTAAGAGAATTATTATACTTCAAGTAGGCTATATTCAAGTAGGGACTACAATTCATATTCAGAGTAATTTAATTGCATTATGGATTTGTTTGCTTTTTTTGTACCTGGGGATTTTACGAAACCTTCATATATAGTTTACTTATAATAATAATACTCATAATGGCATATTTCTAAAGATGAGAAGTCAAGTAGTCCAATGTAATCAATGGAATAATGAAACTAAAACAGACATGCAAAGTGACTCTATAGAAATTATATTTTATACATTTTCATATATTTTGATGTCTAGTTTATATGTTCATATTTCTTTATATTCATTTCAAACTTTTGAATATCTACGTGAAGTTGTAGTTTAAGGAAAAATAAATTACTTAAAAGTGTTTTCCGATCAACTATGATGTTGGTTACAGTTCACGCTGTGTTTTGTATTCTCAGGTAGTTTATCATTTTTGGATAAACATTGGATAACTTATACCATAAAGTATTCACCTATGAGGTTTTATCTGTGATCTATTTACTTCCTTTTCTTGTAACACTTAGTTTATAACATTATTTCATTTGGTTGGTCAAATGATTTTGCTTGATGAATGATCTCGAGTAGGGGTGGATTATTTTTAATTAAATAAATTAAATTAAAAACTTTCTAAAAATTAAATTTTTTTAATATGTTTCAATTGCTGTGGTGGCTCAGGAAATAGTGATAGCCTGCAAAACGAGGGGACCTATGTTCAAATCCCAGCGGTTGCTAGTCTATACAAATTCTGATCCCAGCTTAACTGACCACTGTGCTGGTGTAAAATATACTCAGTAGTAGACGGATGATGGGGTAGAATATCCTCGCCGTTGGGCTAATCGTGGGAGGTTTTCGAGGCTTTCCTCTCCATGTCACGCAAACGCGGGTTATATGCATCAAAAAGTCCACCACGGAAGCTAGTTTGTCCCAAATGCTTGATTCAAGAGTTCCCTTTTCTCCTGGGTTGGGTTCAAAATTACAAGGCAACGGCGTTGAACATTGAAAGTCGTAAACTCAGAATTGTTTTTGCTGTTCAACGCATTATATAAAATATTTCTAAATGTATTTTTAGAATAAAATTTTCAAATAATAATGCTGAACTTAATAAAAATTTAATAAAAATCTTAATAAAAAATTAGGGGAGTGTCGGGTACCCCCGCCCACTGTCAATTTCATATGTATAGAATATTTTTTCAAGTCAATTGGCCATCGGACATGAATTGTTATATTAAAAAAAGATTATTTTCAAAGTTTCAAGTATTTATGCAGCTGGTAACTGGGTAAACAATAATTTTGAAAATATGTTGAATACAGTAGTCAAATTTTTTAAATTTCTATTTTTTAAAGTTAAACTATTCTTTTTTTGGTTTATTCTTTTTGCATTATTTAATTAGATGATAAAACAATAGAAACATACAAAAATATTGATTATTACTCAATATTATACCGATATATAAGCAATACTCTTTAAGTGGGCGGGGCTACCCGACTCTCCCCTAAATAGTATATATTTTAAATAAACTTAAAAAACAAAATTACTTAGTTGGAACAAAAAGATATTATATTTATGAAAGAAAAATCTTAAATTACTTCTGTAAAAATTTTTTAAAACTATCTGCTCAATTATAATATTAAACTGTATTTTATATGTTTAAAAGTAATATTATACTTAATAAATGGGAAATATGAAACATTCCTTCACTAAAAATTTGAATAAATATTTATGCACCTGTGATATTTTTTTCAAAGGTTTATATCGCAGGGAAAAAATATTTTAGAACAATCGATATTAATATAATTTTAATGCTAAAATCTCTCAAATATTCAACCATCTGTCAAAAGTTCTTTCCTCGCTTCAAAATGTCGCGAGCTGTAAAAAGGGAGGAAAAAAATCTTTTGTATTTCATACATTTAGTAATTTATTCACCTAGTAACTTTTGCAAATGACTGCCATAATTTTACAGATCGTCGAATTTTAAGGGATCGGTGAGCGATGTTCAGGGCTAAATTTAAATGGAATCTTCTTTTCGCCAGAAGGTGTTTGGCTGTGTCGTCTTGGCGATGGAATTATTGCATGCTGAAACTTTATTTCACGCTGTCTCGTTTTTATGAGGGTATAAAAATAGGAACAAAAAAAGCGACAACCTTACTTTTTGCTTTTACAGAATCTGAAAGCTATTGACATTTCTTTAAAATGTTTGAAGGGCTCATTTTAACTCAAAGGATATCAATTAGAAAAGAAGTTGGGAAATGACGTCAAAAATTAAAAATTGCCGTTAAAAGCTTTGATTGTTTATACTCACTCTTTTAATAGAGAAAAATGATTAAAAAAATATGTAAATAGGGGTCTTTTAAGGAGACTTCTTAACATTTTCTCTCCGAGGTTTTCAAAAGAACTGCTTCAGGCATATAATGGCTTTTAGTTTCTAAGTTAAACTATAAAAAAACAGAATTAAGAGTATTTTTTTTAAAGCTAGAATTAAGTTTCTAACAAAATTCACTTCATATATTTCAAAAGAAAAGAAACTAATTGGGTGATTTTGTTGGAGATTTTATTTTCTAACGTGTTTAAATTGTTATTAATGAAGAACAATCTTAACTATAGCTTAAAATATGCAATCAATTTTTTTTTTTTTTTTTTACTTTTAAAATCTTTATCAGAAAATTCATAATCTTTCCGGGTATTTTTCTTTCTATGTAAGCTATGTCGGTTTGAAGTAAATTTTTTCAAGAAAATATTAATGAATTTTTTAAAAATATGTGACAAAGAAATATTCAAAAATTATAGTTTTATATACACTATATTTAGCAGGAAAATCAATCCTAATTTCTTTCATGATATAGCAAATGGTAAAATTTATTTATGAAGGATTTCTTTAATTTGATGGCATTGGGTTTCAAATATGATCCATACATTTTTGTAGTTGTTTTTGAGCTTGAGATTTCTTGAAAATACCCTAACCTAATAATTTTTTTATACATTTACACTATCTGACAAAAAATATTTGAGCATACATGCAAATGAGGATATCTATGGTCCTGATCTATATCACGCCTTCAGTGCTTAAATGTCTTGTAAGAAGCAGCATCGGCATTAATCGAATGCAAGATGCCACAAAATCCAGAGCTGTCTGACTTCGAGAAAGGTGCAATTGTCGGAAATCAAAGAAATGATCCATCCTTATGGGCCATATCTAGTGAGTTAAGCATTCCAGAATGGACAGTGGCTTTTGTGATTAAGAAGAGGGAAGAGGAAGGTAAGTGGTGATTTTCGGAATGCTCTTCGACCCTGAAGATCTACGAAACTAAGAAATATATACCGACGAGAGCTGTTTGTAGAAATTCACCCCCAAACCAATGGTCCACATACTCCCAAGTGTTCCAACAAGCATCCGAGACTGTTGTTTCGATAAATACCATCTACAAGGAAGCACATTTTCTTCCAAAACCACTATTCTGGATAACAATGTGCTTCCAACGCTGGGGCATAGCTCGGCAACGCTTGCTGGGTAGCATCATTATTATTTTCAGGATAATAGCGCCATTGTGAGGTCTACCATGGATTAGAATGATGACAATGGAGTGAGCCGAATGGACTAGCCTGCCCTGAGTCTAGATCTGAATAATATAGAAAACTTCTGGGACGAGTTGGATTGCCGAATTAAAAGGTGCAGAAGATATCCAAAATCGATGAAAGAACTTAAGCCAAGCCGAGTGGAATAAAGTACCACTGTTCATCGTCCAAACAATTGTGGTTATTATTAAACGTGCGACGGAAAATTGCGGCTGTAATTGCGTGATATGGAGGCTCTGCCATCTATTGAATATGTATAAATTGTATTTATCTCTTTTATCACAGGTGTGCAATTACTTATTGATAGATTGTGTAATTGGCAGGCAAGCCAATTCTAATTTCGTTCATAATATAACAAGTATCAAGACAAATTTATGAAAGATTTAATTAACTCAACTGCAGCGTTTTTATAACTTTTATTTGCATATTTTGTTTTTTTCAATATCATCAATATTTTGAACACTAATTTAAAATTCTTCTCCCTAATTTATATAATTGTATAAAAGAAGAGCTTTGTTTCCCCCCAAGTTGTACGAGTCTATGTTGTGAGACTGCAGCAAAATGCTAGTTAATTCTTAAAGGAAAACATATATTTCTGCATTACCTAAGGCAAAAATATCTGTTTATCCTTAAACTACAAAATGTGAGTTATCACTTTTTACTTCCTGTGTCACAAACACGAATATTTTATGAAATATATTTCTTTAAGTATTTCATGAAAAATATTGTTTTGTGTAACAGTTAGTAAAATTTATCAATTCATTATCAATATTTTACAAATTACTTTGCTAACTCGGACTATATAATATCACAGATCAATAGAGATGTTAACAGGAAAAATCATTGCGGTGAACTATTAGCTCTTCATAATAGTCTTTCATGTCATTTTCAGAAATATTCATACGATGTGCGATTTAATGGAGAGGGATAAAATTTTCCATTCAGGAAGACTTAAAACGATGTTAAATTCTTCAAAGCGTACCTAAAACGTGCAAAGAAGCACGAACTTGTGTTGAATTATTAAATCTGGTTTCTAAAATTTCATCGCTAGTTTAATGTGATTCATATGTCAGATACACTAGCATTCAGAGAACAGTGCAATCAGTAGCAAGTAGCACGATTTAGTTCTATGAAGATTAATTTCGTATCGTAGAAGTCTACGGATCAATATCTTGGTCTCTGGAAATAGCTTTTTAATTAAAAGATGTTTTGGGGCTGTAAGTTAGTAATTTTCCTCCTTTTGGATTTGTAATATATTAAATGTAGTTAGGGTTGTTCTTCGAAGGTACTTTCATCACACAAAATGACTCATTTTATTGAATAATATGCTCTTTTTATAACTTGTTCGTATCAAGTTCTAACTCTTATGAATTCTCAGGATAATGTATAGAAGAAACAAAAAAATTAGTCATGCAAAAAAATCCATAGTTTTAATAAAACTTGGAATTATTTAGCTAAATCTGCTAGTCTATTATTTATATATGTTTAAATACTTTTCAAATAGCAGTCTAAAAACGATTCCTGCGCTTCCTTTTAAGATGTATAATGTATTAAATGTAGTTAGTATTGTTCTTCGAAGGTACATACATTGCATAAATAAAAACGCATTTTATTAAATAATATTCTTTTTTTTTTATAACTTGTTTGTATCAAGTTCTAACTCTTGTGAGTTTTTAACTAATATATAGAAGAAAATAAGTTTTGTAAAAAAAAATACAACGTTTTAAACAAAACTTAAAATGCTTTGCAAGTCTATTACTTGGGCATATTTAGATGTTTTTTAAATAGCGATCTAAATACGATGTGATCTCGCTGAAAAAGTGAATAGAAATTTTTTAATTCCTCTAAAGATGAAAATGCTTTAAAAATGCTGTTTAGAACTTAAAAAAAATATTTATTGCATTTCACACAAAGCCCAAAGTTAAAGTTTATTTGATGTCAGAAACACAGTCTTTTCAAATAACACAGAGACAACTGATGTTATGTAAACTTCGCTTTGAAAAATTGTTCTATTTACTTTTCTAGGATACATATCACATATTTTTTCTTTCTTCCTCTATCTTTCTCACTTTTCTTTCCGAGAAGTGAGTGAAAAATGGGTAAAGCAACCGATGTCGTGGTGCTATTTTGTCCTCACAGTAAATTTAGTTAATTTAAAAAAAAATATATAAATTTGTACTGTAGATTAGTAGTTTTTTATTTATTCTTTTAGAAGCAAGAAAGGGTGGATCTTTTATTAAAATGTAATGTTCCAAATGTTTAGAAATTATTTAAAAAAATTTCTGGCCTATCACTTTTATATAAAGATCTTCAAACAATGTTAAAATTATCACACATTCATGTGGATTTCTTGAAGAGAAGATGGAGTTGGACTGGACTTAAATCGCACATATTTGGGCACCAGATGGAAAACTTAAAAGAGGAAGACCAAGACCAAAGATGCATGCACCATGATCTGTGCAAAACAAACTAAATGAATGAAGGGTGGAAAGAGGACTACTAGCTCTGGACGGGAGTTAGATTTGGAGCTATAAAAAGGGAAAAAATAAAATTTGTGACAGGGAAAACTATTCGACTTTTCTTTTGAGAGGAAAAAACGAACAAAAACGAGTGCATGATTGGTTTTTATTGATATCATAATAATAGTTCATATTTGATTTCATGTACCATAAGAACTGTTTTTAGGAATGCTTTGGATCAAGTAATGTTTTTTTTTATCTCTTAGTGGTGTTCTTCATGTTTTTGTGCATAAAAAGCCATAATTAATTTTTATATGAAAAGCTTAACAACATGTTGAAAAATATAAAAAACAATTTTTTCTTGTTGATTACCAAAGAATTTGATCCAATTAAATATATTTTGAATTATAAAACAAAATATTTATCGACATTTTGCGCTTTGACTTCAAATGTTTTATGTCGAATTTAATTTATGTTTACTTTTTAAATGAAGGGTAAGGTTTAGTTTTTTTTTTGTGGAATTTCACTAATATTTTTGCTTGCTAAAAATGTCGGTAAAAAGCTGCGCGTGGTTAGCTTCGTTTTTATCTAACACATTAAAACATTTGTGTAGAAACCTTTCTAGCTCTTTTAAAAAACTCTTCTAACAAGTTTTGGAGCTTTGTTTCTGTAAAATACTTGATTTTTCAAATGTTAATACAAAATACTTTTTATTAAAAAAATTTCAAAAAAAATTCATCGTCAAATTTTTATTAAAACTAATATACAAATTATTATTTCCTGCGAAATATTTGGAACTCATAAAAATATAACTTAAGTTTCTTATTTCTTAGAAAGGACATAAGTATATTAAAATAGAAATGCCTTTCAAAGGATATAAGTATATTAAAATAGAAAACTCTTTTGCCTTTTCAAAAATTGTAGAAAAAAAGTTAACCAGAGCTAGAAAATTTTTTTTTCTTATTTTCTTTTTCGTTTCCTTGTTAATCCGAGTCAAAGTATGAAACTAAATATACGTATTTTCAAGGAAACTAAAATGAAAAATATTGGACAGAAACGAAAATAAAATGCATTGTCATATTTATTGAAATGGTAAAAAAGGTCATGTTTCGAGCATTCAAGAGCATTATTTCTCAAGTCCAAATTACGTGAATGATCAGCAATTTAACAAATTATCTATTGTCATACACTGCAATTTAGCTTCGATAACTGCGAAGAATAAACTTATTTAATGTAACGCCAAAATTCATTCCACTATTCTCCTTATATTGATGCTCTTGTCTTATTTCATTCATATGAATGACAATTACCTGGCGAATAATCTCTCTTATATCCCACTCCTATATTCAGCATGGAAATATATTCTACTCAGATTTCCTCTTGCAGCCATTTTAATCTCCTTGGCTATTATGGTATTACATTTTTTGATTTGCTCCCTTATTTCCCTTCGAGTTTTTTGTTGAGAACTGAGCGTTCTGTTGTTAACTACCTGTTGAAACAGCCTTCTGAGACAACTAACTTGTTCTGATTTTTGTGAAGCCGTCTTAAGAAAGAACCATGTTTGAGCGCTGAAACTCTCTTTTCCATTTCAATTATGACACTAATGAAGTTTATATTTTTATGTTTAAAAATTATTGTTATCGACTTGAATTTCAGAAATATTTGATAATTTTAAAGAAATTAATAAGAATTAACAGTTTATTAATTAAAAAAAGAATATTGACTATTTTTAAAAGTTGGACAACGACTGATGTGTTTTAATATAAGAATTTTTTCTTTTAAAAAACTAGTTTAGTTTAAAATATCTTTCCTGTTTAAGTAAAATTTGAATTATTTTTGACGATAGAAACAAGCTCTAAAACCCTGTTTTTTCACAAATACTCAATTACGGAATGGCATATTTTTTAAAAGACTTTCCATTAGTAGATCAAGCTTATTTTTATAAAAAAAATCCCTTGAAAAAATAGATGTAACTTCTTTCACTGCTTTTATGGGGTTTTTTCTTTAAAAAAAACACACCTAAAATTTCTTCGAAAGAATCACTCTTAAAACTTTTTCCCAAAAATGTCTCAAGCAAACTGTTTACCACGCCTTTGTTACACAACCTCCAAAACAAAAGTTTAAAAAGGTATTCCGTTTAAACATGGGTCGTTGTGCCTTTATTTTACGCTTTATATTTTTGTTCCTAAAGAAACTGTTCTTTATTTACGAGTTATCGAGTTTAATATACCCCAAAAACAGCATTCAACGCGCTTGTATTCAATCGAAGTATGAAATTGCACATCATTTAACCTTACTTGTAAAAAACTTTTTCATTCAATACGACCCTTCAAAAATTTTGAATGATGACCTAATAAAAGTAACTCGAAACTGCCGTTTGAAAGTTCTTGTTACTGCTAGCTATCCATTCAATGATCTCTTATTTAGAGTTATAGGACGTAAAATTCTCTTCTTTTTTTGTTATCTGAAGCAGCTAACGTAGGCTTATAAAAATAAACAGAATTAGCGCTTAGTAACAAAGGAATCCACTGTTTTTTTATGCTCGCTCGCTAAGAGTGATACTTTAGTTGGGGCGTGTGAAAACAATATTTTTCTAATAGCGGAATTTTCATTTTCTCTAGTGTTCTGGTAATTTTGTATTTAAGATTGATAGTGTAGAGACAGTTTTAGCTTTTTATGGATGAATTAAACAGAAGAGTGCTTTTCGAAAAGAATGTGAAGCAAAATAAATAGTTGTTGGATAACGGTAGTTATTGTTTAAGAGAAGGCAATTTATCACTTTTTAATTGACTTTTCTACAAAAAATAGCTATTTGTGTGGTAAATTCCTCTGGGTTGTCGTGATCATACACTGCGATGAGCAGTCGTTAAAATATTCTTTAAAAATATAACAATTAGGTTATGAATATTTGTTTTTAAATTAGTGATGCGCTAAAACAATGTTTAATTAAATAGAAATTGCGTCAGTGATTGGATTATTAATTTTAAATTGTTAAATAATTTCTGGAAATGTGGAATACGCAGAATTTGTACAAGTTGTTAGGAATCCTCATGAAATAAATGATTTAATTTTAACAAAAAATGTTTTTAAATGCCGTCTAATACTACAGGTTGTTTATTCGCTTTAAAAAATAATTTAAGGAGTGACAATACATTTTTTAAAAAAATATGTTACATTTAAAGATAAAATAAGGACATTTATCTATGAGTACAATTTTTAAAAAGAATTTTAGTATCTTCAAAGCTTTTCCAAGGGTGCAAAGATCCGAAACAAAAAGAAATATTTTTTAGGTAATATAATTTGTAGAAAGATAAATGTGCATGTTATAGAGATAGGAAAACTAATGCCGGAAATTTTGGGATGTATTTTCTGTCTACACATTCAATAAATAAATAAATAAACTTTTTTTCAGCTTTTTTTTGATAAATTTATATCTTGTTTTTAAGCGTTAATGTTTATTCTTATATGTCCTTATAAGCTTTTAATTTAAACAGATTAAAAAAAAATAGGGGAAACTGAGGTAAGACCGGGTAGCTAAGCTTCGAAGGCCTCTTGGAACTAAATCGTTCGATATGGAAACTACAAGAATCAATCAAGATACTCATTGTTTATTTATGCAAAATATACAATTCTTGACAATTCATCGATGACTACTTTTTTCTTATGTGATTTTTTTCCCTAGAAAAAGTTAGATCACTCGGACCTAGCCTACTAGTTGAATAAGATTGGATGCAACTTTTTGTGATATTTTAGAAATACTAGAATTTCAATGAAACAGTGGAAATCATTTCTATTTTTTACGTCAATTTAAGAAAATTATGCATGTTATTTACATGCGATGCTGTCAAGGTCGTAGTAAAGATGAGGAAGAGAAAAGGATAATTATTGAGGATCCGACCAAAACTTCTTACAATTAATATAGTGCTTATTAATTAGTTTTTTTAAGAAGAAAATCGCAGAGAACTTTTTCTTTTTAAAAAAACTACAATATTATTCAAAAGGTCTTCCAAAATTCGGCGAAATATAAAAAAATCATTTTGTGCTTTGAAGAAGTGGATTGCAAAGAATTTTTTCCTGGGGCTCGTAAAACCTTTGTTCAGTCTTTAATGTAGTTATTTTCTCCCACGGCACCTTTTGCTTGTCTAGCAAAGACGCACAACAAGGGGGAAGGGGCAAGATCGGGTAGTACCCGGGTTTTCTCAGAGAATAGAAGTTATCGAAACGAATACTGTTGTACCAAACCCTTATTGTTGGTTAGGTTATGACTTTTTAGTAAACGTATAATAAGCAGGAAAGAAATAATTTTTGTTACTGTAGTTATCAATGAATAAGGCTAGTTTAAAAACAAAAGAACATTAGAGAGCTGACTTAGTGAAACAAACTTATCTACACAGACCCCATTAATTAACTAACAACAATTCGCCAACATGGTAAGTCCTGTTTCTTGACTAGTGAAGTGTAATTCAGAGTTTGTCCGCTAGGAAACTGAACTAGTCAGTCGAGTTCAGTTTCCTAGACATAATCGAAGTATACGGTCTGACATTACTACCCTGTCTAATCCCTTTTTCCCGACCATTTTTAATTGCAGTACGTTAATCTTTACTATTAAAAAACATACTTATTTTTTCTTATGTACTACAATATACTTTGTGGAACATTAGATTATACTAGGTGTTCAATATACTAGAACATTCGATATAAAAAATTATCTTAGTAAATATTATAAATAGCCACAATTTTATAAAAAAATTTTTTTTTTTTAAAACCATTTTTTTTAAACTTAAAGTTTTTTAAAACAATCTTTAAAATGAAAATTTACATAATATCTTGCTGTCCCCTGCAGAATTTACACATTAAAATCAGAAAAAAATGCTTTTTTTTGGCAGATATAATATCAAAACAAGTATAATGTGTGAATATAATCAACTGAATCAATGGGTAGTGTCTGTTCAATGACGGTTTTAAAATAAAATATTGTAAAAACAGATTCAGAATTTCTATTTGAAATTTTATTAAATAACAGAATTTTCAACAAAAAGAAGAAAGAGGGTTTAAACATAGAAAAAAAATTATATATATTAAAATGGATCACGATATTTACCTGCAAACTTTATTTATCAAGTGAAATAGCTTTAAACTAAAAGTAGTGTTAGTATATTTTAATTTTGTAAAATTAATCTTTAATATTACGTTTTATTAAAAAACTTTATATTAACTTAATATTAATTATTAAATTATTAACTTACTTAATATAACTTAATATAACTTATATATAACTTAATATAACTTATATATAACTTAATATAACTTATATATAACTTAATATAAATATTAATATTATTAATTTAATATTAAATAGTTCTAGTAGAAAAAAATTTCTATTGCTATTAAGCTAGAAGTGCTAATATTACTTTGAAATTAACTGAAACTAGTTGAAATTTTTTGTAAAACTGTGCATTGATGAAAAACTTTATAATTAAATTAGGGCACCTAAACATGAAATAACCACGGGAAAACAATCTTAACTAGTAACTTTTTTGCCTTTTATTTTAATAAGAACTCTTCGGGGAATTACATCGCACATGTATTTAGAGTAACTAAAAATAATCTAATTATCATAATAAATCTAACAATTTCTTTTCATTGTTTTGAATGAAATAAAAAAATTATTCCACGTTTTTGAATTTTTTTTAGTTACTTTTTCTACAAACTTATTAAATGTTTCTGCCTCTCAATAAAATAAAATGAAATTATTTTTTATATGAGAGCTATCCAAATTAAAGTATGAAATTAGGAAATAAAGTAAACATAATTTCGTTTATCATTAAAATTTCTAAAAAATATGTCGAGGTTTTAAATCAAAAACAAGAATTACATGAAACAAAGGATTGATATTTTCCTTTAAAATATTATTTTTCACTATTTTTTTTCAAACCCATCCCATAATTTATTGCAAAAGTTTTTCTTTGTAAAACAAAGATAGAATTTGTTGTAAAATCTTTATTAAATTACTACTCTAGTTAGTATGAATTATTACCAGTATTATTAGTTAGTATTATTATTATTAAACATTACTCTACCAGTTTTTAGTTACGTATTATTTATGAAATGTCTTTTTTTTATTAAATTTCTTTGCTTTTGTTTATTAATGTAGTTACTTTGTTTCTTCAGTGTTTTCTCTCTATCAGCACATGATCAGAGCACATGAATAAACATGATTAGCACATGAATATATCAATCAAACATATTTGGAATTTGACTCTAAATATCTTCAATAGATGATACTAAATATCATCTTTGAATCCATGTTCTAAGTATGGAACATAAGATTATTACACTTGGCGCTTCAGAAAATTCAAATGTAGTGGAAAGCCACTGTTCCTCTTTACTTTTTATAACTTAATTTCATGTCTTCCAGATCGTGGGTAAAACCAAATCCTTGCGATAGAGATTTAGTTTTCGAACGTGGGATTAGAATTTTAATGATACATGAGATCAAGAATTTTAAAATACGCTTTTTTTTTTACTTGCTAATTAACTGTAAAAGGAATAATTGTTAACACTTCGAAAGAGAAGTACAAAAGAACGAGGGTGAGGGACTGTCTTGATGGTGCCATCAGAAATGTAGATGGTTTTTGATGGATTATAAGTTGGAAACCGACAAAATGTGTTGGTTCCTGTTGGATCACTATAAAATATCAATTCATGTTTGTTTTGTTCATGTTGGTACAACATAAAATTGTTCTAATTCCTAATATGAGGTGATGGCCAATCTTGATAGTCCCATCAGGAATTAAGAGTTTTGAGGGAATATTCGTTGGAAACCAACAAAATATGTTGGTTCCTGATGATTATTTTTTTTTTGGACCATCAAAAAATGCTATCAAACCATGTTGATTGTGTTCCTGTTGGTCCAACTTAAATTTGTTAACATGAGGTGATGGTCATTCTTGATGGTACCATTTAAGAATAAGACGGTTTCTTATTGAAGCTCCATGATGGTTACGATCTTATTCATGTTGATCCATCAGAGAAAAATCATAAAATATTTTGTCTTGGGAAGTTAATAGGAGGTAGCACGACAGGGATGGTTTTGCTTTCACTTCTACTTTTCTCGTTTTTAAGCATACGCCCTGTGCCATGACTCCCGCTAGTTCTCTTAAGCTAATCCAAGTTCCAATCCATTCAGCGTCAACTTAAGTTCAATGATCAACTATGATGAGAATCAATGATCCAATGACAATGATTATTAGATGATCATTTCCTCGTTCATTTATAAGTGTCGTGTATTGATAGTTCGTAGAACTAAGGTAAATAGGTTTAACTGCGTGACAAAGTTATTTCCTTTCAAAGTCGATTATATCCCTGTCCCTATTTATCGATCAATAAGGAATTAAGTCTGTACAAAGAGTGCTAGAGGTTGCTAAGATTATCTAAACCCTGCCGTTCAAAACTAAGGATAAGGTTTTCAAAAGGTTGGTTGCCTTGAGTTGATATGGAAACAATTTCTTTATTCCTATTTCATCCCCGACTATTAGATAATTGATAAACTTATAATTAATCTAACTTCTAGATATTTATTACATTAAGAGAGTGCATAATAAGTAATTGTTTGTGGTGAATGCCAAAGTATAAATACCTTTTACCTATAACTGACAAATCAAAATTAGGAATAAGAAAATTAACCCCCCCTCCAAACAAAACTTATTTTACAGAAATCTGAAGTCTAAATAAATTATAAAAAATATACAGAAGGTCACTACTTAGTTTCAGATATAGCCATTGTTAAATGAAAACCTCAATAAAATTGGTTTGGTAAAATAACAGTAGAATTAGCTACACGATATTTTATTTATTCATTTACAAATATTGAATTTTAAGCATTTCATTTTCTCATGAACCTGGAATTACAAATCCGACAGATGATATCAAAAATTGATTACATGAGGAAAAGATAGAAATGTAAAGTTTATATTTTCTTTTGAAAGACAAGGTTTTATGCTAAGCAAACTTAATTAATAATAAGGTTTACTAGCAGATGGCTTAGCTGAAAAAGAAAAGTCTAAAATAAATTTTTTACTATCATCACCATTTACAGCAACATATGGGAACAATCTATGACTAAAATTGATAGATGCTGTTGAAATATTTTAGTTGAACTGGTACGGCATGCGGTAAAAAATATTATTTTTAGTTAACTAAAGTTAGCAGTACGAATTATTGCAGAAGTATTAGTAATTGTGAAACAACTGTAAGGATGTGTAGTCGAAACTATCAGAATATGGTAAAATTTACCGTCTCTATGAAAACATCAATAATTTCGGTAATTTTTATGAAATGCTTAGAAAATTATTTTTTTTTTTAAATCAGCAATAAAATGTGGTTTCATACTATCTGATAAAATCTAGTAAATTTGGTAATTTTAATGGGATTCCTCTTAGAGAATGGTATAAAAAGCATTTATTAGGTAAAATTTATTTTTCTGTTTTGAATTTTTTACTAAATTTGTGCTATTAAAAACTATAATTCTGGACATCAGTGTGTTACCATTTGAACGGAAAAATTAACCAAATAAATGTGTTAAATACAGTATGTTTTGGTATTATTAACCATAATTATGTTTTTTATATCATTGCCATGCAGTATTACAATACAAAAAACGTTATTACCATTCAGTTTGTAAATTTTATCAGAATTTTTTTCTCCGTGTATGATGAAGGCAACAAACTTTCAATTTGTCTCTTTTTTCTTTAATTTTATTGAATTTTTCAAACTATCATTCATTTTTGGAGACCCTTAATAATTTATCATTAATACATGATGCTGTACTTTATTGTTTAAAATATAATTACTAATTATACATTTATAAAGCAGCATTACAATATATATTCAATATTTATTCAAAAATTTTTTTCAAATGAAAATATTATTAATAAAGTTTGAAAAACTAGAAAATTAATAACATTATATGAAAAAATAGCTATGCATGTGGTTAATAGTATATTTTTGGGAATATAAAGTAAAATAAATTAGAAATCGTAATACTATATTTTATAAACCGTCATCGAAATTAATCAAAATCATGAATAAAAATCAAATTCATAAAAATGAAGAGACCATTTTTAACATAAATTACTATGGGTTTTTTATTGGTTACATAAATTACATTTGGTTTTTATTGGTTAACATAAATTACTATGTGTTTTTTATTGCTTACTGTGATTGTTTTTAACGTAGCTTACGTGTGATTTTACTGTGTAAAAATAATTTTTTTATAATGATTTTTTCAAATTTATCTAGTCAATCTTTTTCTCAAATGAAAAAAGGTCATTTTGGAACTCCGCGATTTTTTTTCAGTAATGTCAAAAGATGAGTACCTTCATGGCAAAATAACTCTAATGAACAAATAGTGAGTCAAAAATGAAAGTAAATGTTTTAGGGATGCATATAATGGTTTGTAGTGCAATTTTATTCAAATGAAACTGCGAAGTAATGTCATTTCATGTGATGAATAATTTGTTTTTCGAAATGAAAATGATTAAACTTATCCTGCGAAATTTTTGTTTCCTTTTTTTTTTTTTTTTAGTCTCAAAAAAGTATTCTATGTAGGAACCATTATGTTCTTTTTCGAGAAGCAAAATGCACCAGAATTTCTGAAGTCATATTTAAATGCAAATATTTTGCTTTGAATTATCGTATTCTAAATAAAATAAAAATAAGCATCTCGGTTGAAACTGGAATAATTGGGAAAAAAGAAGTTATGGAAAAGACAATTACTTTAAAATTAAAAATAAATTTTTTCACGAATAATTTGGATAATAAAAAATTCAAAAAATATGAAATTTTGAGAAGCTGTTTTTATTTTTTGGCAGATGTAAAAATTCTCATGTGAGAGATTATTATGTGAATCTAAATTTAAATAGTTCAGAACAGCAGAATAAAATAAATTTTTCAATAAGTAGTAAAATTATTCTGGCATGTTAAACATATAGAAATAAAAAATAAAAAAAATTGTATTTTGACTGAAACACATATTTCAAAAGAATTTACTTCTTAAAATTCGTCACTTCTTAATTTTTCTCTGAAAATCAGTCTTTATTTACCAGAAGCTGACAAATGAATAATTTGATTAAATACATTAAAAGAGGCTCAAAATTTTTTCCATTTTAATTAACTTGAAATTTTCTACTTTATTCTATCTTATAAATTTTTCTATTAACTGAACTATAATTTTAACGTTGAGGTAACCCTTTCAACGGTAATATTTAAATATGCATTTTAATAACGATTATTATTTTTAATATTATTTTCCCCCTTTTTCATTGATCTAAAAATTTTGACAATAAGCTCACAGTTATAATTTTTGGTAATTTGAATGGTAGATTTACATTTTGCCTTATATAGAATTTTTAACTTATTTTGAAGAATAAGGTCTTAAAAAAATGCACATTTACTTTAAATTTTTGAAGTTTCATTAAATGAGTTTTGCTGCCTTGTTGAGGATTTTTAGTGTCTTAACACTAAAAAATTTTATTTTATTTAGACACCGAGGAAGAATCTTTTTTATGGTACGTTCATTTCTGTACACTTATTGATGCTTTATTAACGTTGTTTTTACTTTGTAATTAATGATAATAATGTCTAAATACACAAGTGGGCGACCTTTGTGCTAAAATACAAACTATGGCAAACAACGTTAAAGAGCACAAAAATATATAATAATGCAGACAGCTGTTTCGGATGCTCAAAGGGCAACCTTTATCAGTGCAACAGTGCTTCATCAGTGCAGCCTTCTGTTGCAATGATGAAGGTTGCCCTTTGAGCAACCGAAACAGCTGTCTGCATTATTATTATTTTTTGTGCTCTTTAACGTTGTTTGCCGTAGTTTGAATGACTGTGTCTGTATAGTACGTTAAAATTCTATTTTTCTTTGCATTATTACCAAAAATGTCAGTTTTATCAAAATAGTTTCCTTTTTTAAATTCATAAAATTTTGTAATTTAACAAATTTTATTTTTTTTACATCATTATTCACCAATATCAAATAGATAAACATCAAATTTATTAAAATAAATTTTATTTAAATTAGAATACTGTCCTTAATTTTACTATCAAGCAAGCCATGGTCTAATCTCACTAATTTCTTTCGAGATATTTTAAATTACGATTTTGATTGTTTTAATTTAGATCATATTATCCGTTTAAAGCTTAAATTTAAAGATTATACTTGGGAAAACAGCATTTTATAAAAGTATAGAAATGGGCATACTATAGTTTCGGTTCAATAAACAAGAACCTTGTTCTGTGTTTCTTGAAAAAAGTTGAATCCCTAAACTCCAAACTTCAGGGTTAGACTCTGAATCTTCCTCATTTCAGAGTGAAATCACCTAAAAAGATATATATGGTTCCAGGTTTTGCATTGTTTGAAGATGTTCAATGTCTAAACACCATATACAATTTATTTTTTAGTGTTTAGAAACATTGAGGAAGATTTTTTTTCTAGTGAATCGAAACTATAGGGGGTATGTCTATTTCGTTATCTTTATCCGTTCTATGTTCACTGCTTTTAAGTAATTGATATTCTTACTGTTCGTTAAAATTTTTGTTGGCATCAATATCACTTTCAGCTTTCTCTTTTAAATCTATAAAAGATTGTAAGTTAATGAATTTTATTGCTTTACTCCATTATTATTCAATATCAAATAGTAAAACATCTTATTTATTAAATTGAAATTAAAATAATATCCTTAAGTTTGCTTTCAAGCAATCCATGAATTTTATTACACTCACTAATTTCTTTTAAGTTGCTTTAAATTACGCTTTTGATTATTTCATTTTAGGTAATATAATCCGCCTAAAGCAAAAGTTTAAAAGTATTTGTATTGAAAGAAGCATTTTCTCTCGCCTGTTTACGGAGACGATGAAATTTTTCTATCGTTATTTAAAGTCTTCGATATTTCAGACAAGACGTATCCTTTTGATGAAAAGCTTAAGCATTCTTTTTGAAAAATGAAGCTTTCAAATTCAGCTCACTTTATCATTCTAAAATGTTTGAGCTTTTAAGAGTTTTGGCAACAGGCTTTTAGAAAAGGTTTATAATTCCCTTAAATTAACCTTATGAATACTTTTTAATTTAAGAACTTTCATTGACCGAGTTTAATTACATCACTTATCGAATTTTAAACATGTTATTTATAATTTATAATCTATTAAAAACTATTTCAATATTTTGAGTTTTAAGATAAACTAATTTTATTTAATGTGTGGTCTTTTTTATTTCAGAAAATGCTTTGATAGTTTTCTTCGCGAATTAAAGGAATCTGCCTCGTACTCGATTGGCTCTCCGACTTTTATGATTGCCGCACGCTATTTTTTCTTTTTTTTTTTTTTACTACAAAAAATTGTACTATATCATTATTATTGTATTAACTAAGATTTGGTTCAACAGATTCATTTTTCTTTTTTATTCTTTTAGGATGAAGTGGAAGGTAAGCTACGTTTAAATTGGATTAGTTATTATGACTGCATGAGCTTCATTTAAAACTTTTTTTTTATTTTTGAAACTTTTATTTAATTTTTGGTTACTATAGAAACTGATTAATTACTTTTTGTTTAAAATATTAGTTAAAAACAGTTCGAAACACTGTGATTGTTTTAAAATTTTAAGTAATTACTGTGCACATATTATTTTAATTTCATCCGTAATGTGAATGAAGTTTCACATAAAAATTTTTAATTGCAATTTATTTACTATCTATACGGCATTTATTTTGTATAAATGAAGGAACCAACTCGAAATTTCTGAATGTTTTAATAGTGAAGGAAGGTTCCAATTGCTATAAAAGTCGACAATAAACTCAAAGCATTTTTCGACCATATATTAAATCACGTGCGAACGCTAAAATTAGAGCAGCTGACATGAATTCCTTCTTGCCGTTAGGCTAGCCAGGGGAGTTTTCCTTGGATTTCGTCACCACGTAATGCAAATACGGGTTAGTTCCATCAAAAGTCCTCAATGAAGGCACATTTCTTCCGATACTTGATCCAGAAGTTTCCTTGTCTTCTGGATTGGGCTTAAAGTTACAAGGCTACGGATTTGAACATTGGGAATCGTAAACTCATAATTGGGTCGGCTGTTCAACGACTGTGATAAAATAAAATGAATGTAAGAGGTTATGGAAATTATATTTGGCTGATTATGGGGAACATTTAGGAATCAGTTGGAAGTTTGCCACTAGAAAATAGACACAAAATCCTTGTTTTTCACAAAGAAAGACTAATGTATAAACTTTATGGCTAATTAACTTAAAATCACTCAAATCTTGTTTAAAACCTTACACTTATTAACTCTTAAAAACACTTTTAAACACACTAACTTATTAAATAAGGTTTTTTTTAAATTTATATACATTTCGAATTTATGTATAATTTTTAAACAAAATATCAGATGAGATTTAAACAGAAAAATTTAACTGTCTATAAATAGCTTCAAATTCAATAATCAAAAACGATATTCGAAATTAAACTTTCCTTTTTTTTAAATACTAATTTTGGGTAAATTTACGCAATTTTGAACACCCGTAAAAACATTTTATAGTAAACTGAATGAGTAATGAAGTTTTCCGCAGTTTCAACAGGATATAATATAAACAATTATTCTTTAGCTCTGTTTTTATCTAAATTGTGTCCGAGAATCACAAGACTAGCAGAGAACATTAAAATTTATGCGGCGTCATTAACTATAATTTTTCCGAGAAATGTAAGCCTTACGTCAAAAATTGTTTTATACTTAGGGGAAAAGTTAATAATTGAGAACTCATAATGAGAAAACATTAAAATACTTTATATAAATGAGCAAAAAAAAAAAAAAAAAAACAATATGCAAGAGTACTAAGTGTCGAGAATACTCATTTTTTGTCCTAAAGATGATTTTGTGTTTATTATGTGTTTCGCCTTAGGAAAATTGAAAGAATTCTTTTATTTTTTATAAAAATATAATTATTTCTAAGAAGAAATAAATGCATAAAAACGCATTTGAAGGAGAAAAAAAAAATTCTTGTCCGTAGATTCCTTTGATCTTTTTTTTACTTAAATATGCAGGTTACTTTTTTTTAAAATTACTTTATTCAAGTCATTGGGTTCTTTTTTATGCCAGATTAATTAGTAAAATTAATTTAATTTGCGAGTTCGAAAGATTCTAGGAATAACTAATTTGTTTAGATTAAAACTATTACTAATGAGATTAGAGTGTTAAATGAAATGCAAAATTTAAATCTTCTTTGCCAGTCACAAATTTAATTAAATGTGCATTTTTTTTTAACAAAAATTTTGATTAATTTTTTAATAGATTTAACATCTTTAATTATCAGAACAAAGTAATTAAAAAGTTTTACGCGTCCATTATGTCGGTAATAAGCGAAGCTTACCTACCTTATTTAAATGGTAATTTAGGTTCTTTAATTATTACAATGTAAGAAAATTTTTAATTCAATTAAAATAAATTTTTTGAATGCAAGTATTCTTGCAGATGTTGCACATAAATGCAATTAAGGGGTTAACCCCCAGATTATTTCCTTCACCCTACCCATGTTTTCATTTTTTTCTTTTTCTTATGATGAATAGATTGTTAGATATAAATTTAAAATTATTCGACTGAAAGATTTAAAAATGTTTTGTTGTGTTAGCATAGATTTGGTTTTACAGATTTAGTTTCCCAGATTTAGTTATTGATTCAATAGGAATAAAATTTATATCGATTAATTTTTGTCCTTTACTATTAAAATTCTATTTACAATTTTCTTTTTAAATTTTTAATTTTAAGTTACTTCAAAAACTCTAGCTTTTTTTTTCTCCCAAGATATAATTTAGTAATAGTACAAAAAAGTTTATTTATAATAATATTTTGCAATCATATATTCCTAATTTTAATTATATATGTTAACTGGACCCAAATTTAATTGAAGCTTTTAATAAAAGTAAATGTTACTTAGTTACAGTTAAATAATTGCAAAACAATAAAAAAAAATATTAATTGAAATATGTTTGTAATCAAATGTTATGTAATAAAGTAATTAAGTAAGATTAGGTAAAATAAAATTTCTTCATACAAAAAATAACACAGCTTTTAGTTTGAATTAATTAATAAACAAAATCTGAAACTTCATAATTGCTGAGAACATGAAAAAGGATAATAAATACAACTGATAAATACCTTTTAAATTAAGGATAAATATTTTACCGGTGAATATTACATTATAATTTTTACTAATTTTATACTGAGGACAACCGAAGATATCAAACTCTTCATGTGGGAATACTGGGTCATACCACCTGTTTTAATGTGTTTTATAAGTCTAATGTGTAATTGAGTTTTGGACCGGTCACATCATTCTCATTCTATTTTTACCTAAGACATAAGAATCTAATCTAGGCACTTCAAAATATTTAAAGTAGAATGCTCTATTTTCATATTTTAAACAACAGATTCTTATTAGAAATTAAGACAATTAATAGATATTTAAATAATTATTAGATAGTGAGATAATTGAGGTATTCAGGTAATCATAAATTATTTAGGAAATCTGTATGAATTTAGGAAACTATTCAGATAATTATGAGACTTTAAGATAAGTATTAGAATATTCAGTTAATTATAATTTGATAAATTTTAGATATTTCGAAAAGCCGATTGGACTGTGTAGGGGTCAGGGAACTGGCATTCTATCAGAAAGGTTCTGGGTTCGAATTCCGGGCAAGGCATGGATGTTCTTTCATTCTTTGTACTATCTGTTCTTACTGTGGGAGCAACGTTGGCCAAACCTAATATGGTGCCATTAAAAAAGTGGTCAGCAAATCTGCCCTGTAAATGCGTGAATTGCTGAATGTTAACAAAGGTGGACATTGGAAGTAAAAAAATATATTTAGAAAATTGTATTGTAATTTCCTATATTTTTACTTTCATTCACTTAAGCTTGGACATGCAGAGGCAGCGAATTATGTAAGATAACCAACATGAATTTCATTTTTAATTTAAAAGCATAATTTTCATACAGCTATATTTCTTCAGTTATTCAAAATTTATTTTGTTCGAACTAATTTTATATTTTATAAAAAAGATATAAATTTATGAACCTTCATACTGCTTATTTAAATATGATAAAAAAACACCGTTCTTGTTTTTAGGCTGCAATTAAAAATACTTCCAGGTTTTGTTTGGATTAACTGCCTTTTGTATATTAATCTAAGAAGTATTATTTTATCGCTCATGGGCTGCAATAGCGGCACAACTCCAAAAATAAAGTTTTGAGATAAGTGGGTTTAAAGTTTTCAAAATGCATAAGAAATGCTTAAGTTTGCTTAAACGAAGATTTCCTTCAAGTTGAATTATGAGTTGTACTAGTTGTGCTGTTGAAAGAATGTGTATTTTCATATTTACACTTGTTAGACCAAAACGCGTGTTTTTTGAGTTGTGCCACTATTGATCCCCATGAGCGATATACTAATATTCTGAAATTTTATCTTTTATTCTTAATATAGTGATTTTTCACAATTCTTAATAGATTTGTGAAAAATAATAAAGTAAATTATGTTTTAAAATTGGAATCACATTTAATGTTCTCTGATTTTTATGATCCACATCATCAAAGCGTATTTAGAATTGTTCACATTCTCACGTTTTTCCATTACCTGTCCAACGCATCGTAAAAATCTCATTAGAAAACTTAAATTTCCAAAAAAAGATTGAATGATATCAATTTATTGAATGGAAAATGCTTGTCACTATTAAATGAAAACCTAAATCAATCACAATTTCAATCAAGTATTAATCTGTTTTTATTCCATTGCTCTGAATTGTAACTGTGGTGATCCATCTTTTTAAGAAAAGCGCCAATCACAGTTTTATTTCTTACGCCTGAATAGAGCGAGTAAGAAGCTTGGCGAGAAAAAAACGAAATTAGTACTTAGAGCTGGATCAGAGTAGTCTTAGAGTTTATCTTCACTATCTAATGTAAAGAAATGATTGTTTGTCGCAAAAAAAGATCTGAGGAAAATCTCTTTACGTGGGATGTTATGGTTAGGCCGAGGGAGAAAGTTAATTTTCTTTTTATAAATGCATGATTGTTTGGCGATAAAGTTTTATCCATATTTACAGTCGAGTAATTTTTACCCATTTATTTATTCTGATTTTAGTTTTCTGAAGAGAATAAATACTGAAAAAATGTAGGTAATTGGAATTTGTGCATTAAGTGAACTTTTTTATTTTATAATTTTTATTACTAAAATAAACTTATTTACTGAAACAATAACAAGTTTATTTCTTTTTTTAGAATTTTTTACTTGCATAATGGTTGACATCAACAAATTTAGTTTTATTTCAGACAATACTGGCTTCAAAGACGTTTTTTTTTTTTTGTAGAAATATAATATCAATAGGACTTTTAAAATTCATGTATTAAGAAAAAATAATGCAAGACGAAAGTGAATTTAAACTTAATCGAGTTAACTCGAACTTTGTTGGTTCCAAAAAAGGGAATTTAAGTTTTAACATGATTCTGAATCATACGCGTAGATAAAATATATTGTTATTGTAGGAAGAAGAAAATCTTCGATTTTCGTTTTAAATGGAACACAATTTAAGCCATAATTTATTAACCGCACCCATGCACAAAAGGATTGATTTCAGTGCACCGGTCTTACGACTGTATGGTATCTCTGTGATCTTTCTTTCTTTTTCTTTTCTTTTTCCAATTTCTTCCGTCTTTGTTTGACGAAGTATTGGCAATACCCGCTTTGTTACCAATAACTATACATTCTTCTCAACATATCTTATTGAAGTAAAATCATGTTATATCAGATTGAATTATATATACATATTTGTAGAAAGATTTGTCTTTTCTCTCAAAATAATCCTCAGTTTCAAAAATAACGTCTTCATTTAAGCCTAATTTCTTTACCTGGAGCATTTTTTGAGTCCGGAAAAGAGCCAGTAGTCGCTAGGAAATAAATCAGGAGAGTATGGTGGTTGGGGAAGTAATTCATATAATTCTTCATTGTTTTCACCGACTGTAACAAAAGGCGTTGTCATGGTGAATCCGAGCTTTCTTTCTTCTCACGTGAGGCCGTTTTTTCTTGATTTTCTTGCTCAATCCATCCAATAATGTCATATAACATTCGCCATATATAGTTAAATCTTTTTCAAGACAGTCGATGAGCAAAATACCATGCGTGTCCGAAAATATTTAGGCCATAATCTTGCCAGCTGATAGTCCAGTTTTTGGTCTCTTTGGACGACTTGCACCGGCTGCTTTCCACTCAGCAGAAGCTCTTTCTAATTCAGGAGTGTAATAGTGGATCAATGTTTTATTCATTGTCACAAACCGGCGAAACAAATCCTTTTTATTTCTCTTTAAAAGTTCCAAACAGTTTTTCTGAATCGCCGACAAGTTGTTCTTTTTTGTTCGATGTGAGTAAATGCGGCACCCATTTCAAAAGCAACTTGAGCATTCTCCAATTTTTATGTAAAATTGTAAACACCCTACCATCTTATATCCTTAAGGTCTCAGCTATCTCACGCAACTTCACTTTACGGTCTTTCAAAACTATTTTATGAGCTTTTTAGATATTTTCTGGAACAAGCGCTGATTTTGGAGGACCAGAGCGTTCAGCGTTCAGCATTATCGGTGTTTTTACGACTGCGTTTAAATTCAGCATACCAGTCAATAATATTAGATTTAACATGCGCAGAATCTCCATAACACTTTTCTAGCCACTGTTATGCTTAAACAGTATTTTTCCTCATTAAAAAAACAATGTTTAATCAAAACATGAAATTCTTTTTTATGCATTGTATATAATATATATATATATATAATTAATTTCAAAAATGGATAATTTTTAAAAGTACTCGTCAGAATGACCTGTTATTTTAGCAGAACAACCGTGAAGTCGTGAGGTAACGTAATTTTGTTTGGCAAAGGAAAACATAGTTCAAACATCTACAGATAGATCGCGCTGTCAGGGATCGGAGATATAAAATTAGTATGTTATGAAAATGATCTCTACATTTCATGTAGTGCATTAATTGTATCTCACTGTGAACAATTTTCTGTATGCCAATAGCATTTTTATTATCAATATTTTTTTATATTTATATATTTACTTATTTATTTATTTTTATCTTGTAACCTTCGCAAATACTGTATTTGTGTTCTTCAGAAATGATTTTCGAATTTTCGATTAATTTATTGTTCAAAATTTTGTCAAATTTTCTAACTATTCATGTTTTGAGTTTCCTCTTGTTTGTGGATTTTTCTGTACGGCGGCTTCGCCGTAACTCTTCTTTTTGAAATTGTATCTGTTTTCATGGGCTTTGGACAAATTCTGGTACTTTTCATCATCACAATATGTTTACCTTTTTTCAATGTTTTTTTTTTTTTTTTTTTTTTTTTTTTTATCTATGTTTGAACACTCAAACTCCTAAATTCTATTTTCTGAGTAACTACTTTTGTAATTTTAAGGTATCACTAAATTCTTTGAGGCCTTCTGGTGTTGCCATGTATCACCACCAAGCCTACCTTTTTGAATCCTCTTTTTCTTTTGCTGAGAGGTCACGTATGCGCACTTAAAGCCTACAGTATTCCCCAGATGCCCCCTGACGGGGGCGGGACGGGGTTAAGCTTTGATCTATTAGGAAGGTTTGGACATTAAAATGCATAAAATTGGGTTCAATAACCACAAATGGTCTGCGAAAAATGATTGCTAAATTTGAAGAGATTGGTTAATTTGACGCGAAACGGGATAGAGGCAGGAAACCATTTTCGGTTGCAGTGGAAGATGTGGCTACAGCATTACAAGAAAAGACGAACAGTGATGCTGGAGTCAGTAGTGTATGGGGAATTGGCCCGAATGTTGATATGCCGATCGGCACAGTACGTGAAGAATCTTGAGCTGTGACCAGTACAAGATAACTGTAAACTGTGCAGCAGTTGCTGCCTGCTGATCGGAATGCAAGTAAATCTTTTGAACTACGATTGCTTGCCCGAATGAAAGTTGAAAACTTATGGCCATAGAACATTTTGTGGTCTTACGAACCCCACTTCTATTTGCAACGGTCTGTAAATGCGCAAAATTGCAGGATACGGGTGACCGAGAATCCGTATTAGCTTCAGCCATTACCTTTTCCACTCTGAAAAAGTCCCTCTGTGGTGCAGAATAACGGCAACGTTCATCGTCGGTCCGTTTTTCTTCGAGGTCCTGTTACTTGCATCAATACTGGCAAGTGGTACAAAGCACTTCTGCGCAACTATGTCCTTGTGGCACTTCAGCAGCGTCAGTGTGTGAATCTCTTAATATCCATGCAAGATGGCGCTCCTCTGCACATTGCTATTCTTGTGAAGCAGCAGCTGAGTGTAGCTGCTTAGTGTTCTTTTCGGAGATGATAGGATCATTAGCAACCATTTTCCAACAAAATGACCACCATGTTCCCCCGACCTAAAACCCGTATGATTTCTAGCTTTGTTTTTACCTAAAGAATGTTTTTTACAGCGGAATGTTGTATATATCAAAGCTTAACCCCGTCCCGCCCCCGTCAGGGGGCATCCGGAGAATACTGTACTCTAAGTGCACGCACGTGACCTCTCAGTAAAAAAAAAGGATTCAAAAAGGTAGGCTTGGTGGCGATTCATGGCAACACCAGAAGGCCTCAAAGAATTTAGTGAAATCTTAAAATTAACAATAGTAGTTACTCAGATAGTAGGAGTTTCAGTGTTTAAACATAATAGACGAGGCATCAAAAAAAAAAGAAAAAAAAGGTAAACATATTTTGAAGATGATGAGTACCAGAATTTGTCCAAAACCCATGAAAACAGATACAATTTCAAAAAGAAGAGTTACGGCAATGTGGTTATACATATATAAAAATTCATTTTTGCATAAATATTATTCTTGTAGTCACATTCATACATTCAAGGTCGGAATTTAAAATAAAATAAAATACTGTGCGCAAAAGATGAAAGAGCAGTTGAAAGAGGATACAGCAAGAATGCTGCCCTGAAAGTTTGAATGCAAATGGAAAAAAAACTGCATAATGTTTGTCTTTAAAATTGTCATGATATTTTCCTTTTAAAAAAATTTTTGTGCAACTTATTTCTTTTATTATTATGCGATTCAAAATAAATTATTATGCGATTTCATTTAGAAAACTTGTTGCATTAAATATCAGTTATAGTGTGCATTTTTAAGATTTCTTTCAACATTATAGCTATAAAGTTTACTTTACAAGAAATGCTCAAAGTTTAAATGTAATTAAGAAAGTAAAATAATTATGTCAAGCCTGTCACTTTTTAGATTTCATTTTTTATGGCGAGTAAATAAATGGCTGACACACATGCTAATAAAAATAAAAATATTGGTGCAAAAAATTGTTAGAACGATATCTTATAGCAACTTTAATTATTAGTTTAATAATTTGTCTTATAATAACTTTGCTGATTTTTTTTTCTTTAATGTCTCAAGAAGTAAGAAGAGTTTGAATATTAGTTGCAAAAAAACTTGACAGCCATTTATTTCTTGTTAACTGTTCAGTAAAAATATTATATAGATTTAAAATATTTCTTCTGCCATTAGAGAAGTACATAGTAAGTGCTTACAGCTGTTTAATACTCAAATTTAAATAAAAAATAGAAAATTATAATCCGCTTAAACAATTTTATGTTTTAAAACAACTGTTCTCTTTAAAAAAAATTTGAAAAATTAGCACAAATAAAATGCAAAATAAAATTTGAGCTGCAAGTTTTAAAAAAAAAAGAAGAAAAATAACTTTTTCTATATTTTTAAATATAATTTTGTTCAATAAACATTTTATGATATCTTTTACTTAGAAATCTGATTCTTTTTACTAGAATATTCTGATTTTAATTACTGAACTATTGTATTAAATTTTAAGGCCTGGCTTATCATTTAAAAATTCTAAGAGCTGACCTACTAAATATTATTAAATGAAACTATGTCGGATTTTTTTTTTTACTGAAACAGTATATTACAATTTTAATTACTGAACTATTGCATTACATTTTAAAGATCTAACCTATAATTTAAAAATCTTAAAAACTGGCACTGTCTTACGAACTGGCACTTTATATTACGAATCTAATAAGCATTATAGTGTTATAGCTGGCATAAAATTATTTCTGAGATTGCACTAAAAATAAAATGTACATCTATTTATCTGTTTAAAATAAAATGATCTTCAAAAATGTAAACCTTGACGACCTTAATTATACAAAAGTAGTTGTTTTGAAATGTAGTTATTTTGAAATTGGTAAAATAAATAGAAAGTTCATTAAAAATGTTTTAAAAATTAAAGCTAGCATTTTATGACTGAACTTCTTTAACTGAAACTTTTTTTGTAGGTTTATTAATGAAAATAATTAAAAAACGAACCTTTCATCCCCTTTTTTTATTAAAGAAATGAAATTCGGAAAAAAATAACAGGGTGTTTTTTTATTAATTTTTGTGTTGACTAATTTTTTGCAATTTATTATTGACGAAAATAGAAGTAATATTTTTTTTCTCTTTTGAATAGTAAATACAGACTACTATAATCAAAACACGTATCCCAGCTGAAAATTTGCCGAATCAGTTTATCTTCCTCCTTTAATCTAGGTAATTATAAATGTTATGGAAAGCTACTAAATATTTTCCTTTTACCTTCACAAAAATGTAATTTACTAAAAGTTTAATCAGTTTAGAGATTATTAAATTTTTAATCTTGCTAATAAATGCTTTTCAAATATACCTAATTCTAGTACTTTTCGAAAAAAAATACTCTAAGGGTTAAATAAAAAAAATTTACCCTTACATGGCAATCAAATATACTTCATTAGAAAGTTGAGTTCCCTATTCAAATATGGCTAATTTGCCAATTAATTAAAAACCTATTTTTAATTCTAAATAATTCTACGCCCACTTTCGAAATGTTCCGGCATAGAGATGAGAATGTCCCATGAATTAAAGATAATTACAGTCCTCATCAGATTGTACGTAATCTGCATGATGTAAAAGAAGAAATTTAATGTTTAAAATTGTAAAATCTAATGGTTTCTATACTTTTTATTCCCAAAGAATGGCTTTTGTTATCACGGAAAACTCATTTAAAGTGATCTAGATCCCAGATTTTGTTTAAATGCGCGGAAATAGCGGTTCATTAATGTACGAAGACATCTTTTAGTTAAACTCTGGCTATTAGTGCGTTGGCGCATTTTCAAGTATTTAACAAAAGCTGTTTTGATTAGTCTAGCTTGACCCAAAAAGCGTTTTTTTCAACGTTATTCACTATCTCTAACAATAACGTTTAGAATTTTAAGTGGCGCCACGAGATTTGAGCCAGGAACATATTACAGGCTTCAAGGTTAATACTAAACATTCATAATCGAAAGCTCTATGTCAAGTTAATTACATCACTTAGTATACATAACATCATGCAACTCATTAATTACCCAACTTTTTCATGGTTGTTAAGTGATCTTAAAATATTTAAATTTTGAAGGAGAATTTTTTTCTCTCTTCACATCAGCTTGAATTACTGGTATGAATCTATATAAGGATGCTGAATGATTGCAGTTTAAATATAACTAAATTTTTTTATTACGCATGTAATATACGCAAATGATATTTTTTATGATATAATTATTTTAACGTGGCGTAAATAGTTAAATTCGATTTTTTATATAAGAATTAATTCATTTATAAGTAGTTTATCCATTACTTTTGCAGAAGAGTTTGAAACATTAATAGAGAGAGTATAAAAAAGAAAAAGATTTATAACTAGTAAATACAAAATAAGTTAAAAATATAGTATTTTGCCTATCTTTTCAGCATACATTACCACATTGATAAATGTGCATAGTACACTCTCTGAAATACTCTCACTTTTGATGATTCAGCAATCTTTGAGCAGTATTTCGTTAATTTTGAGAATCATTTCGTCACGAAATCACGTCATTTGTGACAAAACTCGAACTCTCAAATATATGACGAAAATGTTTCATCAACTTAAAACCTAATGATAGTGCGTTGTGGTGATTGTTAAATTAAAAAAAACTATACTAAAGACAATACAATCAAAAATAAAGTTACGGGTAAATCGATTTTCTGTTTTGTGGTCCATGTGTCAGTATCGTACAAGGAAGATACGAGGCTCGGATCCTGTTTCGGGCATGTGTGTAATTTATCTCTCTGTCCTATCAGTCCCTGTGTAGTGCTACCTACATGATTCTAACGTTAAAGTGATTGTTAGAAAAATTAAAAGCATTAGATAAAAAAAATTGAAAAAAGAATGACATAATATATAATTTTGACGAAAGTTGTTTCCTCGAAGTAATGACGACAGCCAACGTCACTTTGTCAAATTTTTCGCTCGGAGCTTGTTCCAAGGAAACGATTTGGTCAGAATTGTAGTAAGTGTCGTTATTTTTGATTATCGATTTTTAACTGTTGGAGAAGAAATTCTAAATCTAACAAGTTTTAAACAATGTAATTTTTTAAAACTCGTTTGTTTTAACTATATCTCTTTAAAATTAAATTCTTTGCCTATAGTGTCTTAGCTTTTTTTTTTCCTATTTTATAAAGCAAGACAATATTTGATATAATAAAATTAAACATGAAAAATTCACGCATGAATAATTTACGACTCTTAAATTGTCTTAAAAAGTGGAGTTGAGTATTTAATAGATTACGCGAAGTACAAAATTAATTCTCAAATAGCAGGCAACTTTATGGGAAACGTTGCATTACCATTTGATTGCAGAGAGAATGAGAGTGAGTAATTAATACTTTTTTTAAACTTGGTAGAAAAATTAGTATGCCAAACTTACGTTCTTAACGATTGAATAAAAGCAAGAAATCTCACTTTATGGCTTTTATTGTAAATCTTTTTTTTTTTTTTCTTTTTTTCATTCTAGCTTTGTCCAGGCTCTCTAATGCAACATGTTATTGGCATTGAAAAGTTAATGGTCAGGTCAACCTTCTATTTAACCTTCAATTTATTTTTGGTTTAATAATTACGATTTACATTGATTTTGGCCCATGTACAGTTCAAATATTTATGTAACAGACCTGTTGGTCATCTAGTTTTGCTTTAAAGTGCTAACGAAATTAAAATAAATCAATTCTAGCTCTCTCTGATTGCATTTCAAAATTAATTTTCGTATTGAGAGATTCTAAACTGCCAAAATTGGCATTTATGAATAAAAATGTTGGCAAAATACAATTAGTTTTACATGATTAATGGAAAATTAAAAATGTATACTCTAATTGAAAAGTACGAGTTTTATTTAAAATGTGAAAACTAGCATTTATTTAAAAATAAAATTGGGTAATATAGGTATGGTAACAAGACAGCTTATTTTATCAAATAATCAAAGTCGTTAAACAATTAACTGTATTTAAAGTGCCATTTTAAAAGCTTTAATCTGCCATCTCAACAATAAATGAAGATTTTTTTTTTTTTTTTTTTTTTGTAAACATATACCATGCTTTTCCATCCAAAAGTTTAATTTTTTTAAGCTTTCATATAAAACGTTACTAAGCTATCCAGTTTGGTATGCAAATCAAATTAAATACTCTTAAGCCTGTTTCGACCAAGTTACCTCTATACTCCACGAGTTAATTTCCTGTCTACAACCAAAATTGAGGTAATAATCCAAAAATATTAAAGATCTTATCTCCGTGTTTTCAAATTACGGATGCAAAATTTTTCCATTTACAACAAACGAGCCCTTTCATTAATTTCTTAGAGCCATTATAGACATTATGCCATTGCAAAATAATTGAAAAAGTCTAACGCTGCAAAAGCAGTATATTTACAAAAAAAATGCAATATCGAGTGTATTTATTAAATTAGTGGGCAGAATACTAATTTCATGATGTTTGCTCATTCCGGGTTTGTAAAAAAAATCTTGTACGAAACCTTAGAATCATTATGTCTGGCACGTTGATTTTCACACAAATTGGGCGGCGTGAATCTGTCATATCCGATTAAAGCATAAGATAACTGATGAGAAAAGTGCACTTTGTGTTTTAATAATGTCTAACGGTAGGTGCGAACAAAATTAGACTCTCAATGCTAGAATTTATGACGGTGTCAGCTTTCAATAGGCGTTTTTAACTTGCACCATTTGGGCGTTGAGCCCAAAATGCAACGTAGCTTTAATAAGAAAATGCCACGGACGTACGTAAATAAATGTAATTAATGTGCTCCGCTTATTGCAAAGACTTGTTGAGGGAGTGAGAATTGATTCTCTCTTGAAGTTTTCTACTAACGTTAATACTGAGTGCGAACATCATATTGTTAAATTTCGGAGCTTTGAATTTATACGACCCAATTGATGTTAGATCATATAGTTATAGGCTAATTGCTTTAGAAAGTTAATTGAAGAAAAATATTGGTCTTGTTGTGAAATGCAATGGAAGAGCGGGTGTTTACCGATTGCTTTTTTTAATTATTTAGTGGCAGACATCAGAGGATTTTTAACCAAGAGTTCTAAACTTATTAAACATGACTCAAACGTTGTTCTGAATTATTTCAGTGAAGGCTGGCCTTTTTTGGAAGAAAATTCACTGATTCATTTCATTCATTTTATTGTACCATTGATTTCTTCAGTCACTCATTCATTCACCATTACCCTGACAATGCGTATGCGTTTCTTTTACGTAAGCCAAATTAAGAACAGTTGATCATACTACACTTGAACTTTCAATGTATTAATAAGTAAAAAATAGGTTGTCGTATTTGTATTTATAAGTTTTAAGATTAGCACAACAAATATTTTCCTCTAGATTTAGCATCGACTGCAATATGCATTTTGAACTGCATTGAATAAAAATTATTGTGCAAACGGTATTCCATATGCAATGCAATAGGACTTAAATTATTATCCACAGGAACGAAATGAAATCCTGCTGTGGATAATCGAAATATTCGGTTTTTTAAAGTTATCGTGATATTTTGACTATTTCTTAAATAAATCCTAAATAACGAAGTTTTTTAACAGTAGAGCTGTTAATAATTAACAGCTCTTTCACTATGTACTATGGCCAAAAATAGCAGCATTCCTTTGTTTCTATTTTTAAATTAACCATTGTCACACAGTAAAATACGAATTCTTAATTGTTAGATGAAGTAATTTATTTTCACAGTTGATTTCATTCATTTTTATTCATTTTCCAGCTTTAAGGCTTAATCCATTCGTACAACGATATTTTATGATTTTCGTAAAAATAACATAACTCTCGTTACCAGTATTTTTTCTCAGTTTTTATGTTCAAATTAAATCAAACTTCACTACTATCAATGAAAAAAGGCAAACAGTGGAAGTTACTAACCAATTATTTATATATATATATCAAATAATATTCCATTCAAGAATGTGTGTTCTATATTTGTAATTTATTCATTTTTATAAAAATAGAACGTAGAACATTTTAACTCTTAAATCAAAATAAGTTGTGTAAATCAGGCAAAAAAGAATTGTCAAATATATGAAAATGTTTTAGGTATTTTTTGAAAATAACTTTTTTATGAAACATTTTACGAAAAGCCTTAAATTTTCTTACCCGCTTTATTCAAACCCAAACAAATGATAAGCAGTTGTGATCGAACTCCAGGTTCTTTTTTTATAATAAATTATTTCATTGTTGTCTGAAATTCTTTTATTCGTGCCTATTGATAGAACTATGCAATTATTCATTCGTTTGATTTTTTGAGGAAAGAATTCAAAGAGGTTTATAAATTTTTATAGACTTTTTCGCAGTGAGTTCTTCTTTGCTTTCAGTTTTGTTTGCCTTCATTCAAAATTAAAATTTCTTTTATATCTTGTGGACATTTCAATCTCGAGAATTATTCATGAATACAGCTTGAAGCATTATTTAAAGAATAAATTTTTTTTGTCCAAGTGTAGTATTGATCTATTTTTAGTTTTTAAAGACATTAAAATTGTAAAGTAAATTCACTATAGAATTTTGTTAAAATGTAACACATGGTTAAAGTTTAAGAACAGTCATATTAAACTATGTCAAATAAAAATATCAGAAAAAAACTTTTTTGTTTTATTGCTTTCACACTGAAATTTCTTCTGAAAATACTATTTTTCGTGTAATTTATACATATGTTTTTATTCATTAATGATGAATAAGAAATGATTTGTACCTGACGCAAAGCATTGTGAAGCATAATTAAATTTGTGATTGGAAAAATGTTCATTCATCGCTCGTAATGAATATTTTTTTATCACCCATTCAGTTGTAATCTTCCTACTTTCAAAAAAAATAATATTCATCGTCAATACATAGTGAATATTTTTAATAACCTATCAAATTATATTATTCTTAATTTGAAATATAATGAGTATACAAAATAATATTGAAAAATAATATTCTATAACCATACAAAGTGAATTATTTTTAATTTTTTCCTTTCATTTAACTAAAAACATTCATGTTCTTGATATGGATACAATACAATTTTTTAAAATGGATAACTGGTATAAAGTTATGGTGCATGGTGCAGTGTAGGTGCGTTTAGCCTTTATGCCAATAAATTGAATGAGGGATTCGAAAAAGAATAATATACCTTAATAAAAAATGGAGGCCGACCGGTCTGTGTAGGGGCAGGGAACTGTCCTTGCATCAGAAAGGTTCTGGGTTCGAATCACGGGCAAGGCATGGATGTTTCTTTCTCTCTGTGTGTTTTATGTCCTTTCTCCTTTGTGTGTGTGAATGTGACCCGGCCTATAAACGGGCCGAGTGAATGGTGTGGCAGAAGTCGAATTCCTGGCCATAGATGGCCGCCACTGAATAACAGGAACAATCGCACCCCCTCTGCCTAACAGGCATACGACGGAGAAAGAAAAAAAATGGAGAAACTTTATACTTTTTCAGTCATCCATCTAATGACGTAACTATTTGCTTGAAAAAAATAATGACGAATTAAACTTGAGGACTAACGCTACTTACGATATTCGAAAATTTAGAAGCTATTGGAAAAATCATTGTGTTTAAAGTAACTTTTTAAAATGAAACAAGAAAATTGGTTATGGTAATTTATTTGATCATCATTTAAATTGTAAGCTTTTTTTCCCTTTTGATTTTTTTTTTTTTTTTCAATTTGGTGCAGCTTAGCTGCTTTAGGTTCTTGTGTTAAACTATGCATCCAATCCAACCCCGGTTCAATTTGCATTTTATTTTAATAGAAACAAACAAGATCATTGCGAAATATTTATTAAAATGACAAAAAGATAAATTTAGGATGATTTATCATTTGAAAAGATGACTTTATATATATATATATATATATATATATATATATATATATATATATATATATATATATATATATATATATATATATATATATATATATATATATATATATATATATATATATATATATATTTATATATATATTTATATATATATTTATATATATATTTATATATATATTTATATATATATTTATATATATATTTATATATATATTTATATATATATTTATATATATATTTATATATATATTTATATATATATTTATATATATATTTATATATATATTTATATATATATTTATATATATATTTATATATATATTTATATATTTATATTTATATTTATATTTATATTTATATTTATATTTATATTTATATTTATATTTATATTTATATTTATATTTATATTTATATATATATATATATTTATATTTATATTTATATATATATTTATATATATATATATATATATATATATATATATATATATATATATTTATATATATATATATATATATATATTTATATATATATTTATATATATATTTATATATATATATATATATATATATTTATATATATATTTATATATATATTTATATATATATTTATATATATATTTATATATATATTTATATATATATTTATATATATATTTATATATATATTTATATATATATTTATATATATATTTATATATATATTTATATATATATTTATATATATATTTATATATATATTTATATATATATTTATATATATATTTATATATATATTTATATATATATATATATATATATTTATATATATATATATATATATATATTTATATATATATTTATATATATATATTTATATATATATATTTATATATATATATTTATATATATATATTTATATATATATATTTATATATATATATTTATATATATATATTTATATATATATATTTATATATATATATTTATATTTATATTTATATTTATATATATATATATTTATATTTATATATATATATATTTATATATATATATATATATATATATATTTATATATATATATATATATATATATTTATATATATATTTATATATATATTTATATATATATTTATATATATATTTATATATATATTTATATATATATTTATATATATATTTATATATATATTTATATATATATTTATATATATATTTATATATATATATTTATATATATATATTTATATATATATATTTATATATATATATTTATATATATATATTTATATATATATATATATATATTTATATATATATATTTATATATATATATTTATATATATATATTTATATATATATATTTATATATATATATTTATATATATATATTTATATATATATATATATATATATATATATATATATATATATATATATATATATATATATATATATATAATTTTTTCTACGTTTTATCTACGTTTTGAGTTTTACAGTATCTAAAACTTTTACCTTAAAATTGAAAAAATAATAGATAATGTAATGTTAAACATTGTGTTGTTAAATCATAAACAAAACATAATAAAAAGAGTTAAAATAAACTGAATAATGCGATTATAAATCGACTATTAGACATTATTCTATACTTATTAAGCGCTTATTTTCCAATGACAACCTGACAAGTTCACTGACAAAATGTTTGTCAGACATGCACACCAATTAACTTTATATATATTCAAATATGGTTTTATGTACAGGAAGTGTAAACAACTAATGACGTTCCTGGCACAAATTCAAGCTAATTGTTGCAAAAATTTAAGTTTTGTTTATTTGGAGACTAAATTAGTTAATTTCAAAAATTAAAAAAGGAACTTTTAAATTAAATTTTTAGCTTTTGAAATCAACAATGAATAATAAGCATTTGTTTATTTAAATAATACGTTAAGTTTTATAGCATAAAATGTTTTGTATAAAATCCATAAACACTTAAAAAAAAAAAACTTTCTATTCGTCTTTGACAGAATTCAACATCAGTAGCTTATTGGATTAAAATTTAAAACTTTATTCGTGAAAAGAAAACCTTTTATGTCAGAAGTTTTCTTTTAATTTTTTTAAACCTTCTGTCTATAAAAAAAATCGAGAAACTACGCTTCAACCTCAGCTGCGCAAGCTTTCCTAATCTAATATACCGAATGCAGTCACCTAAAATTCTAGAAAAATGGTGGAAAGAAATATATTTTTAGAATTTTGAAAAGTAATTTCCACCTAGAAATCTCGGAACATAACTTTCCAAACTGGATTCTTTACGTTCTTTAAGAATCTCGAACCCAATTCATTCTTTGCGTTTGCATATAAAATTTAATCAGTTTAGCATAAGGTAAGGTGGCATATGAGCAAGATAAATACATTCGTAGGAAAACACATCTGCTTTATCGCATTTAAGCTAAATTATACTTTGTTATTCATTTATAAGTATGTTGTGTTCTATGAACTAAAGTGTATATAGAGCATTAGAAATTTCTACATTTTTGAAACATAAGTTTCTTAAGCCTAGATCCGTGCGCTCTAATAGCAAAATAAAACTGAAAGAAAAATATAATTACGTTTGTCTTTGGAAATCAGGACTTTCTTGTATTTCTAATAAATGTATATTCAAAATTTACTTAATTAAAATTACAACTTCGATCTTTTTTGAAAAAAACTTTGGGATAAAACGAGGTTGCTAATGTTTAAAGGCCTACTGAAGACCAAATTAATCGGGCGAAATTTTAAAAAAGTTGGAGAAAAAAACGTTCGCTATTTTCGCGAGTACAATATAAAATACATTATTTTTTAATATTTTTTTTCACTTTTTAAATTTTTTTAACTAAATTTTCTTTTTCTTTTTTATATTACCCAAAAAGTCCTAATTCACCTTATTTGTTTATAGTCCTTAGCAATATTTCTATAAATTGTGTTTTGGTGCATTAGGATAATACTACTACCAGCGCCATCTTATTGAAGACTGCAGAGTTTAAAGTTCAAATTTGAGTATAAGATTTCAAAGTCGGAAAGTCGGTAGGGCATATAACAATAATGCTAAAACTGACCTTTTTCAATGTACTTAATGGCATCGTTTTGAAATTTTTTGAGGATATTTGAGATTATATAAGTTACATGCTGTGATGATACTGTAGCTTTTACCAAGAATACTTTTTGAGTTACGAAAGAATTTTTAGGAAAAAAAATAGGTTTTAAAAAAATAGATTTTAAGTTCATAATTTTTTTAAAATGTTTTTGCCAAAGATATGCATTAAAAGCTATCACAGTGTAAAATTGTATATGTAAATATTCTGTGAATAAAATAAACTGAAGCAATATCTTGTTTAGATGCGGAGAAAAAGTACATCGAAAAAGGTCACTTTTAACATCAATGGTATATACCTACCCACTCCGCTTAATCTAAAATATAGTTACTTCCTTGTGATAACTTTTCTAAGATTGTTTCTTCAAAGATCGTTCTCGCAGTGCAGCATAACTAAATCAAATAAATCGTGTTTTTAGTAGTTTCTCTCCTTTTAGGTACACAATTAGTTTATTTCTCCGATATTGGTAATGCTCTAAAAATTGTAGTTTACTCTTTCTCCCAATCTTGTAAAGAGTTTAAAATGGGAACACTAGTTGTGAAGTTATCCTCCGTGTGGTCAATGTATCTGATCTAATTTAATACTGCAGCATTCGATTATAGTCTCTTTGAACAACGATATTTAACCATCACTTTTTTAGACATCACTTTTATAGCTATGCGGTCATTTGACAGATAGGAGAGGGGATATTGACTGCTGAGAGCTCCTTGTGGGTGTTTGTATATGTGTATATATTAGAGTGGAATTTGGAGGAATAGAAACATGCAGGGATTGAAAAAAATTATGGAAACACTTTTATACTAACACTATGTGATCAATCTTTCTTTTTGCAGCAAATGTTTTGGAAGACTAACATATGGCAAAACCGTCGACACACCTTGAAAAATCATGCTTCAAGCTTTTAGAAATGATATCATTTTTTCCCATGTCAAATTTGGATGGACCAAACTGAGAAGATATTTATATCTTTTTCTATCTTTAATACCAAAAATTCTAAAATCATTCTATTAATTTATTTTTCGTTAAAAAATAAGAAAGATATAAAAAAATTTATTAATCCATATCGCTATAAAGGAAAATAAGTTAGCTGTTGTCGTATGACATTAAGACAAATGGGATGCACTTGTTTTCAGTGGCACCATCTATGGACAAGAATTTGATTTCTATCACAAACATACGTCACAACCTGTTTATAGGGTGGACCCATTTATTCATCCACAGATCCTAATTTTGACCTAAACCACAGATCGATCAATTTATAATTCAGTGCCTCTCTAGGTTTGATTTGCTATGGGAACATGAAAGACTTTGGAACCCGACAGATTTAACGTGCACCAATCACCATTTACGGGAAGACAAGGGCCAGGGGGGAGATCAAACTAACGACCTCTTGGACTTTGACCCAATGCCCTACCAACCTGGCTTATAAATTTGTTAAAATATATTTTAGTTTATTTTTTGAGTAGAAAAATGATAAATTACGCAGGAATATTATTAAATTAAAATGTCTCGCTTTCTTCTAACTAATTTAGAGATCACTCTCAGTTTTAACAGCAATTTTAATTTATCTTAAGCCGGTTTCAGAAAATGAATCCACGTAACTTCATCAAATTACAGGAAATTCATTATACATAATAGTTCAACAAAATACTTAGGCGTTTGATACATACTACAGTCAGCTTCCGATAAGCTGTTTAACACATAGATGGTTGATTCGCCTGCCGTGGCATTTTAATTATGAACACTCTCATTAAATGAGGATGGGCTTTGAATCTGGTGTAAAGGAAGTGGCGTCGTGTTATCTCATCACACCTCAGTACATAATCTGGAGAATTTAAATGTGATCTTGTATTATAGCTGTTGACATCTTAAGAAGTTGTTGATAATCAATAAGGTAGATTTAAGCTAAACATTAAAGCACATCTTAATCTTTATGTGATGCTTGCTAAGATAAAATGTGGATTAATTGTCGTATTTAATCATCCATATATATATATAAATTCGCTGAACAAAATTGTTTGTTTGAACTTGTTTTAGTATTCTCTTTTTTTTTTCTGAAATTTTGAAAAAATCAATTATTTTTTCCTGTGAAATATTTTATATATTTCGCATTTGATTTTCAATCAAGAAATGATAATTTTTTAAATCAAGAGGTTGATTAGATTTTTTTAATCAAATGTTGACTAAAAAAGAGAAAAAAAATAATCAAGAGTTCTTTAGATTTTTCTATTAATGAGTCACTGTTTTCAAATCAAAAGTTGATATTTTTTAGTTTTAATACTAGATCACAATGTAATAATTTAAATGTGATCTTGTATTATAGCTAGTGGCATCTTAATAAATAGTTAATAATCGGTAAGGCGAAACTAAACTAAGCATAAGAAGCACATCTTAGTCTTTATGTGATGTGTGTTAAGATAAAATATGGATCAATTGTGAACTTAATCATTTATATATGTTAATAAATTTACTGAACAAACTAGAAAAGAATTTAAAAACTCTTAAAAATTTTTCTAATCATGAGTCACCTTTTTTCTCTTCAAGTGGACATACATAGTATATATATATATATATATATATATATATATATATATATATATATATATATATATATATATATATATATTATATATATATATTATATATATATATTATATATATATATTATATATATATATTATATATATATATTATATATATATATTATATATATATTGGCGGTTAGTATCCGTAAATTACGTATGAAATTTTCTAAATAGAAAATTTCTCTTCTCTAGGTCATGGTTATTTGAGATGATTCAAATGCTAAAATGTCTTTGTTCGAAAAAATTGTTTCAATTATATATGGTCTCTTATAAATTTAGTATTTGTATTGATTTGACTTATTAAGTGACAATATAACTAATTGAGTTCATTTTTAGAAAACTCTTCATTTATAAATTATTATTAAGCAACGATTTAATTAACTCCATAAGAATATTCATTAATGATTATTTTATCAAAACCCCATTCTATTTTAAAATTATTTTATAGAACATGCTTTTAAAATTTCGAACCATATTGTAAAAAAAGTGGTATAAACGAACGATTTAAACAATTCTTCTCTAAAATAATCGATTACAACTTTGCATCTGATTTTTATCGCTAATTTTAAGCATATCATATTTCAAGTGATATAATTATTCGGCCTGCTAACCAATTACTGATGTAGCTATTGATTTCAGCGAGAAACAGTGAAGCCTAATCGTCTTTTTGATTGATGTCTTGAGTCAGCTGTTTTGACAAAGAGGATTTAATATCTAATTTCTCCCATCAACTAATAATTTCAGCTTGTGTTTGACCATCGCCCTAAACAGGTTTGGCGATGTTCGAACAGCGAGTTAAAACAAATCGTTTCAATCAGTGAAAGAATTGCTAAAATGAATTGGTTAGACAGAATGTTTTGTTGTGCTTCGATATATGTTCCCCGCTTTTGCTTCTACTCATATCTATTTTGACTGTGTCTAATATATTGCTATTTAGTTTAATATTTATTGGTAATTAATTGAACATTGTAATATATCGCTCATATAAAAATGCTTCAAAATACAAAAATTGGTACTCATTTAAAAATACACTTGCACTGAATGTTATGTATTATTTTAACATTAAAAGGATAAATCAACATATGTCTTTGTCATTACTGTGATTGGCTTAAAAAAATTTATATCTAATTTAGCCTGTGTCCAAAACATCACTCTTTTCTCCTTATTTTTAACATTTAATCGTAATTTATCGTTATTGAGCAATTGAGCATTGAAATGATAAATCACTAAAAATACTCCAAATATACAAAGCTGAATACCTAGTTAAGAATAAATTTATATTGAATGTGTGTATTTTAACTATGAATAACTAAAACTAAATCATCCTAAGTCCTTGTAATTACTTAGCTTTGGCTTACAAATTTAGCTAATTTTACTTGTGTCAGAAAAATCACTCTTGACCTCTCTATCATTAACATTTAATGGTAATTCACATTTACTAAACAATTGTAATTATAAAGCGCAAGTATAGAAGTGTTTGGTGACAGCTATATACACTGAGTGGCCAAATTATTATGACCACCTCCGAGTTTTATGCAAATGAGTTACTGCGTCACAGCGCTGCCGCAAGAGGGCAAGATAACTATAACACGGGAATGCTGGACAAGTGAGTCATCAGTTATACTGTGTTGCTTGCTCAGATATGGGAAAGAAAAGGGATTTAACTGAATTTCAACGTTGAATGATTGTGGGTGCGAGATGTGTCGGAACGAGTATCAGCAAAATGGCTGCACTTGTGAAGTATTCTAGAGCAGCAGTTGTTAATGTGTACAAAAAATGGACAATCAAGCAAAAAACCGGGTCTCAACGTCAGACTTGTGGTCGTCGCAGGATACTGAATGCTCGATCAGAGAGAAGGCTGCCTAGGGTTGTGCAGCGCAACTGGAGAGTAACAGTGCGACAAATTGCAAGTGATCTTAATCAAGGAGCAACTGTGAACGTATCTGAACGGACTGTTCGATGCACATTTCGCCGTGTAGGGTATAGGCCAACAGCGTACTGAAGGGGTGGTCATAATAATTTGGCCACTCAGTGTATATATATGTATATATATATAAAGTAGATCAATAATAGATCATGTAAGAATGCTCCAAAAACTAATAAAGATTGGTATTTGCTTAATTTTTTTTTTCATTTTTAGTAATTGCGACGTAATATTTTTATCTTAGATAACAAAAGATAACCTAGATTCCTAGATATTAATGTTACTTGGTAATTAATTGTTCAACTCATAGTTCATGAATTGAAAACAAATTAAATTTTTATATATGTATATATTGCCTTATGTCTAACGAGCTAACTTAAATTAACGAGATATTTTATTAAACTTTTTAAAATTATAAATTTTAATGTTTGCAATAATCGTTAGACGTTGTCAAAAAGTTAAATATCTGAACTTCGTTAAACCGGCAAAAGTTTGTAGCCTATTTTACGCATATTTAGTTATTTAGGGTTAAAAAATGCATAAATAAAGATAGATAATAATAGATTTTAATGATAGAATTTGAAAAAAATTGATCAATTACTGAAAACTGCAGAAGAATTTCAGAAACATTGTCTATCATTAAATAAAATTATGTAATAAAAATTTGTTTTTAATTGCATTTAAAGTTTATTTTTATGGTACTAATTAAAATTTTTAAATAAAAATCGATTGAATTTTCAAAACCCCCTTTTGTTTTTCTAAAATTAAATTATATAATTTAATTATATAATAAACTCATATAATAAAAAAAGAATTGTTATTAATATTTAGAGTTCTTTTTAAAATTTTTTTAATGAAAGACTGTTAAATCAATTTTTTTAACTTGTTTCTTTTCCAAAATTGAATTCTGTTTTTAAAGTATTTGTAAATTGAATTTTAAATTAAATATGCCTTTTAGAAAAATTATTTTTTTAATAAATAAAAAGAGGAAGATTTTAAGGCTAAATATGTGTAATAATAAGTAAAAAAAAAAAAAAGAAAATAAATTTCTTGTAATTGTTTGTGAAAAAAGTTCAGATTTCAAATTTAAAAGCTAAATTATTTTCTCTATGTTTAAAATACTTTATCAACAAATTCGTTGGATTCAACGCCTTCTAAATATTTGAAATAAAATAAGGAAATTTTCTTCCCTTCTTACGAAATGCAATTATCTAGGGATTCAAAAAAAGTAAATCAAACTTTTTTTAAATCATTCTTTTAGACCGTGTACATTCGGTTGATTTAATGCGATGTGTTCGTAAATTAAAAAGTAACAAATTTTGTTTATTTTTTTTCACCTTGTTCTTAAGTTTCGATGCACAGGAAAAAGAATCCTTCAATCTCGCTATGCAAAAAAAAATTTAATCTTCTGTTGAATTTTTCGAACCCTCACTCTTCTATTGAACGAATTACTTATACATCACACCTGATCCTATAAAGTGCCATTAAAGTTTAAAAAAAATAAATCAGGTAAGAATGCGTAAAAAAAAATTAATCTGATGGAAAAAAATCCAGTAATTCTTCAAGATTTTGTAAAAGTACAAACGCAGAAAGTTAAAATAATCGGTTTTGGGTATTGTTAAATTATTCAATACTTTTCTTATACACTAAAAGAACAAAGAAAAATAAATGTAATGTGTGTGTTTAAAACAGTGTTTGGAAAAATAGAAAAACATAAGATAGAGTGATTCTTGAACATGCATTAAAGTTTTATCGTTATGTTATTTTAAACATTTTACATTCTTGTATAAAAACTATTTTCCTTTCTGAAAAAAATTTATTAAGCTTTATTTGGTAGTTATTTTATAGTTATAAATTATCAAATTTTATATTGAAATAAGTTATTTAAAAATTGTTTATCGTATTATATATCTGTATCATTTAAATTAAAATAAATGTTAATTTATTGTATAAAATTGAATATTTGAAAATTGTTATTTTCTGTTAGCCTTTATTAGTAAATTTGTTTGATTTGATTTTTCTATGAGTTTATTTAAAAAATTCATAAAAAAATTTGTTTAGATAAAAAACGTAAATGGGTGATTCTTAGGAAACATGATAATTCGGACCAAGTAATTTCTTCAAATTTAGTGTCTTCGAAGTAATCTAATTTTTTTTGTATATTTATTTAGTTACATTTATCTTACAGACAGCAGCGTAGTTTATTGACATTTGCTCAAGAAAAAAATAAAGTAGAAATTCACCACATTTTGAATGCCAGGAAAATGATATATTAGCTTAGAAGTTTGAAAAAACAGTCACTTTTAGCTATTAGTAAGTAACAAAACCTAAGCCTCTTTATGTTAGATGGACCATGAATAACTTAAATTAATTATTTTATCTACTGTGGAAAGAATCAGAAAAATTTTTGTTGCTGATATGTAAAGAATAAAATTTTGTAAAATAATCAATCATGAAATAAATAAATAACTTTGATTACATTCAATCTTATTACTATCATACATAAACTTGGTATTAGGTTAATATTTGCTATCCCTCTTTACAGTATTAGCAGTTTAAAAAAATTCTGGTAACACTCCAATGTCCTGGCATTCATAAGCAAGGAAAATGACAGCCAGGATAATGACAAATTTGCCATTTTATAGCATATAACTTTACTTTAATATTTTGGCCTAAGACGTTTATATTCTGAAAAAAAACAACAGGATTTCTTGAAATAACTCAGATAAATCTATGTAGTTTATGTTATTAATGATTTGAAGAAGCCAGGAAAATGACAACACAAAAACCTACTCACCTTGAAAAATTTTTTGAAATAGATGTTGAACCAGAAAGTTGGTTTTTTATTCATGCAATAAGACATGTTTAGATAGGAGGGTATCTAATCAATCTATTAACGTAAGTGCTGGCTCTATCTATTTTGGTTATAAACCACTAAATAAAAGTAGCCAGGAAAATGCCAGATTTTCTTGTGACAAACAAATTATTGACAGAAAAAATTATTTTAAACAAAGTTTTTGTAAATAATACCCTCTGCGCTTATTCTAGAAATGCGCACACCGGTTGAGATAAAAAAAAATTAGATATTGAAAAATTTATGGGAAGTTTTGAAGATAGTTAATATTGGAAACATTGTTTGTGACATGCCAGAAATATGAAATTTTGAAGTTAAATTTAATTTTTTAAATATACAAAATAGTGGATGCTAGTACTAGGTTATTTTAAAATGCTATTTATAAATTTGCTATTATACACTGAGTGGCCAAATTATTATGACCACCCCTTCAGTACGCTGTTGGCCTATACCCTACACGGCGAAATGTGCATCGAACAGTCCGTTCAGAGACGTTCACAGTTGCTCCTTGATTAAGATCACTTGCAATTTGTCGCACTGTTACTCTCCTGTTGCGCTGCACAACCCTAGCCAGCCTTCTCTCTGATCGAGCATTCAGTACCCTGTGACGACCACAAGTCTGTTGAGACCCAGTTTTTTGCTTCATTGTCCATTCTTTGTACACATTAACAACTGCTGCTCTAGAATACTTCACAAGTGCAGCCATTTTGCTGATACTCGTTCCGACACATCTCGCACCCACAATCATTCCACGTTGAAATTGAGTTAAATCACTTTTCTTTCCCATATCTGAGCAAGCAACACAGTATAACTGATGACTCACTTGTCCAGCATTCCCGTGTTATAGTTATCTTGCCCTCTAGCGGCAGCGCTGTGACGCAGTAACTCATTTGCATAAAACTCTGAGGTGGTCATAATAATTTGGCCACTCAGTGTATACTATATTTATAAATTACATCAATGCTATTTATAAATTTCTTTTTTTAAAAAAAGTTCTTTTAGTAGTTCAGAATGAGATCTTGGTGCAAGTGACTGTAAATTGTCATATTTCATGAGAATCACCCATATATCTCTCGCAAAAAGTTTTTACTCTACTTTAGTATGGCTTATTGCGAAATTAAATTCTTTTAGAGAGATTAAAATATGAATTAAGACCCTTGCTCGGATTTTTTTTTCTTTTTTTTTAGGTTTACTAACTTTACTTCCTTAGTACATTCAATGTTTTAAAAGTGCCGATCTTATTAAACCCTGTTGCCAAGTCGAGTGTTTAGGGCATGCGTTAATGCAAAAATATTATAATGATGTTTTTAAACTAAAATGTAAGTTAAACATTAAAACGCTACCAACTGTAGGGAAATTTGAAATAATTTTTTAAAAACTTACTGAGATGAATCTCAGAAAATCATTAGGAAAGTGAAACATTTACAAAATGAAATAAAAGTAAATAAATAAGCAAATAAAAACTCCCTTTTCAAGGGGACTTCAAAACTTATTAAAGTAGAAACCGCTGCAGCATGATCATAAGTATCATGAGTGAAACTATCAGAAATGGAAAAGTTTCCCGGGACATCAAGGAAGCTTATCTCTCAACTCTTTGCACTCCAGGTAGAAAAGCTTAAAAAACTAATTAGAAAGACTGTTTTCAGTCTTGTATAATGTAACATTAATTTGTTTTAAAATAAAAATAAGGTGATACATAACGCGATTTTCTAAGAAGCGTAAGGACTACTATTTTTTGGGAGGGAGGGGGAAATATGGTTTATTTTTTTTAACAGTTACATAATTTTAATGTCCCGAAATTAGTTTTTTTTTCAACATATTCGCCATATTAATCTGTGCATATTTCGTAGACACTATGAGGATGCATTTATTTTCCCATCACTTTCTCAGCAATTCTCTTGAATTATGGGCAACTTTATCTTGATCACATTTCAAAAAGCTGTTGTTTGTTAATATATTGTTGTTGTAATTTGTGTTCAGATTGCACCTTCTTGTTTAAAAATATTTTTTATAGTAATTGTACTTCTAAAGCTTGAAATTATTTTAATATTTACACTCAAAATAATTTTGATTTTTGTGTTTGCAAATCTTGGAAAAAAAGCGCGAATTTTTCTTTGATATGAGAATAGCATCTGTTGGAAAGCAAGAATGAAAAAAAAAATGTACGGTGTTACGATAAACAATGCAAAAGTTAATTTTGATTAAATAAACAACCAGAAAAATATACAAATTAAATAGCTTATTCAAGCAATATTTTAATACTTCCTCTCTGGCGTATATGAAATCAAATTGAGAATTATTTGCGAATTTTCTAGTTACGGACGACACGGCAGTTTTTGTATGAGTATGATCTATCAACTTTTCAAAAGTGTTTCTATCAAAAGTTGAAATATAGGCAATTTCATTTCGAAATGATTTCAATAAATCTTACATTATATATACATTCCAAGTTAGGAAAAAGAATGGAAAATTTTTATAAAATTTTGAAATTTTGGGTAAAATATTCATATGGAATCTATCATTAGACAAAAAAAATTAACGCTTCCTAAGGGAACGCTTCCCCCTTTTTTACCTATAACTTTAAGTTACTTTATAAATTTTAGTGCATATTTATTGATTATTAAGTAAATAAATGCTGGAAGAGAACTTATGAGGACTTTATTATGGAAAGAAAAATAGTTCCCATATCTTGAGGATATTCCCCTCCCCCTATAACTTTAAGTATTAAGTGCAATGGTAAAAACATAATTTTACAGATATAGTTTTTAATTTTTAATCTGTTAAAAAACTGAATATAGCTGAATTGATTATTTATGATTTTAAAAAAATCCTTACCTTTAAGGAAATGCCACGCTTTTACTTGCAGCTAAAGTAGGCATGAATGTAAATAAGCAGCTACAGAGGTTGGTGGTAAACATGAAAAAGGATGGTATTGCTTGTCAAACCTACCAGCCAATGGAAACATTGTAATCGCTGGAGGTTTTATGTGCCACTTGGACATTTCCATTTTTAAGCATAAATATAGTAGTATCACCACCACTCAATTTATGAAGAAATAAGATAAAATCCTTTCAGTCATTTAGAATAGTAGAATTCTGTAGGATAGTACATTTTCCCTGAGTAATTCTAACTTTTTCATTATTAGGATACGAATAATCCTTACAAAAATTGTCGATGTTTTTAAGGTTTATTTAAGGAAGTTTTGTGGTATGGTTGATTTAAGGTTTATTTGAAGTTCAAAAACCTTCAAATATAAGCCTTCTAAGGAGTAATGAAGGTGCATGCAGTTGTTTTATTCATACTTGAGGTTGTTATGAGATTGATGAAAAACAACCTTAGAGCAACCAGCTTATAGATTATTGCATATTATACTCATATTATTAGTTATTATTGCATATTATACTCATATTATACAGTTATTTGCATATTATACTCATATATATCATACTCAAATAATATGAAATTATTTTCATCTCTAGGATTTAGATAAATTATATCCCAATTAAAAGTTGCTTAAAAATTGAAAAAAATATATACTAAAATTATTATTTTGTAGATACCTGAAACTTGTGATGTCCTCTGTAATGTCCTCTTCAAGGCGAATGTCTTTTTCATTTCAAAAATCTACACGAGTTATTTTCTATCAATTATTTACTTTAAAATCAAAATAAAATATGCATTAAAATATTAGTTACAAAATACCTAAAAATTTTAGTATTGGAGGGAAACAGTTAGAAGCGGTCTTTCAGGAAGTGGAAATTTTTTTTTTTTTTTTTGGTTTTCATGTCTAGACTTCATATTAGTAGACTTCATAAAGTTTCAAAATTTTTCCATTATTCGTCGTAGATTGTTCGTAAGGAACACGGTTCCCATTAGAAACTGAAGTCCAGCATCATTGTCTGTGGTCATTAAGCGGGTCGGTGACAAATTTGATCAGCTAGCGTTGGAATTTAGGGTGCACAGTATCAGTCTTCATTAAACTGTTCTACCGTAAAGAGCTAGACTTCACGCGCAAGTCATCAGACTATCAAAGCGGATGAGGCACCTTCTCTGCAAAAGATCTAAATTGTGATGGCATGTCTTTGGATCATCTTCGTGGATGTTTCCCAAGCCATCACCTATAACCCATTTTGCACAAATAAAGTATTTAACAAAGTACATACACTTATTTGTCGTCTTTACATCCAGTCTCAGTGTTTTATGATATTGTTGCAGTATTTTGAATTTTCAGTATTCCTTTTTTGTTTTGAAGTGTTTTAACTAATTGCAATTCTTAAATTGAAACTAATTGCTGTATGATATTAATATTTATTTACAATTATTATATGTATATAGTAATACTACTATATAATTATAATAACACTTGCTTTTTCCAAAATTCACATTTTGTAACAGAGTATCAAAGAAGTGTGTGCGAGCTTCCACCTTAGTGTGAACGGAGCGCCTGCTTGAAGATTAGTATTGAAAAACTTATGTCACCGTCTTAAACAAGGTTAACATAAAATTTATTTGGATTAAATTAACTACTTGAAAAATATATAAAGTAAGTATCTCACATACCAGCAAGAGTTTGATACTGCATCTCAGGCTTATAATAAATCAAGTTAATAATTCTTAACATAGTTTCAAATTACTGAGAATATTTATAGATAATGAACTATTAATTTGTCAGAAAAATGCCGACGTTCAGTCAATGAAAGTTATATTCCATTATTATTATTATACAATTATGTAGGTGTCTAATAAAGGTCTTGGCGTACAAAATCAATATCTATAGTTTAATTGAATTTCATATCTTGACAAAATTGATCATAATGAAGCCTCTCGGTACGTTATAATTAAGTCATTAGCGAATATCAAAACATGGAAGCATGTAATAGGCGTGTGATTGATCGACGGTTAATTTCCCATATTTAGACAGGAATTTGGGGAACACTAATTAATTTCTCAGCCCTTATTATGATATTGCTCTTTTAAGTTGTAAAACTAAGAAGTGACAAAATCTTGAATAATAGTATTTTTTCCTAAGCCTAATTAGGCTTAATAACCTCATTGCGTGTTTTTTTAAACGAGACCAATCTGAAATTTTTTTTTTTTTTTGGTTTGGAAACAAAAATGATTCACTTTTAACACCTATTCACCCTATTTCATTTGTATATGAAATGTAAAGGAATACTACAAATAGTTCATTTCTATTTTATTAGATATATGGCATTCCTTCAGTCAATTCAATAACACTTGTAATAACAATAACAGGTGAACTTAAAATTCAGCATTTTTAAGTAGAAATTGTGAAAAGACAAATGAGCGAAGGGAAAATATCGAATACCTTTTTAAAAATCATCATATTCATCAAAATAATCAATTCAGTTGCAAAACACGTATTTAACATGTTCTGTAATTACATTGAACGTTTACTTTAACAATGACTGATGTGACGAAAGGACAGGAGATATTAGTGATATTTTACACTTTCCTAGTAAAGATGTTATTCATAATATTTACAATATAAAAATTAAGTGCTGTTAAAAGGTATCATTGTAAGGTCAGAATTTTTTAAAAATTTTTTTAATATATATATATATATATATATATATATATATATATATATATATATATATATATATATATATATATATATATATATATAATGTACAAACATTGCAGGCATTCCATAACAAACCTTTGATAAAAATGCTTTTTCACATGAAGTTTCCCAAATTATTGTTTACCAAGGCTAGGGATCTGGAACATTTCATAAATGGTAGAACTATACTGCAGAAACTCGTCATAAAGATTTTGAAAGTCTAGTTTTAATCGAAAATTTTGCAAATGAAGTCTAAAGATTAATTACAACGCAAAGCACATTGCTTACAGGAAAATGATTTATAAAACAAAGTTTGAATGTGAGTATAATGCTCGTGTTAAGTATCCGCTGAATAAAAATTAATGTAATTGTAGTTTTTAATAGTTTTTTTGTTTGCTAAATGAAAATTCAATTTGCTTGCAAGTGTCACCTACCGTTTGCAAAGGGCCGGAATAGTTGGAAAAGTCGTTCGCATTTTCTAACCACCTGATATTTTTTAGGTTTACAACAATCAGCCTATAACGTATAATTAGGTGCTCGAATAACTATTTAACAAGACAAAATTTCCTTAGGCTAATTCAATGAGCCTTGTGTTATCGTATAGTTAATATAGGAAATCGTCTGTATATTTATTCTAATTTTATTTTTATGTAATTAAAAATCGAAGCTTCACCCTCTCCTCCTGTTCACTAATCTCCGTAATAGTTTCTCATTCATCATTGTTTTTTTCTTAAGAGAAAATATTTTTTTCAAAAGAACATTTTGTTAACAAAATATGCAACTAATGTAGTTTTCTCTATAAAATTTTTTTCCAAATAATAATCGTAGCGAAATGAATGATGATCTGATTTTAAAAAATAATCATCTGTACGTGAAAAAAAAATTTAAACTAAGCAATACAGTTTGTGTGATTCAATTAGAAGAAAAAAGTTCGAAAGAAGTTTACTAGTTAACCGCTTAGACGCCTATGTTAAAAAAAAAGAAAAAGGAATGGTGTTAGAAATATAATTTGTTTATAAATTTAAAATTTACGCGAATGATTTTTTTTTCTCATTTAGTGCGGGTATGCTTCCATAATTATGATATTCTTGGGAATTTTAGAAATTAGAAATAATTTGTAAATTTTTCTTTTGCTTGCGATTATAATTAACCAAAAAAATCTAACTTATTTTAAGAGCTAAAATTAGTTTTTTAGAGGTCTGCAGATTGCAGAGCTTTTTTTTACAGCAATTTTAGTTAATTTTAGTTGAACTAAATATCGAATGCTATAATTTTATTTCATCGTACTTCCAGTGCCTTTTTCTACACATTTTCGCAATTTCTAAAGCAAATAATTTTTGCAAAGTAACAAAATGTAACGTCAAGGTGAGCACCCAAAACAGCGGTGGCATGTTTCGATATTATTATTATTTTTTTTTAAATATATCGCTTATAGTTTTTTCAGTATATAGAGAAGCTAAAGAATGCAGTAAAGAGACCGTTGATAGCTTTTGCGGTTTTCTTCTCGATGTTACGCAACTTCAGGTAATACTAAAAGAATACAAATAATTTTTTTTAATCAAAATGGACAAAACGTCTTTGAAAAAAATGCGCTAAAAAGCAGCAGAAATTTCAATAAAAGAGAGAATAAAAGTAGAAATAAATGAAGCGAAGGAAATAAAGTTAAAATTAAAAATATAAAAATTTAAAAATATGACCACTGAAGCCGACGTCTTCAGGGGGTACCGCCCCAGTGGCCATAAAACAAAACCTTTTCTATAGAGAGAGATGGTAAAAGCCTAAAAAAACTCCCTCAGTACCCCGAAGGTTTTGTATAGAAGTCCAGGAGAAAAAAAACATGTAAAACATAGAACTAATTCAGAAAAGATTTTCTCCTAGACTTCTATACAAAACCTTCGTGGTACTGAGGGAGTTTTTTTAGGCTTTTGCCATCTCTCTCAATAGAAAAGGTTTTTTTTATGGCCACTGGGGCCGGTATCCCCTGAAGACGTCGGCTTCAGTGGTCAAATTTTTAAATTTTTATATTTTTAATTTTATTTCCTTCTCTTCCTTTATGCAACTTCAGGTAAGTTTCATCAAATAGTGTCCGTGAAAGCTAGTTTGTCCATTTATTATCCAGTTGTCGTTGGCAACTTAACGCTTTACATTTCAAATAACTTTTGTTTCTTCTCATTCAAGTCTGGTAAGTCTTCAAAATGGGCTCCTATTTTTGAGCGATTGAAATATGTCGACTGTTTTTTTTTTTTTTTTTTTTCCCAATCTGTATATTTTTGAAGTGAAAGAAGTTTTTTTTAATAAAGTAACATATAGTCATTATATTGTGCAACGCAGAATGGCCGTGCGTTTAAATTTAAGCCGATAATTTAATGCCGTTTTAAAAGGTAAAATTATTCTCTACAGTGATCGCAAACAAAAAAAAGGGGGCTATATCGCATAGAAATGACAGGCACTTATAAACATCATCAACCAGCCGACCTCTTTCTAACAGCATTAAAGTCATAATTGTAAAATACGGCCAACGATTACTGCTTTCAGCGGGAGGTGAGAGTTATTCCAGTTCCACTTTCGTCTCTCAACGATTCATAAATCTTTCTGTAACTTATCCTGAGGCACCCCAACGATTCGAAACATACTTAAAGCTCTCCCAAGGCGAACCGTTGAGTCCGACATCGAACAACCAACCCTACCCACGCGCACCCTGTATGTGTGTATGTCATTGACGTGTCAGCTATCACTTCATTAACAAGATTCCGAGAATTTCATGCTAACGCTGGAGCTAAGCATTGAAAATAATTACTCACGGCTGATTTGTGAAGAAGGTATTCAATGATTAGGGAATAATATACGTCAATTATTCAGAATTGTTCATTGAAGTTTGATTATTAAGAAACTTGAATTTTTATTGTTCCATCTCTTGCCATTCATTCAAACATAAGCTGTATCGATATCAATTGATTTTTCTTGATAATCAAACTTCAATGAACAGTTTTAAATGTTTTGTGTTATTCATTTAATTTATTTAAAACTGAGTTTATATTCACCTAATACTTGGCATGTACAGTTTTTTTTTAAAAATGTTTCTGAGAAGAGGTTGAATTTATTAGAATAAAAATTCTAGTACTTTTCTATAAATATTCAAACTAATTCATTAGTTTTTTTGAAAGTAATAGTTTAGCTATTCTTTACTCATTTCCCCACTTCAGGATGTTTTAAATAATTAATGATAGTCAGGGACATCAGTTTAATATATCATTTGTTTATTTTGAAGTTTGATTTTTTTCAAGCATTAAACTAACCTTTTAACTGATTAACTTTGTTCATACATATCATAACGTATGGAGAGTTCCAAAGAGGACTTGATTGATTTCGAGAGCAACAAACTGATTTTTCAAATTATATTTCATGCTTAAACAGTATAAAGTCAAAATTTCCAACAGTCAGTTTCGTTTTTGTTTTAAGTTAAAATCCTTTTTTTCTACAATTAAGCCTAGACTAATTATTTTCAATGCATAGCTCCAGCATCAGTATTTTTGGAATTTTATTGAATGAATAATATTAAACAATTATTCAGAACTATTTATTGAAGTTTGATTACCAAGAAGCATCAATTGCTATCCTTACATCTTTCGTTAAATATTCAATTTTTCAAAATTTGATTTCTCAGGAACTGTTTGACCAATTTCTATCAAACTTTGTATTTTTCAATATAAAATTATTCTTAAAGTGATGTAAAAATTTTTATGATTTACAATTTAAAAATTTTTTAACTGTTTTAACTGTTCCGATTTTTTTTAAATAATATACAATAAGTAATTATTAAAAACTGTTTTTTGCAGGAAATTTTTCTTGCATAAACGAATATTATAACTATGTGCAAAATTTTTTCGATTCATTTAAAACATTTTCGGAACATTTCAATATACTCCAAAAGTAGAATTAATATTAAAAGGATAAAATTTTGGACCACTCTCCTGATCAAACTATTAAGACTACGATTCAGATTGCAGCTAACCCTCTCTATTTTGAGGGTCTGAAATTTGAATTCGTTCGACAAAAGGTATGTTTATTCATAGAAAGTACCTCTATGAGTCTGTTTCCGTAACTTAAAATATCTTCTGCATTAATTAGCATATTTGAGGTCAAACCCTTGATGTCTTAGAACGTGAAAATCATTATATCAAAAGTTATGGAGGGTGTTTCGTTATATAATATAAGTGCACTGTACATGGATCGTGTGCAATTGTAGCATATTTAAAATTATAACTTAAGTCCAACCACACTATAGTGAACCTTCAAGGGATTGGAGTTTCGTTTCACTATAACCGGGAGTTCACTATATCCGTACTGCAAACAATTTTAATTAATTTTTCTGAACTAGTCCCTTTTATTACACATTATTTAAATAATTGACCAATAAAAAGAAATCCAAAAATGATTAAAAAATAATATGTAGTTGCAAAAAATGTGTTAACTTTTTTTTTTAATTACTCTTCGTCTAGCGTACAAAACATTTAGGGATGGCCTTCATTTAGGGATGGGAAACTGAGATAGAAGAAGCAAACAAGAAAAAATAATTATGTCTATATTCCACTCAATAGATGGTTTTAAAAATCGGCATAAGTATTTTATGCAGAAATTTCAAAATTACCAAAAAATGACAGAAAAAAGTTCATAATATCCAATTTCCTCTCTTCTTTTGGTTCATTATGTCCACAAAAATATTATTATGCTTGTATAGCAAGGCACGGGAGTGAACATTTTGTTTGCAATATCCGGGAGTTCACTATAGTTCACTATTAACGGGGTTTGACTGTATTACTCTTTTAAAAAAAATTTTACTTTCGAGTTCACTCAATGGTAACGCTTTTTTGTGCATTGCCCATAACACCCAGAACAATAACTTTATAGCAATGTAAAAATTAAATAACATTTTCTTCCTATAGTTATATAAAGACCATTACAATTACCACTTCTATATTCTTAATTACAATTCCTGCTGATCAGAATGGATAAAGGAGCGATCTTTTTTCAATTTTCAGAACTGTGAGAAATAAATTGCAAAGTTTGTAAGAAATCCGATCAATCAAAGATAAAACAAGAAAGTAATTGCATTCTAAGGATGTTGAACTCTTTTTCTTTGAGATGAGTGTTGTTACAGTGTAGCAGACGTCTTAATTACTTCTTAAAGAACTCCGATTCCTTTTAGATCCAAAAACAAGGTGACTATTACTGTTTTATTTATTAGGTTTGGTCATTTACCGTCAAACTAAAACGAATCCATTAATAGATTTCTCAAGGATTTATAGAAAACACATTATATTATGAATTTAAATGTTCTGCACGTCCATTTAAAAATGCGATTTTGCGTACGCTGTTTATCCTTTAATTGCAATAAAAAAATCTTTTATCATAAATGGATTTTTTAATTGGATTGTTTTTGTCATACAATTTGCATGTTCAGCTGAGGCCCAGACTGAAATTTTCTATACAATGAAAAAAAATTTAAGAACAGTACATAGAAGACACCCATGGTTGTAACCCTTTGACTCAAAATGTTTATTAAAGATATTTTTCATACATTTTTTTATTATTTTGTATTAATTTAGAACTAAATAAGAGAAAAATATAGCATTTAATAATTTAAGATTATGAAATGCAACATGAAACGCCGGTGTCTTTTTGGGCGTTAAAAGAAATATTTTTCAAACACTGTTAACTTCAAAACAACAATTTTTCACTTTTGTAGTTATTCAGCTCTAAAAGAAACATTTCATCAATGAAATTTCCTTAATTTACAAAATCTATTATTCCTAAATTTTTGAATATGAATTTAAAAAAAACTTGTGCAACTTGTGTGTCGGATCGAACCAGGGGCACATGGCTGCGCCTGGCGCCTGGCTCGAACCAGGCTGCTGTAAAATATTCTGAGTGCTAGACTGATCGTGGCTTGTGGATCATGAATCCAATCCAGATCCAGACGGATCATGGCTCCAATGTGGGTTAGTTCCATCAAAAAGTCTTCGACGAAGGCTAAATTCACCCAATACTTTCTCCAGGAGTTCCCTTGTCTTCTGGATAGGGCCAAAAATCATAAGGCTACGAAATTTAATATTGATAGTCGTAAACTAATAATTGGGTCCACTGTTCAACGATGGGTATAAAATAAAATTTAAAAAATATATATAGTCAGTTGAACATTGTTAATTAATGTAATTCATTTTTTAAACTTTGAAATATTTTTTACTGGTGATTTGTAATGTACACGCATTATAATTTAAAGATAATTAACTTGTTAACATAACTCTTGACAGCAGAGCATTTTTTAAAATTGAAATCATCGTACTCTAGTTTTGAATAAGGATTCAAATTTTTTGCCACAGTATGGAATTTTATATATTAAATTTTAATAATTTATTAAAATTAAAAATTAGTTCGTTATTTGAAAATAAAATGACTGTAGTTAATTAACTAACATCAATATCACTGCCAGCGTCTTTTATGTTTAAATAAAACATTTTTAATTAACTTTTACATATGAATCGTCGCATAATGTTGATCAAGTAAAATAACAACTAACATTTTTGTAAAAAGAAATAATAATTTCGAGGGAAACGGTGTATACATGTTAATCAACTTGCGCAACTCTAATCTATCAAAACAACGCTTCTGGAGAAGATTTTTTTATAACTTATTTTAAATTTTAATGAGTGATAAATATTATAAAATAGAAAATAACTTCTTTCTTATAACAAAGTTTTCTTAATGGATTTAAAGTTTACGATTTTCTTTTAATTAAAAATACAATATGTTTTCAATTAAAATATAATATTTCTACATTTAAATTATACATATTAAAGTTAACAATTCGATTAATACATTTTCATATGTCATCCAGCGTCATATTTTCATAAATGCCCTCTGTCATTCATTATTCATTTCATTTGACATACAGTGACATAATATGACAAATTCATAGAAAGGAACAATCGTAACCATGTGGAAATTCTTCCTTTTACAGAGCGTACAAAGCTGACAGGTCGTAAAGAACAGGATTAAGAATAATTAAAACTAATTAGAATATGTTTAATAGTAACTGCAATGCTTGCGCAGTTTAACAGGCTTACGCTAATTGCAATAATCAATATTTCATAAAACTAGAAAAACAAAGTAAACGCATGCAAGTTAATAGGGTTAACAGTAATTACAACATTTTTGCATGGCTAACAGTAATTGTAATATTCACATAGGTTAACAGCAATTGCAAACGAGACTTTCTTAAATGTAAGATATTTATAATTTATTAATAAAAATATAAATACCGCAAATAAATTGTCGATGAATAATTCATTTTACACGAGTTTATTATAAAGATAAAAACAAATTCTTTGACATACAGCTGTTTTATTTGATAAAGAAATCATAGAAACCCAGTGTCGTGACCATAAAGAAATTCTTGGTTTTTATCTGCTTTTATTTATTTACAATACGTACAAAGATCACACGTCATAAAGAACAGGGTTAACAGTAATTGCAATCTTAAATGAATAGCTTGGGGAGGTCCTGACGCCAAAGTTTAGATGAAAACAGTTTCTTTAATCTTTTGTATCTTATCACTTTCCTCACGCCCTCCTACACACTTTTACTTGAAATATATTCATCATACTGCACCTTTTCTTTGTTAATGAGAGGCTAACTCTATGTTTTTGATGGGTTATGTTTATTTTTTAATGTTCTTTCATTGTATTGGGGTTATGACCTTTTCATCACCTTTTTCTTCAGATTTGCAGCTGAAGAATTAATAAAGTAGAGAGGGTTTTCCATGTCGTGATGAATCGTTTGTCTTAGTTTTTAATTTATTTTAAGGACTTGTGAATGTCTTGGGTTGAAATAATTTTTACTAATTAATTACATTTGTCGTTAATTAGGAAATAAATATTTATGAGTTGAAAGAATAGATTTATTGCAAAAAAAGTTAATTTATGATATTCTTATTACATCAAATTATGAGCAAAATAAATTAACATAATAAATAGATTTTGATTAAGAATACTTAAATTTCTTCAATTTATATTTTTAAAAAATACATAATATTTTACTATTCATATTTGAGGCTTTATTTAATTTTTTGGATAATTAAAACTTTAATCGTTAACTTTTTTTTATGTACTTGCATACTCATAGTTTAACGCTTTCGATTAATTAAAAATGTTTTCTTTACTAAAATATATTTTTAAAAAAAATTTATGAATATATATGAATTAATTGTATAAACACGATATATAAATTGGTTATCATGTATAAATGCATGAACCAAATGTTTAGAATTTTCTTAAGTTAACTTTTCTTTTTATAAATTTTTTTACAGAGTAGATCTGTCAGAGAATTTTTTTAATGGGGTAAAGATCTGGAAACATAATTGTTTTAAATTAAAAAAAAAAACAAATATTTTCTACTTTTCTAATAATGAAAAAAGAACTATGCTTTACAACCATGCATTTTCATATGCGTTATATCCTTCATGTGTAAAAAAAAAAAAATTTGCTCGTATGTGGTGATGCTATCTAAGTGATTCTAGTAACATTTTCCTAAACGTTCATTTCCTCATTTTTTTTAAATAGTGAGCAAAATAACCACACGAAATTTAGGAATTGATCCATTTGAGACACCGAATTCGATTTTTTTTTGTGCTTAATAAAGACAAATTTCGATATTTTTTTTAAAAAAATATATAATGAAATTGGATAAATATGTAATGTAATTTTAACTTCAAATATTCTTTCAGTTTTTTTATTATAACTAATATTCAAAACGGCATAGACAACTATCAGTAAGGGTATTCCTGCTCAGTGTTTTTTTTATTATTTTTATTATTAGTATTTTTTTATTATTTTCAGTTATATGAAAATTTAGAAATATAAGTATTTCAATATCCCATTGACGATTTCTTTAAATTTTCTTGGACGTATACACTTATACTTTAAGTAAATTATTCAGTTTTATTTTCTTTATATATTTTATACATTCTCAATTGGCCAAAATTCTATGCTAGAATTGCTTCTTAATGCATTATAAAATTTGAGTTTACCCTTCAAATTTTAGTTAGGATTACAAATCAATTTAATGTGCTTAAGCAAAGCTAAGCTAGTCAATTTTATATTCAATGACGGATATTATTTTAACTAAATTTTAAATTCATTGGTAGACTCGTATGGCATTAAAAGCAATTTAACTTCCATATTTTTCACTGTTAATTTTAGTTTTAAATAGTTTTCTTTTTTTTCCTAATTTGCCAGCAGTTATTTTCCTTGTTTTTGATTCATGCATGATAAAAAAAAACACCATTAAATGTTGCCTATATGATATGAGTATGAAATTCGATATTTTTTTTCTGCAATTTCTTAGTTGTAAAGTGGAATTAGACTCTTAAACTCTTAAAAAGTGCTAAAAAATTATTATAATAAACGTCATTAGTTCTATAAATTTTAAGCGTAGTTTTTTTTAAGATATTTTTCAAAAATGTGATCTAATAAAACGTTCAAAAGCAGAGTAAAAGCAACAGCAATTATTATATGCCAACCTAAAAATAAAATATTAGGTGGAATTTGATTACTTAAAAAAAATAATAAAAATTAAAAAAAAATCAAATAAACAATGAATTAAATAGTTTTATTTGACTATAGAGAGATTAAACTCAGGTAAATTTATTATTTTGGAAACTGACGATATTGAGGCTTTTGAAACGTAAATCAGTCCGTAAATCCTATGTTTAAATTAGTAGTATAGTATAATACAGGATATCATGATCAAATGGAATATCTTAACTTGTAATTCAGCGTATGTTAACTATATATATTACCATATTTAGAATAGTAATAATTTCTAATGATACACTTTGGCAGTTAAGGGTGCAGATCTAACTATGGAGATATTTTTTGGTGTTATTTAGGAACAATATGAAATTAGCTATCTTTTATTTTCTAGTTTAGTTTCTTCTTTTAGCATAACTGTTTATAAAAATAAATGCAATGTAATGAAAGTAAAGCTGAAGAGGAATCGGGATATTGATCATAATTGTATCACTCATGTCATTTAAACATCTATTACATATTTAACAAGAAAGTCTGGTGATTTTCCTAAAATACAGAAATCATTCTTTTTTTTTTTTTAAATTTTATTTTAAAGAAATATTCAAAATTTTATTTGCGTGTAATGCCAGTTTTTTTAAGTTATTCCCCAAAATTTTATCATAATTCAAACTCTGAATCACACAAATAATTTTATTAGCATTATGATTTCTATTAGTAGACAATAACCTTTTATTCACGTAATTATTTTGTCTGATGGATCGTATATATTGTTGGCCACATTCATTTCACACAGATGAGCTTCGGTAATAGCGTTGTAAACTACGAAATGTAATGTTTGTAATAAGCTCATTTATTAAACATAATAATTGTTTTCCAACGATAGACTTTTAAGATATAATTTAGAATTAAAATTTCAGTCAACGCATTCTGTTTTTGAGAAAAGTTGTACATGCAGCAAGATTTATTATGATGCCGGTGGTCGCAATCTGACTTTTTAAACCCTTAACGATCGGTTAATTTTCTAGAAAACGGCCATAAAAGTGCCTATTTTTTTAGCCCAGAAAATTTATCAGTGCTGACATCTAGTTTAAAATAAACTATCTACAATTACCTTAAAAATATCCTGGTATTGCCATCTGGTGTGTAAAATGAGAAATAAAATATTTTCCGGGCAAAAGAAATGAATTAGTCTTATTCTTATTGCACGTTACTACTGAACACTCCAGCCCGGAAATATCACGGGAGCGAGAAGTAGAGGGTGAAACCTCACCCCGTCATTTTCACGGGAGCAAGAAGGAAGGGGTTAATGTTTACTTCATGTCATATTTTTAATGATACTCTGAAAAGATGAGGATACTAATATATGAGCCTAGGTCTGGTAGTTAATTTTACAATTTTACACATACCTGCTTGTTCCTCCGAATTTTTATCTACGAAAATAATGAACATGCTAACTTCCAATTGTGTTGTTGAAGAATAATTTAAACGAAAGGCACGAATAAAATGCAAAGAAAACCTCCAGGAAAGACTACCTCTGTGTAGCGACTTCCTCTTTTTGCCCACTTTTGGGAGGCATGGAATTTTTTCTATAGGCTTTGTGTTGAAAGAAACCTTTTAGAGTATCTTAATCTTTAGGAGTTTTTCTTAAAGCCCAGCGATTAGGCAAAACTGCGCACCAAATGCAGAAGCAGTGAAATAAGAAAACACGCAAAATATCAAAATAATAAATTTTAAAACAAATAGGTTCAAATGTATTCATAACATTTGTGAGTAGCTTTTATTTAGAGACCTCTTTTTGACAGTTGCTGAAAGAGATTGACAACCTCATGTTACAGTCAGATTATGTTAAAGACGTTCTATCAATGATTTACTTTTAGAGTTAAAAGTTAAAGTATAAAAAAAAGTTATTTAAAAAAAAAAAATAAACATCTCAAACAAAGAAACCACTAATTTTTTAGAGTAAACTAATTTTTATGATATAAAATAAAATGCAAACTTAAACAAAGCATATTTATTTAAAATAGTTCCATAATATATAATTAGTAAATTTGTTTTTGCACTAAGTTATATCAGTAGGGATTATTTTAATTGATGCCAAATTTTATTCATACATCTGGTTTTCATAATACAAGCCATTTTCGCTCTAAGAAAATGACACTGTGGAAAATTAGAATCGCTTTCAAGAAATCAAGTACCTTCGATAACATTTTGTAGTCAATGGAAGTAACCCCTAAGAACGACCAACCTCCATTATCGACCATTTTACAGTGGAACAGGGAGTGGTTGCTGTACATTCACTGTACAGGGAGAGGTTTCACTGTACATTCAAGTCTGTGTTAATGCAAGCAACTATTTTAGAGTCGCTGGATTATAAATCAATGCTAATGCAAATTTAAAAAAAATCAGTTAAGACTCATACTCCTAATTTTTGTATTCTCTTTTGAATTGTATTTTTGGAAATTTTGCTTTTTTTTTAAAAATTAAATTTAAGTTTTTTTAGAAAAATGTATTAAACTTCTAAAAATCGATATTTCCATGATGATATAAAAACAAACTACACAAAACCCATAATTACACATTTTACGTTATTAAAAAATTAACAATTTAATAAAAAGTTGAAAGGTTGGAAAAAATTGAAAAGAGTTCAAAATCTAGATATCTATGCCAAAATGAGATTTTCCAAAGAAATAAAAAGTTATTTACGCAAATATTTGTCACTTGATTCTCATATAATGAAATTAAATAAGATTTATTTTTCAAAATGCTTTTTGGTGATTGAAGTTAGGGAAACAGTTACGAATTTTTATAAAAATTACGTAAAAACGATAAAATAAAATTTGACATATTTTTCACCCTTAGAAAGAAGAATTCAACTCAGTTGCTTTAGCTTCAGGACGCACTTAAACTGATTAAGCTTCTTTTAACTAAAAAACAGGAAAATCGCACTTATATTCGAGAACTTTGACAACACTCATTATGCGCCTCGATGAAAATCACGAGTACTTGACGCAAACACTCGAAACCCTCAAGTTTTGGGATGTTTTGAATTAATAATGGAATTCTTGAGTTTTGTTTTCTTAAGCAATATATGGTATGACTGGTAGACTCATTTTGTATATTATGCTTGTGTTGTTGACAGTTTTTTTTTTTATCAGAACAAAAATTTCCCCAAGTAGTTTTTTGAGAGTTTTTAAATAGAATAATTAGTCAATTAAACGAATTATATCTTACTCATAAATACATACATGTTCAGATTAGTTTCTTATGAAGCAATTTGTTTTTGTTAAAATAGTGTTTATAGTATAAATGTTATCGGCTAAGTTGGAAATACGGCCATGGAAATAATGCCGAAAATCGACAGGACATCTTCATTGCAATCTGTATGCGAGTGCCCGAATGAAATTAAAGATTAAAGACTGATTTGAGGCGTCGTTCTATTTGTTGGCCTCCTGTATTATCAGAACTGGTCAAAAGTATTGAGAGTCTTGCTGCCTTGCGGAATTTTGTTTTTAATTTAAATTTGTAAAGTTTTCTTCTTTTGTTTTCTACTTACAACTGTAAGCCTCATGTTATACTTTGTGGTGCATGAGGAGTTTTAAGTCGCTTAATAAAAATAAAAAAATTAAAAAAAAGCTTGAAATGTTTAAGCGCTTCCCAGGCTTTCTATACAATGCCAAATGGAAAACGATAAAAAGCTTAAAATATGATAATTACATACTTCTAATAAGTATAATTAGTTTTAGCATTTGCTGGATTTAAATTCCTGTTACAATTTCGTTTCATTATTAATTTATTTAAAAATGTATGCATTTCTTATTAGTAATCTTAATATACTATTAATAATAATTAGATTAAGTCGGATCATAACTAAAGAGGAATGTGAAAACTATAGTCTGATAGTCCCTATGCTGATTTTTATTGTAAGTTTAAAATCCCTTGTCCGGTATTTCATATACCAGTGATCGAAAAATTGAGGCTCATGAGATATTTTTGCTATTCACTTTTCTTTCTGCTTTCAAAATAGATGTAAATTCTTACATTTTCTTTTCAAATTATGCATATCTTTTCTAGCCACAAATGGACTTGATAAGATTGATTTTTTTCAAAAATATTATCACATAGGTTGACAAATAAGTTTTTGAATGAGAAAATCAAACAAACTAAGCATTCTTGCAATTATTTTGAAATCTACTAGTTTAAGTGAAATTTTTAAGTTTATTTTGAATTCAATTTGATTAATACTGATTATGCCTGCAAAGCAAATTTTTTTTTTCATTCAAATATTAAATGGAGTATTTTAAAAATATTTTGGATTAGGTTCTCAATCCGTTAAGTCCATTTAAATTATTCGACAGTAAAGTGTTCTCACTGTTTTTTCTTCTCCAACCATACCTTTGTTAGTGATCATGCATGAAATTTGGTATTAGAAAAATCCGGAAAATTTTTAAATAGAATTTATCTAATAAATTGATAAATATTTTACTAAAGAAAATGATAATAGAATGAAATATTCATATATTTCTTCCAAACATAAATATTGTTTTATTCTTTCGAATATTTTAAGAATGAATTCGCTATTATCTGAAATTTAGATTTGCATCCGTAATTTAAATATTTTAGTTTTTCTATATAGTTTTCGAAATAATCATGATTAGAAATGCATTATTATTTCGAAAAGAAATGCTCAGAGAAATGGGCATGGATTAAAACTGATTAACATGCATCATGTTCAAACTATTTTCTGTTTAAAATATTTTTCTGAAGAAGCATTCATTTAGATTTTGAAAATAATTAGGACTTATTAAAAATCTTATTCTTTTGAATTTCACAAAGAATCATACATATTCCATTTCTTGGTTTCAGAGCGGCTAATTTTTATTCGAGAGGTTATCTGTGATTTTAAGCTTCAATGAATTTATTAAACAGGGAATTTCAGATTGTTTTCGTACTTTTATTTATGTAAAAATAAATTATACAATTGAAAAAAAAAATATCCCATTGTGAAAAGCAATTAGCACACTTGTGAAAAACGAAACTTTATGTTGAATTTTAAATCATTTTGATTTTTTTTAAAATGATTAAAGAAACAGAATACGAAATGACATGAAACAGACCTAGGTTGGAGAGCTGGGGGTTGTGAGTTTGATCCTGACAGCTGACAAAATAGCCACCGTGTATCTGCAGCCAGGTGCACGTTAAATTTTTCGTGACTGGAAGTCCTTTCGTTGGTTGTGGTGTGAAAGCTAGTTAAGGAAAGTACCAGCTCAGTTGCTGTCCCCATCATCTGACTAGGTTCAAAATTACGTGGCATTCATACCATGTCTGTTAAAATATAGAGCCCTAAAAATGGGGCTAGGTGGTTAGGTGGTCATGGTTAGGTGATGAAACAGGCATACTATATTTTTGGTTTTGGTAGAGGATTAATCCATATAAAAACTTACATCAGTTTCTAAACTCATCCTGTGTTTGGAAACTGATAAAAATTCTTCCCCAAAAACATTCTTAAATATTCTTACATTAATTTGTTGACTTTTTAAACCGAAATGGAGTTTAAAAAAACATTGTTCAATTTAATAGATAAAATTTTCAAAACATTAATTTTTCTATGGATTTCATTGATAGTGGAAAACAAACGACTAATTTGTTAAACTTAGCAAATTGATGTTAAAAAGAGACTCAACGATTAATTTATTTTCATAAAAAGTTGTGAAGCCACTTTAGTTTTTTTTTTAAACAATTTAATAGATTATATTTCTATTATACTTGTACAGTGCTCCAAAAAAAAAAAAAAAAAAAACGGACCACGAAATCGAATTTTAAATATACGACTTTTTTAAAATTTGATTTCATAAGAACTATTCAACCGATTTTGCTGTAAATTATGTATTTGCCATGTAAAATGAGATATTTTAAAATAGTGTAAAATATTGTATACCTCACAATTCAAACTTTTTAAAACTATTATTAAATAAAAATAATGAAAAATAATGAATATTTACTGAAATTTTTTTTTTTTTTTGCATTGAGTTATCTTTGGATAAACTAATTTTATAACATAATAATAATAATTTTATAAACTAATTTTATAAACTAATTTTATAACTAATTTTATAACTAATTTTATAATTTTTGTATAAACTAATTTAGATATACTAATTTGTGTGCAAATTTTTTTTAATCCGCTTAAGAAGTTCTCAAGATATACGCAAAAAGTGAAATTATCAAAAAGGGATAAAATTTTTATATCGTTCTCCTTACCAAACTATTAGGACCACATTTCCCAGATCGGACCATATTTTCTATTCTTGTAGGAATAGGAAATTTTCTATATTTCCTATTCCTACAAGTGGAAGTAGTAATAATTCCCCCAATAGTAATAATAGTAGTAATTCCCCCAATATTTTGGGAGTAAAAAAAAATCGACAAAAATCGAAATCCTTCGAAAAAAGGTATGTTATTCAGAGAAAATAAGTTTTTGTGTCAGATTTCATGACTTAAAATATCTTTTACACTAATTAATTAGCATATTACATGGGTAACCTTGTCGAACCATTACTTTTGAATCTTTGAGAATTCGAACTTTGAGAACCTCTAACCATTAAGAAGATGCGATCATTTGATCACAATTTATTCAGGGTGGTCCATTTTTTTCGCACTGTACAACAAGGTAGGCATGTATAGCGCTTTTTTATTATCTATATATACACTATATAATATTTTTATGAATTATGCACACAAAACGTTACGCATATAGATCATAAAAATTTTATGGTTTCGAATAATTTAATTTTCTGCCTTTCATTCAAATCTCTTTTAAGCTTTAATTTCGTTTGAACATCACTCGTGCTTATTTACACATATATACATTTCCTTTTTATAGGTTTTTCCTTTTATTATGAAAGTAATAGAAAAAAAGGGAAAAAGTTTGCTTTCAGAAAAAGCTATTAAGGAACGAAATATTTCCAGCTTAAACATTACAGGAAAAACCGATAACTAGCATCCCATCTGTTCCAGACAAGAATTAAATTAATACTGCCGGCAGTTTCCCACAACCAAAACTTATAAAAGAAATTTATGTGGATATTGAAAAAGCCGATTCATACTCAACTGCTTGAGAATCCCAAACAAATAAATATTACAATGGCTTTTCCACCTCTGTTTGTCAACAGCTCCAGAAGATAGTAGATTTTAAGCTTTTCCAATCCCCTAGTAAACACCATAGTTTTACTTTATGATTTTACTTACTGTCTCACACCATTGGAATAAATGGATTTACTATCTCTGCAGTATGAATCAGTTCTGAATGCGTTGGACATCGGCATTATTTACAAGGCTTTCTGTTTGCGGGTATAAATAATGTTCGCAATTCCTCCACAAAATCTCGGCAGCTGCCATTTTTCTCACAATGTCCTTTTTAGTTCTTCCACATCCCTGTCTTCTCATAAGTTACTCTTTCAGGTAGTTTATTATTATTTTTTGCTTCGATGTTGTGAGAGTTTTTATGATTATTTTTAGATTCGTCACGTTCGCGTTCGTAGTGCTACAAGAGCCGATACGTGAGTGTCTTAGTTGGTACTTCGTCTTGTATTTTTGACAAGTTTTTGTTTGTTTTTTCTCCCAAACTCAAAGAAGACAGCTGTTTTGAAGTAATTGGTGTGCCCCAGCTTTCGACTCTAATGCGATATTTTGGAAGAATTTATTTATAAATTCTAGACTGATGCTTTTCTTTGAAATCTTTATTGCCGAAATAGTTTTTATGATGAACTTAAATTGCTTTGTGACTTTCGAATGTATACTTTTCTGTTATAGTTCAAAATTATATTCTTTATTAATTAATAAAAAATAAACTTTGTGTTAAAAATACACATTTTTACTCTGTGTCTGATTTATAATTATGTGTGTGATTTATATGTATATATTTTTATTTCGTGAGAGTTAGTCACGTGTATTTTTTGAAATTATTTTTTAAAGAGTGGAGAAAATTGCGAGAAACACTTTATTTATTGATATTATTGAGTCAAGGAGATTATTGGAAAAAAAACCATGTGTGTGTATGTTATAGAGAGAGGATTTAAAACGTTCGAAAAATGATCATGCGATTTATAAACATTTCTTATACATTTAATGCTTCACTGCTTTCATGTTTTACATATTTTATTAATATATATAGAGTTATGAGTGTTATTCTTATTTTTTGGTGTAAGTTTCTGGAAGCAAAATAAATAGAGAACATAGTTACTTGAAGTTTTAACTAAATTTAATGAAGCATCGTCTGAGATGTTTAATTTTGTTAATTTTTTTAAATAAGTATATTTTAAATTCTTGTATGCGTACTTGCTAACTTTTCTGATATTATTTTAAAATCTTTAAAATAATTGTTCTTAATACTTTTTGTTTTTTATAGAACAAATTCAACTAAATTTCAAACTACTATTGCAACGTTAATGTGTTTATTTTTTAAAAAAATTTAAAAAAATGGTAAAACAGAGAAATATTTACAAAGAGCATTTTTTTCCAACTTTTAAACAAACTTTCTGATAAAATTAGCTCTAATTCATACAAAATATATAGCCGAAAGGAAGATTAGTTATGCGAGCAAATAAAAAAAAATTGTTCTACATGCATGAATATTTATCACCTAATTTGTTAATTGCATATAAGAATTTAAACAAGTAGTATAATTAACTAACCAACTAATAATCTCTAATTCCAACTAATTTACTAACCAACTAATAATCTCTAATTCCAACTAATTTACTAACCAACTAATAATCTCTAATTCCAACTAATTAACTAACCAACCAATTAACTAATTAACAATCTCTGACATCATGATTTTTTGTTAAATTTTGGTGTATTATATTATGTGCAGAGTTAAAGCATGCGTATCAACAATTTATTTTAATATTTAATTTGCTTCATAATAAATATTTAAACTTAAGTATTACTAAGGTTGCATATGATTAAAAATTTTTCTTCTTTTTATTATAGAAGTTATTTGTGCTTTGTCGATATCTCAGAATTTGGTTACATAAAAGAGGTTGAAAAGATGAGTTGCTTCTAGAATATATTCTCTGTCGTAATCTACGTATTTCAATTGTTAATGAAAAATTTAGGTAAGTCTTTCTATTCCTTCTATCGGTAACTTTTCATTATTAGAAAATTCTATTTTGTTTCGCATTTATTTTTCATAGGATAGTAAATAAATATAAATAAATAATTTTAATGATTCACAAAATAATTAGACCAAGAGAGCTAGGGTGGTAGGACGTTGGACTCATATTCGTGAGAACAGAAGTTCGAATCAAGCCGGCCGAAGAAACCCCGTGCGTTAAATGGTGACTGGTGCACGTTAAAGCTGTCAAGGTTACAAAGTCTTTCAAATTCCCATAACAAATCAATACGCACTGAATTGGAGATTGATCGTTATCTGGTTCAGGTCAAAATTACAATATGTGTATGAATGAATGGATTTATGAATATATCCGCCCTGTAAAACTGGCTGAGACGTGTGTGTGTGTGTGTGGCTGAAATTGTATTCTTGGCCATAGATGGCACTACTGAAAAACAAGAATTGCACCTGAAGTTATCCTGAAATTCGCTTGGTTCCCCAAGCAGACTTGCTTACATTGGAAAGTGGCAATAGAAAAAACTACAAAATATTAAATTTTTATACTGGTTTTCTGTATGTTCATTTAACAATGGAGAAAATTATTTAAAAATCTTGCTCTCTCTTAAAACATCATAGCCTGAAAGCTAAGTCTATTTTCAATATATTTTTGAAATATTGAAAATATATATTTAACTATCTGAAGACGCGTTCTTCGTATGGGATGAAAAAAAGTACATAATCAATAAATTAATACAAAACACTTGGAAACCAAGCACGAAACAGAAAGGCATATAACAACACAGCTAATAAAGTCTAAATAATTATGTTTTTTATTTGTCAATTACTATGTTTGGTTCTATCCGGTGGCTTTACGTTATTAGATTATGCAAAATACTTTTTTAGTAGTTCATTCTATAAAATAATGATTAAATATGGTCAGTAATTTGCGTGATGCTCATACAATCAAGCGGTTTTCTCTGATACTTATCATTTTCAAGGTTTATAAAAAAACCTCTTAAAATTATATCAAAATATAAGATGGAATTTTGGTTTTATGAAGATTACGGTGAAAATAACCTCTCGATTAGAGTGAAATTCGAAACTTATAAAATCTATCTTCAACGTGAGTATTTAATTGTTAATTTTTAAGTTTAAGTTATTAAGTTAGTTTTTAAAACTTATTATGAACGGATTCTATAAACATAGACGCAACCTACCGTAGGTAAAAAGTAAATAAGACTCTCAAAACGCTATCTACTGGCAGCTCAACTGTTAATAGACTATTACTTATTTTCAAACTTTAATTCTAGAGATGTCATATTTAAAATTTGCGAGTAGCTATTTAAATTACTTAAAAAAAATTCACACGAGTTTTTTTAAACTAACTTGTTACAATTATAAATTAGTATTATATCAAGGCAGTAAACATACTTGTTCTTTTTTTTTTTTTTTTTTTTTAATTCTACACGAGACAAGAAACAAGCTGTCGCCCAAGATACCGAAAAAGGAGCCGTCTGGCGGTCACCCGAAATATAAAGCTAAAGAAGTTTGCATTCGGTAGAAAAAAAAATTGCGAAGATTATTCTTGCTGAACGTCAATCATAACGATGAAAACTAGAAATTTAAGGAGATGATGTACAACTTCTTGACATTTGAACTAAATAAAAAGAGAATAACTTACTTGGATTACGATATTTAACAAGCTACCCGCATTAATCAACTCGGGTTATCACAATATTTACGGTTTGTTCCATTTTAACTAGCAGCTGTGAAAGTAAAAGATTTAAAGTGTGTAATAATCACAGTTTTGAGGTGAAACTGATGAAGCTATACGTTACCAAAGATCTTAAATTTAAAAGGAAACAAGTCTTTTTTTTTTTTTTTTTTTTTTTTAAATAAGATCATACTATTAAAAAAACTCTTTGTTTTAAAGAAAATTTTTTTATTGGAACAGTTCGAATTTTCAATATACAAAATTTGGGTTTAAAAAGTGAAATTAAGTTATACAGGGTCATTCATAATTCCCTCTGTTTACTGCAACCTTATTTTTACTACAACTGGCTTCAGTGGTACATGTTACTGCCCTCTACCGGCAACTGCTTAAATTGAAGCATGAATACATTCGGAACAATTTAATTTGTTCTTTTTTTGCCATATTCATCTTCGTTTTTTTACTATAACGTTTCGAAACTCCGGAGGGAATTATGATTAACCCTGTATAATGCTAACATACATCTGATGTTTACTAAAATTTTTGTAAAATAAAAATTATTTTCACACTTATTACAAAATCATTTATATTTTACAAATTGTAGATTGTGTATAAAAATCATAAATTATAAATTTTTCTATTCAAAATTTCACTTTCCACTTTAACCCTTTGACGCAGATGGGACAATTGTGTCCCACTTTATATATTTTTGCTGATGCTCTAATTACAATCGAAAAATTTTTAATTAAAAAACTTACTAGTAATTATTAAAAAACATCTGTTAGGTTATCAGAATTATATATGTAGTAAAATATAAAAGCCAAAAAAAAGTAAATTGAAATTTTCCCATTCGTATTCAAAAACGTATCAATAATTTATTTTGTGAAACTTAAGTAATGAATAACTATTTCTCTTACATGTAAATAACTGCAAATAAGTGCACATTTGAAACGTAATTGTATGAAAGAGTTTGGAAAATTTTACCTTTAACACAGAAAAAGACACCAGCTCAATTCCATTTCCATAAATTGTTAAAATATTAAATGCATTATTTTTCGTCTTATTTTGAACTAAATTAATGCAAAATAATGAAAAAAGTAAAAAAATTATGTTTAAAAATTCTGCATCAAAGGGTTAAACGACAAAAATCTGAATCCACAAAAAGTCATGTTTGTGTTTGATTTCACATAAAGGAATTTTTTATTAGTTTAATGCCAGGTGATGCATTTTCTAGAAAGTTATATATATTCTTCATTATTCTTTTTTATGCTGCTGTTTTTTACTTCATTGGTCACTCTTACGCTGAGACTTAATAAATGTAGTAAATGGTACAATTTGATTTACGCTGCGACTTTCATTAGGATAACCAAATTGTGTATTTTCACGTCGTCAAGAAAGAAACTATAACTAAGAAAATGTTCCTTAAAGGGAACCAATTCTCGAAAGAAAGAAAAAAAAAATAAATACTTTTTTTCTCCAACAACAACGATATAAAGATGTCACTACTTAAACTACCGTTGTAAAAGTTGTATCTTAAACACTTTGAAAAATCTGAAAATATTCTCAAGAAAATCAAAATTTTACTAATCTATTCTAGAAATAATTATGAGACAGTGCATACAAATTACCAAAATTAACGAATTAAATATGAAAATTAGCAAATTTATTAACGTACTAAACAAGCAGGAATTAATAAGTTGCAGAACTTGGAAGTTGGAAAAGATTTCCTTCAGATTAAAATTTAATCGTCATTTCTTGGTTTTCATTCTACAAAAGTTTTGTCTGGCCCAACCAATTACATTTCGATACTGCTTTCAAAACGTAGTTATTTATTACTGTAGTTTATATCGTATTAAAACTTAGATATTAGAACTAAAGCTTTTAAGCACTGCCTCCCCGAAACAGACAAATTCAATTATTTGAGCAATAATTACAGAAATACAGATTATAAAATATTTAGAATAATTTAACGAACATAATTAAAACACTTAATAATTAAAAATAAACGTATAAGTATTATTTTTTTAAAAGTGTTTTTTAATTGTTTTATTTTTAGATATTTTTTTCTTAATTTTCGTTTTTTATTTAAGTCTCGTCAATAAATTATAATTATATAATAGTGCGTGTATGTATCAAATTCAGCGCAGAAAAGAGCTTCACTCATTATTGCAGGTATTGTAGAATAATTGAAACTGGCAAATATTGGAAATAATTTGAATTAAAAAGATTTTTTCTTTGTACAAAATAATTAAAAATTTACAATATTTGAATTATTGAACATTAATATTTTTCATTCATTAATGTTCTAATTTTATTCGTTGAATATTTTCTTTATTAATATTTATTTAATAATTTCTATGAATTCATTTATTAATATCCCTTTCATATTCATTTTATTCATTAATATTTACATTTATTAACATTCATTCGTTTTTTCGTATTCATTGATATATTTTTAAGTTTTGTCAATGAATTAAGTATAAAATAATGCGTGGGTGTATAAAATTCAATGAAGAAATGAACTTTTCTCCTTCTTGCTGATATTGTAGATTATGTCCTGTTATGAACAGAATGAAAGGAAATGGACTAATATTGAAAATGATTTTAATGAAAAAAAAATCTTTTTGTACCAAAAAAATTACAAATTAAATTAATTAAATTAAGAATTTAATTAATTGAATTAATAATTAAAAATTAAATTAAAAATACAAAATTAAATTAATTTAATTAAAAATACAAAATTAAATTAATTAAATTAATAATACAAAATTAAATTAATTAAATTAATAACACCAAATTAAATTAATTAAATTAATGATACAAAATTAAATTAATTAAATTAATAATCAAAAATTAAATTAACAATACAAAATTAAATTAAAAATTAATTTTTAGTTCAATAATAGTTAATATATGTAAGAAAGATCCTCAAATCTTTACAGTCATAGACTGAATAAAATTTCAAATAAGTTCTTGAGAGCGTTAAATAAAATATTGTGTGTAAACACAATCACTACGCAAAAAACCAAAGTTGCAGTTAGTGACAGATGTTAATTACCGGTAATTAATTTATCATCACTCGTTACTGGGATCTTCGGATTGAGGAACATCTCTAAAAATAAGAGAACTAATTTAAGAACACGCAGTGTTGATAAATAAGAAAATGTCCTTAAATGTCCGATTAACATTTGGTTATTTATTTAACCTCACATTACCATAATTTATATATTTATCAACAAATCTCGTATGATTGTTTTGGATAAAAAGGAATAAATTAATATAAGTATTGCATGCATGTGTGAAATATGAAATAGCATGTCTTTTCTAGATCAGAAATCTGTGTCTTGTATCGCCTACGAATATTTGTCAGGATATCCTTATTAAAATCCACTTTGATTAAAAATTTGGCCGAAATAGTTTAATTATATAAAATTGGTTCCTCTATTTATACTAAAACAGCTGCATTTTGGTTTGTTGACAGTCAGTATTATTTCAAAAAGTATTCACAGTTCACTATGAACATTTTCCAAATAATTTCAAGCTAATTGTCTCAGAAAAAGGCGCTCGATGTATAACCACCGCTATTTTACTTTATTTATGAAATTGGATTAAAACTGCTATTTTTGAAAAATATGTAAATAATGTTCCAACATAAATAGCTGGAATTAGTTAAGTAAGTGAAACATTTATTATATTTTCTTATTATAATAATAATAAAAAAAATAGCATGCGATATTTGTCTTAAATTGAATTGGTAATTTCTATTTTAAAATTATTTTTATTTCATAATTAAAGTGAAAAATTATTAAGATATATTTCCAATTCATTGTAATTAAAATATTTCTTTATAAACTTTATGCTATCACTGTGGTGACTGAATATATTTTATAATTATTCTCTATACGTGGTTAAAATATTGACACAATCAAAAATGTGTATAAGCAAAATTTATGTGTGGAATTTTATACAATGAAATGATGTCCGTTTCGAGGACAAGTAAATCACATGATGTTACATTCAATAAATATAGCAACTATAGATAGAAGCAGAGAACTGATAAGATATTAATGGAGTTTTAATCATTTGACAACTTGTAAACGTGTATTTTTTTACTCGTTGTAATATTTTCTGTTTTTATTAAATTTTCGACATTTTTAATGAAAGGATTCTTAGGATTAAAAGCGGATGCTTGACGTATTTTTTTTTTATCCTACGATGTTTCTGTATAATGCTATATTTATGCACCGTGCCCCAAAAAAGCGGATCACTCTAAATAACTTTTGATCTAATAATCTTAATGATCCGAGGGGATGAACTCAAATATGCTAATTAGTGCGTGCGATATCTTTAGCTACGAAATCAAACGCAAAACATATATTCTCAAAATAAACATGGCCTTTTAACAATGGATTCGGATTTCTAAATCTCAAACTATAGGGGTTAGCCGTAATCTAGGAAATATAGTCTCAATAGTTTGGTTGGGTGAGCGGTCGAAAGCTTGGAACCCTTAATGTTAATTTTACATTTTGAGTATATCGCTGTAACTCGAAGGCTTTAAGCGAATTGAAAAATATTATAAAATTCAATTATCTAAAGGTAATTTCTTGCAAAAAAATACTTTTTTGTAAATATTTTTTCTTATTTTAGTTCTTAATAAAGGAAAAAAAATTGAATTGTAAGGAATACAGTTTTTTATATTATTTTAAAGAAGGTAATTTTACATAAAAAATACCAAACTTAAGCAAAATCGGTCGAATAGTTCCGAAGAAATCGAATTATACGGATTTGACTTTTTTTTTTATTAAATAAAATGATAAAAAAATTATAAATATTTACTAAAAGTTATTTTTTGCGTAAAACTATCTCCCCATAAGAGAATCTTATGGGTAAAAACTTTTAAATTCGCTTAAAAAGTTCTTGAGACATAGCGAAAAAGATTAAGGAAAATTAACATAAAGATGACCACTCTTTGAACCGCTCTTCTTATCTAACTATTGGAACCATATTTCTTAAATTTCGACTATCCCCAATAGTTTAGAGGACATAAAAACAAATTCGCGAGAAAAAAAAAGTAAGTTTATTATTAAAAAGTACCAATTTGTGTTTGATTTCGAATCTTAAAATATCGCCTGCCACTTAGTAATTAGCATATTTGAGGTCACTCCTTCGAAGCATTAATATGGTGTCATAGAACGTGAAGATTCGATCATTAGATCTTAAGTTATTCAGGGGGTCCGCTTTTTGCGCTCTGTACATGTAATCATGATAAGTTTGTGAATACCTTAAAGTTAAATGTTTGTCATATGTAATCTGTGTGGAAAATAAAAAAAATTTCTGCTTAAGCAAAGTTCTCCATGTATGCGACAGAGCAACATTAATTCTAATCATTAATTAATTATATTCTATTAATTATATTCTATTAATATCATTTTAAAGTTGGATAGTAGAAATTGTGGTGACCTATTTATATAAATATTGGATAAAGTAAAGAAATTCGTGTTGAAATATTTTCTTTCACGTACCATAGACTTATTAATTCTGCTTTTCTTTCGTAAAGTGGCTTTGGGGGCCAAAATCTTTAGAGTTTCTAAGAAATATAGGTGATATTTATGTTTTTCACGTACCTAACCTTTTCCACTGTTTACATTGCCGAAGTTTTACGATATTTCTCTATCGGATATTAAAGAAAAAAAATTGCTAAAAATGTTTGATTTTTTCCGGTTTTAAAAATACCCGCATCTTTTTAATTGTTTTTAAAAGTAATTAGTTTTAACAATAATTTATTCATTAAAAATTTATTTATACTGTAATGTTTTATCCTTATTATAAAAATCTTAGCGTGATTCTAACATAAATTTAGCACCTGTATAATATATATCGATACGATAAACTATCAAACTAAAATGTATCAGATCTTTTTGAAATTTATAATTTGAAGTCATACCTTTAAACGTGCTTTTATAACCATGAACCTTTGCTAATTTTTAACCTAAATAAAAGTTAAAAATTTGTTTTTAAGCTTCGCTACATAAGCATGTCATCCACCCGAAGACTTTATTTATGAACCAGGCGACTAAAAATCTTTCCAATAATCATATAAATACCATAGAACCATAAATATATTTCCAATTGTATTTCACTAAATTGTTCGTATCTTTTGAAAAATATATATATTTGAAAAATTACTTTACCTGCATTGAACTAACTATGTTAATTTTGAAACATTTAAATATTTTAATCCCATCCCCACTTGTTTTAAATATTTAAAAGTAAATATTATACACCATATATATTTCGTATTAATATTCACTATTTTTCAGTTGATTAATATTTAAGTATTTATTATGATACGTATTAAGAAGTTATTTACCGATGGTATTAATTTCGAGCCATTGTCCATTACATCCTTGTCCGGTATTTCTTACACGGAGAAAAAAATTTTGGCAAAATTGTATGATATCGTATTGTATGGTAATGACCTTTCCGATAAAAAAAAAAACATAATTGTGGTTAATAAAACCAAAGGACACGGTATTTAAATTATTCAATTTGTAATGTTTCCGTTCCTATGGTAACAGTTACGGAAATTCTAGATTTCGAAATTATATATCTTACCTCCCTTTTAGTGAAAATTACAAAACTGAAAAGTAAATTTGTCTAAATGAATGGTTTTTATTCAATCCTTAACTATTTTTAAATGCTGGGTGACAATGCCTGGCTATTTTTGACAATTTTAAAATAATAGGAATTTTTAATCATAATAAATCTAGGCGAAGTTGAAAAGTACTTATTTAGATTGTATATTTTTATACAAGTTTCAGATTGCAATGAGTTATGTATTCATTACTTTTGAATATTTCTTTAATTTATACTATTGCTTTAATTGAAAATATACATCCCTTTATTTAAAAGAATTTTAATTTTCATAAATTATTTTAAAAAGAAAATTCCGTTACATATTATGCTATATAAACAATTAATCTCTAAAAATATAAAAATTTTTGTGGCTATCTATCCGTTCTTTTAAAATAACTATTTTTCCTTTTCCATAAAATCTGATTTTTTTTTTTCTTATAAAATTAACGTTTTTTTCATTAAACGCGAATATTTTTATATTTCTCAACAATACCATTACAATGAAATGTAATTTTTTACTCTAATTCATAATTATTTGTAATACCAACAGGAGTTTATAATATTCCCAACTTTACGGATTAGAAAGCATAGACAAAAAACAACAACAAAAAAAAAAAAAAAAAAAAAAAAAAACACAAATCTCTAAAATTATGAAGATTTCTTTTATAACTAATTATCTGTTCATTTTTCTGAAATAACTATTTTTTCTAATTCATAAAATCTGATTTTTTAAAAAAAATCAAATTAATTCTTTTCTTACAACCTGAATCTTTTTATATTTCTGAACAATACCATTACAATGAAATATAGTTTTTTACTTCAATTCACAATTCTTCGTAACATCAACAGGCGTTTATATTATTCATTACTTTTCACGGATTAGAAAAGAGAAAAAAAGCAATTTCCATCACCAAACTAATAACCTCGAAAGATTTTTCCAAGATTACGTGTAATAAAAAAATCTTTAATTCGATTGTAGTTTTTTACCTCTTTCCTCCTTTTCACTGTGTACAATTTATTTTCCTGATTTCTTGGGTAGTCATTTACTATCCCTTTACTCAACGAATTGTACAAAAAAGCTGAAGGAAATATAAAGAAGAAAAAAAAATATCGCTATATATTTGAAGAAAATTAACCTTCTTTGGGTGGTATTTCTTTTTTTTTTTCTTTTCTTTTTTTTTTTTTTTTTTTTTTTTTTTTTTACTGCCGCTTCAATAAGCTAATTTTTTCTTTTCAAACGGTGTAGACAGCAAAAAAATTTTAAGTTGATTTTTATGTTATTTTTATTTTTAACGCCATCATGCGATTGGTAATGCCGTTTCATAATTTATCTGGAATAAAATTAGCAGAATTTGGTTAAAAGCAGCTGGAGTTTTTATTTCTTAACGTAAATCTTTTGACGTTTTGAATTTAAAATTCAAAATCAATTTATGCGTATTGATTTTCAGAATTTTCTTTAAATTCCACTTAACAATTCTTTGTTATGTTTTATCATTATCATTGGGGCTGTGCAGTCTGTGTAAGATTCGTAAACATTTTCTCGACTCCGACTCATTTAATATTGTTGGGTCCTTAGGTAAAAAAAAATGGTTTTTGATCCTATTAAAATTTAGATAAATATTCATAGTTAATTCAACAAAAATATTCCGCAAATGATATTATTGCAGTTATTTAAATTACTAGGAGGCTCTGTCCCCTGTTCGCTTCGCTCATCAAACCCCATGCTCGCATCTTATTCACCTTTGTTTTTTTTATTAGTTGCAAGAGATTTTCCTAAAGGTTTTAGATACTTTTGCATCGCTGGTTTCAAATCTGCAATCAGTTCCAATCGGCAAGCTACAGCTTTTTTAACAGTTTCAGTCTATTTTTGTCATGTTTAAAATTGTTATGTATAACACAGGTCTGATACAAACTTCCACAGCAGTTAGAGCACATTATAAGAATAAAAATTGCATAGCAAACCATGCCCGAAATGCCGTAATACGCCACAAGAGGTGCTTCTCTATTCTGAGCTGTTTCTTTGTGAAATTCTGAGCAGTTCATAAAGGAAAGCGCCCCTAGCCGCATGCAAGGACATTTTTGGGCATGGTTTCCAATGCAATTTCAATCCTGATGGTGTGTCCTAACTCTTCTGAAAGTGTTCTTCAATATGTATACTACCTCCCGTTTTATATAACGTTTTAAAACCTGTTAATTTCGACAATAGATTAACTAAAATATTATTTAGAAAAGAATGTGTAGCTTTAGAAGCAAAATTAATTTCAGATTTGATACTTTTTAGATAAAACACATCGAACATTTTGAAAGTGATCTTTTAGAAAGAAGCAACTCAAACTTTAAATTAAATATAAATAAAATAAAAAAAAATAAATTAAATTAAAATATTAAATAAAAATATCAATTGTCTTGTATGATACACACCCTTCATATCTTTAATTCTTTACAGACCTTTCATTTACTTATTATCTGTGATTTTAATTAGTTTTAATGCAATCAAATTTTATGAAAACTTTAATTGTTATATTTGTTGAACCTCAAAATTAGAATCCCAATGCATCAAGTTTAAACTTTTCCCGACAATGTCTGTATTCTTAGTGAATATAGTAAAAAAATAGTTTTTTGCTTCAGATTAATAATTTACCATTAGACCATTATAGCAAACATTTAAAAGTTATTCGAAAATTATATGTTTAACGAAATGCGGAATTTATTATTAAAAGATTTGTTTATTTATCAGATTTCTTGAAAAAGTTCATTAAAACAAGTTTCCAGGTACCATTTAAAATAAAAGTAAAAAATAGGGATTTGCTAAATCTGAAAGTAATTTTCCATAAAAATCTATTTTCCTGATGCAATTTCTTGAAAGCGTTTTACAAAATAAATTTCCAGTTTTCACTTAAAATATTTAAAAGAAACAAGAATTAGTATAATTGTTTTTTAACCACTATTATTAAACTCCGAACCTCCTCGTTAAATTTATTACTTTCACCGTACATCATAATCCACCTAAAGTAAGACATTAAAAGATTTATTATTCAGCAATTAAACGCCTCTATTCAAAAATTCAGAGCTTTAAAATAAAACTCAACTTGAATTTATTTGAATGTCAGATAAAAAATTAAGATCTTTTGATCAAATCGAAAAACTGTCTTAAAACTTGAATGCTTTTCTAATAATATTTCTTTTGAAAAGATAAAACTTGATCTTAGAAGCTTTTGAAATCGAATGCTACTTTTTCTTTTATGTTCCCCCTCCATTAGTTGTTCTCTGAAAAGAAAGATTCGAACAAATGTATCCTTTTCTGTTCAAATACTTCTCGTTTTTCAACTTTTTTTTATATTTTTATCTTGTTGTTTTATTTTCCAGAATCAAATATAACGAACATGAAGCTTGGGACGTAAGTTTTTCTTTGAAAGAAATGTTACATCCGATAAAAGGCTAGCATTAATCGGTTTGAGGCTCTCTTCTTGAATTATCCTAAAATTATAAAATACTGTTACCAGTCATAGGTATGGAATGGAATCGCATACTTTGAGTCAAGCTAGAAATGGGGGGGAAATTTGAAATACCGGATAATTCAAAATGAATATAGCGATTACAAACAGCTATAACTATTTAATGAGAAATAATTTATTAATAAGATTAGCCTAGAATGTAGATGGAACGTATTTTACCTATTTGCGCATGCGCGAGTTTATTAGTGAAAATGGCGAGTCTCGTGTGGAAAACATTCTGCGTGTTAGAATTTAACAATTGTCATTCTGTTATCACAGTGCAGGGAAGATTTCATCAGTGTTACAATCAAGAACCAAGTGTATGTGCTTCGCATGCCCAAAACAATTTTATAACCGTCGTTGAACAACCGACCCAATTTCATGGGTTTACGACTACTAATGTTCAACTCCGTAGTCTTATAATTTTGAACCCAATACAGAAGACAAGGGAAATTCTGGATCTAGTATTGGGAGAAATTTTGCCTTCGTTGAGGACTTTTTGATGAAGCTAACCCGTATTGCGTTACATTGAGAGGAAGGCCACGAGAACCTCTCACGGTTAGCCTGACGGCAGGGGGACTCCAATCCCTGATCCGTCTACCACTGAGGATATTTCACGTCGGCACTGTGGTCGGTGAAGCCGGATGCGGAATTCGTATCGACTGGAAGTCGAACCCGGTTTGCCCAAAACAATTGAAAAACTTAACGAACGCATTTGTAATGCGTTTGCGTCGGTGACTGCACAAATACTTAAGAATTTATGGCGTGAAACGGACTACCACCTAGATGTTGTCCGTGTGACAAGGAAAGTCACATAGAAAATTTGTGACACATGCATATACAAAATATTGAAGTTCCTTCTACATTCTTTGTAAATTTTATCGATAATTTTTTTTTTCATAAATAGTTATAACCGTTAGTGATCGCTTTATTCATTTTGTATTGCCCCGTATTAAGAAAAAAAAAGTTATATAAAATTTGACAAATATTTCATATCTGGCATTTTAAAAAATGCGTGATTTCTAGAAATATTCGATTAAAAATAACATTTTCCCTTATAAATGCTAATAGCAAAAAAGTATTCTAATAGGAAATATTTCATATTTCGTAAGAAAGCTTTTTATGATAGTAAGAATAGTAAGAAAACAGCAAGGAGATATTTTATAATAAAAGGAAAAATATATGAAATTAAACAAATATCTAATATTTGGCATTTTAAAAGAATTTTTCATACTAGTAAAGATGCAAGTTATTTGATTAAAAAAAAACATTTTCCCTTAAAAAAGTCATTTGCAAGAAAATATTTTATAATGGGAAAAAGATAAATTATAATACTAAGAAAAATGCATGAAATTTGATTAATATTTCATATTTGGCATCTTTAAAAAATGTGATATTTAGACACACAAGCCTTTTGATTAAAAACATTTTTTTTCTGGGAAACGTCATTAGCAAGGAAATATTTAAGGAAATAGATATTTCATACTAGTAATATAACAGTATACAGGGGATATGTTATAACAGTAAGGAAATAGTACGAATATATCGTATAGCAGTAAGGCAATAATAAAAGGATATTTTATATTATTTTAAAAATAAATAAAATCGACTAATATCTCATTTTTGGCACATTAAAAAATTTATTATTTCTTAAGACTCAAGCCATTTGACTAAATAAAAAACGTTTTCCCTAATAAATGTCATTAGCAAGGAAATATTTTAATAGGTAGGTATTTCATACTAGTAAGGAGATATATTGTAATTGCAAGAAGATATATTATAATAGTAAGGAAATAGTAAGGAAATATTTAAGGAAATAGATATTTCATACTAGTAATATAACAGTATACAGGGGATATGTTATAACAGTAAGGAAATAGTACGAATATATCGTATAGCAGTAAGGCAATAATAAAAGGATATTTTATATTTTAAAAATAAATAAAATCGACTAATATCTCATTTTTGGCACATTAAAAAATTTATTATTTCTTAAGACTCAAGCCATTTGACTAAATAAAAAACGTTTTCCCTAATAAATGTCATTAGCATGGAAATATTTTAATAGGTAGGTATTTCATACTAGTAAGGAGATATATTGTAATTGCAAGGAGATATATTATAATAGTAAGGAAATAGTAAGGAAATATTTCAGGATAGTAAAGAGACATTTCATAACATTTAAAAAATATGAAATTTGTCTAATATCTCATATTTGGCATTTAAACAAAATGTGTGATCGTTAACGATTAAAATTTGATTAAAAATAAGAAATTTTTTTTGAAGAAATGTCATTAGCGGAAAAATACTTTAATGGAATATATTTCATACTTGATGCACCGTGGCTGAATCATAGAGCTCCACGCTATAGTGCCACAGGTCTTGGGTTCAATCCTCGTGCCGGGAAGGGTTGACTTAGTCCTACAGTGTATAGATAAAATGAAAACCAAGCATGCTTAGGGATTAAACACTGATGCTCCCGGGTTCAGCTGACCACTCAATCGGAACATCTGCTCCTTCACCTCAGCCAAAAATCAAAAAAACTGAGATGGGCACAGTAGGCTTTGGCACTCTATGGGCTGTTGTGCCACTGAGTTTAGTTTATATTTCATACTAGTGTGAAAAGAATAAGGAGATATTTTATAACAGTAATATTTAGTAAGGAAATAGTAAGGGGATATTTTTAATGTTATGAAATTCGATTACTCTGATTTGACATATGAAATTCGATTTATTTTTTTATATATGGCATTTTAAAACTATGTGTTATCTAAATATCCAAGATATTTGATTTTTTCCCATTGTAAATCTCATTCTGAAAATAATTCACCTGACTTTAAAATTGCTAGACGTTTGCATGCATATTTAATTCCTCTTTATTACTTATTACTTTAACTAAATATTGAATTGAAACTTGAAAAATGTTTCTAGAAATATTGGTAAATTTAGTTTAACAATTATTATTTAAGTCTTTTTAATAATATAATGAAATATATCTTTCAATGATCAAGTGGAATTAATAACTTCTGTAGAAGGCTTTTTTTAAAGACGCGTTCCAAATAATTTGGATTATAATGAAATAAAACTTTTCTTGAATAATCTACTCAAATCCAATTTTTCAAATACACACTGTTCAGGAATGATTGTCCTTTATAAACTTTTTAAGATTGCTTAAAATGAAATACTAAAATTATTAATATTATGATTTACAAAAGTTTTTTTAAAGAGAAAAAGCTAACAAAGAACTTTATTAAAACATGCTGAAGTTTCATTGAGGTTTGTGAGACAATGGATAAACTAAAAATAACAAAATTTTTGAAAAAAACATTACAAATTTATGTCACATTTAGTTTCATTACTTTTTTTTTTTACGAAAAGCGTATTAGTTTTATCGGACAATTTTATTTTCATTTATTTTAATGTAACCATTTATTGGTTTAAATTCATAAATGATTCGTTAAATTTATGTTTTATATTTTTTTTTACTTAAATATTAATTTTCGTTTACTAATACATATTTTCTATGATTTTTTTTCAAGTATTCCAAAAGCAAATATTAAACGCGGTGATTATAGATCACTATTCAAAAGTTTCAAAAGGTAAAAGTGTTTTTGTATGTATTTTGGAAACTTCAGTAAAATATGTTTTTTCAATCAAAACAATTAATTGTCACTTTTTATGTATTTCTGCCACTTTTAGGCATGCCCTCCCTTATATGATATAAAAAGTTTAACAAAATTTTACTTAAACTCCCTACCGTATTCTTTCAAAATAATTTTAAGCATGGCACTTTACTTTTTTAAGTTGAGTGATAATAATTTGTTTAAAATATGATGAGTTTGCCGAAATTGAATGACAAAAGACTATGAATATTAAGGCTCTTTAGTTTTGAAGGAAACAAAATGATGGTATTAATGCATGCATTGCTCACTAACCGCCTTTACTTCTCCGATCATTATCTTCCAGAATTATTTGCCATCCTCCAAAACAACATAAATTATTAATTACCTCTTAAAAAAGCTAATGAAAGATCTATCTTTTTAACAATGAATAAATTGTTATAATGTATCAAAAAAGGTTTATTACAATAAAGTCATTCATTGAATTACCTCTGAAACATTAAAGTTATATTTTACAAATTTAAGAGCAAATGAACTGCGCATATTTTGCATAACAGTTTCATCGGCAGTTTTCAGAAACTAATTATTTTGAATAATACACCATATCACCATGCATATAAAAAAACACGTATTATAATATTATAATATTCATGTAATTAAATCAAGTCATGAATATTAGAAAATAATGAAAATTTATTAATTGTGTGATTTTTTTTCCTTCTAAATATATAGAAGTGATTCTCAACTAATTGAAAAACATTTCTTAGAACTTAAAAATTTCCAAAATTTATACTAGAAAAAAATTTTGATTTTCAAACACATTTAAAAAAAGAGGGACATAAATGCTTCGTTTTGAAAATATAAAGGACTAAAAAATTTTTTTTTAGTTTTATTGATAACTCTATAGTAGTTTAGACGCATAGTTTGTTTTAATTGCTTAATTACTTAACCGAAAACTAAGCGAAGTTTCTTTTTATAGTTTCTGCTTAAATGCGGGATCTTTTTTGTAACTACCACAAATATTAGATCATATTTATAATTAAATTGAAATAATCGTACTTTTTTTCTTTTAAAAAAACAGAAATATTTAAACTAAAAGTTGGCAGTGAGAATTTACTTACTTTAAGCACATAAATGTCTAGCTACTTTTTACGTTGGCATATTTTAGACGATGAATTTTATTCTAAATACGCTTTATTTTCAAAGAAAGTGAATTTATTCTGCAATAACTTGCATTAAAAACTGCCATATAACCAATCTGCAAATATATTCTGTTTATCAATTTTGATGCAAGTCAATTTGATAAATAAGAAATGCGGGGATAAATTTTGAATTCCCCTCCATTTCAATGAGAAATTTCCTCTCTTAGGTGGTCTATTTTCTACATTGATATAATACAATTTTAAAAATATTGTTCTTCTTTATTTCTTTGAAAAAAATAAAACTCTTTTCCCTTAAACGGATTTCAGTCCTATGATTTAAGAGATTATTTATCTCTCTTTTGTATTGCGCTTAGACCATTTATTTTGGCTTATGGATTTATCTGTTGAAGATTTACTATTCAAAATGAAGATAAAGATTATTTATTGACGTAAAATATTTTATTAAAATGATTCTTATGTTGATAGTTTTATCTCTTAATGGTTAAGTAGTTATCCAAACATTTCCATTAATCGCTTTATTGACGTTTTCTTTATTTGTTCTTACGTTTTTTTTTTTTTTGTGTGTGTGTGTGTGTTATTTCTTTCAAAGAACTTTCTCTCATTATTTTAAGTATATTTTTTGTTCAAAATTATCAATGAATTATGCTTTATGATATAATTAAGTTAATAACTGATTTGAATTTCAAATTTGAATGCTTTAAAGTTATCAATACAATTATGCATTAAAGAAAACTCTAACGTCATTACTATATTAAAAACATTAAATACTTAATTAAATTATTTAATGGAAAAACCTTTAATGAATGAAGTAATGGCATAAAAGTTCCTTTTTGAAGAAACTAAGTATCATTACGGGAGATTTTTTTTTTAATTTTAAAGAAATTAACCTGCGCAATTAAGATTAAATAAACGATCTCTTAGAAAATACCATATTTTAGGATCTTTTTAAATGCTTAGGTTTTTTCTTTTTGTTTATATTTAACTAATGAGACTGTTTTCACAGAAAATTAACTATGTTGCTTTTGAGTGAAATACATTTGGAAAGAAAACTGATTTCCTAATCAATATTATTAGTTAATGCTATTTTTTAAGACTGTAATTTTTTTTGTATTCAGTTGCCGTCTCAGGACTTTTGATACTCGCTTTATTCGATTATCTTATTTTTAAATTTTAATGAGAGCGTATCATTCAAGAGTAATATATTTTTAAAAGAAGTGAAAAGTTGTATCTCGATTAGATTACAAAAAATACCGCTTGATAACCTTTATATTTAAACTACAACGGAGTTAAGTTAAAAATAATTAAAGCAACTAAGTTATGAACTACTAATATATTTAGTTTTTTTAAATGTTAAGGTACTTTTCTCGGTTTGTTAAATTATTAGAAGTTTAGTCTTATTACTGTTTACCTAATGAAGATTAAGTTAATATATTGTAATTACTGTCTGTTCTTAAATTTAATTTTTAAAATTATAAAAATAAACTATTGTGTAATGCTAAAATACTTTTTAGAAATATTGATTGCAGTATTGTATTCGCATTGCCTGAAAAAAAATCCTAAAAATTTCTGGGCAGACGATATTTTAAGTCATGAAATTAGACATAAAATTCTTTTTTTTTCGTCGGATGTGGATTTCTGAAACCAAAGATATGGAGAATAGCCACAATCTGGGAAATATAGTATTATTCATACTTTAATCCGGAAAGAGGTCAAAAGTTTTGAACCCATTTATGCTAATTTTAGTTTTTGAGTATTTCGCCAAATAATTTTTTAAGTTAATTGAAAAATGTTAGCACAAATTCATAAAGTTCGTTTATCCAAAGATATTTACAGGCAAAAAAACGAATTTTAGAAAATATGTATTATTTTTAGCTATTTTATTTAATAATAGGAGAAAACAATTTTGAATTGTTTGGTATGCAATTTTTTACATTATTTTAAAGAAAGTAATGAGTAAATTTTGCCGAATTGTTCCTGGGAAACCAAATTTTAAAAATATTACTTTTTAATATTAAATTTATAGATCTGGTTAGATATTAAATTTACAGAACATTCAATTCGCGTATTGAATGTTGTGTGAGTGACATAGCGTATTAAGATGTCACTCCCACTGTCTTTTAGTTAAAGATGCAGCAATTAGATGAGATTCAATTAGAAGACCAGCAATTAGAAAAGATACGGAATTCTAGCATCAAACGGTAGCATTATATTCTAGTCGAATGCCGCCAAATGCAATTTAAATCTCTTTATACTGTCGTACAATTGAAAAAACTTAACTGCATTGCGTTAAATTTTGGCTTGAAAACTATTTTCTTTCCCTTGCTAATTCTAACAACTCTAAAATATAATTTTAAGAAAGTTACAAAACGTTTTTTAAGCAATAAAAAACATAAAAAAGTTCCAAATATATAAAACTAAATATTAAATTTTTTGTCGCTTAAGTTCGTTTTTTTATTGGACGTAGAAAAAGTCATAACAGTAAATATAATTATAATAGTTCAAAAGTAATACAAGTTATAAGAATAAAAGTAAATACACTTTAATGTTATATCTTAGTACGGTTACGGACAAAATGCTATCTTCACATTCTGAATCCTTCATTGTTTTTATTTTGAGATACTGCTTTATAACAAAACACGACAGTCTTGAATAGCACCATACGTTTTACGAATTATTTTCTGTAAGGATGTATAAATTTCTAAAAGTAATACTCTATCTATATATAATCTTCTAAATCTTTTTTTAAAACAAATCACATACAACAAATTTAATCTATTGGAATTTCTTCTGTTTAAATCAAGGAAAAACATATTCGTTTCACCCAATAAAATATATTACAAAACTTCAAATTTTAGAATTTCTTACAGCAAACAATTGATGTGTGTAAAGTATAAATCAATATATAAATAGCTTAAACATGTTATTAGGGATTTCTCTATTTTTCCACTCACTTGTTTTTTGTAATATTTAAAATTAATGGTTGACTTAGTTTTTGAAATAAATAAAAAAACATTATATTACATCGATTATTTTAAATGTATTCTGAAGAAAAATAGTTATATAAAACTTTATTTCGCTTCGAAACGCCTTAAAGAGCCATGGATAGGAGTATATAATATTTCAACCGCAAGAATTCAATAATTCAAGAGAAAATTTATTTCATACATTAGTATATTTCTTAGATTAAAAAAGCTACATATATTATTATAAAGTTAAATTCAAATTTTTAAAGATATAAAAATTTTATTTAATCAAAAAAATACATTTCTGGATCGGAAACAAAGCAATATTTTTTAAAGTAGAATCAAATAGATAGTTATGAAGGCTCGTATAAGTTATTATGAAGTTAAATTTAAATTTTTAAAAATGAAAAAATTTTATGTTTAAATTACAAAGTATGGTAACGGTTTATCAGAAATTTTAGTTTTCAAGATTGCCCCATTTTTAGTGAAAAAAACTGATAACATAAAAAATAATTTTTATGTCATGCTCCTAGGTATCGTGATGAAATTAAAAAATTTTATCGCAGATTATAAAATCATATTTTAGTGTTAATTTTACCAAACTCGTTACCAAAGCTCCTCGATAAGAATTATGGAGCTTTTTGGTGGCACGCTAGAGCAGAACATGGTGAATTTTACCATAGTTTTGACCATACTTTTTTTCTCATTGAAGAGAGATCTAGCACCTTTTCTCTATTTCTTACTAACCCTCGAATATAACAGCTCCAAAATTTATTCAAAGTTTTTATTATTTGATGTCAGAAAGCTTTTTAAAACGTTTCCATTTAAATGTGTCAAATTTCATATAGTTAAGTCGAAAAAAACCAAAAAAACTTTCGATTCCTAGAAATGTACTTTTAAATCGTTACCTTTTTCGTTTAGTACTTGTACTTTTTCTTGTACTTTTTACTCGTTACTTTTTAAAATAAGAACTTTTTACTCGTTACTTTTTTTAAAAGTACCTGTACTTTTACTCGTTACTTCTTAAAAGTAACGTTGCCATATATGCTCCTGACAAACATCGACCACAGTACTGACGTAAAATATCCTGAGTGCTAGACGAATCATGGCTTAAACTCCCCTTGAAGTCAAGCTAACCGCGGAAGGTTGTAGTTGTTTTTGTCATCATGTAGTGGAAATTCAGGTTAATTCCATCAAAATATGCTCGAAGAAGGCTAGTTTGTCTCAACGCTTGATACAAGAGCTTGTTTTCTGGGTTTTGTTTAAAATTACAGGGCTACGGAGTTTAACATTGATAGTCGTAAACTCAGAATCGGGTCAACGCTGGTTATATTAAATAAAATAAAATAAAATCATCAGGGTCATCTTTTCAACGCTGGTTATATTAAATAAAATAAAATAAAATAAAATAAAGTAAAATAAAACTTTTACCTTGCAATGCGTGAAATTTTATATAGTTTCGTTGGATAAATATTGAATTATGAGAGTCAAAAGATGACCACAATTTTTGTAATAGATAGATGATATATCATACCATCGCATCAAATTCTAATCGAGTGTTATTATTTTTACGAAATTTCTAATAGCTTAAAATAAAAATTATAATAATAATAAGAGTGTATAATTTTATATTCTTTCGCATCTCAAATCACTTCATAACGGATATTGCATTTGTATGTAGCCGGTAAGAAATCAATTTTTTTTTCTTTTATTAATCTATAAAGCTGTATTAAAAATTCTTGCATAGTTGTTTTACCCATTCATCATTTTCATAATTACACAGCAAGTACATACCGCAGAAACGGAAGCTAATATACACGTACTTACTTTTTTCTGGCACCTTTAACTCATCAATAACAAAAACAATAAACAATTCTTCATTATTAAAGATTATCATGGCATTCTCATCACATTTAAATTGTATCATCAAAACATATTTACTTGATAAATAGACTAAGATCGATTATATACTTCAATGAATGCTTTAATAATTAATTTTGAATGTTTAATCGTGATCGTTTTGAGTCACGACAGGCGGAAGTTCAGCTCTGATTTTTATTTTTATTGCAAGTTAAAGCATGATGTACAATTTTTCAAAAACAAGACATTTTAATAAGTTTTTGCTTGTTTTTTCTTCTTTTTTTTTCCTTAATACATTTCAAAGAGAATAGTTTGAAAAGTTTTAAAGAACGCCATTTATAAGCCTTTTTTTCTTTGCTGTTGGAAGTGATTTTAGTGTTATGTTTAAAATAATTTCTTTTTTAGTTTACCTGGTGTTAGAATCTTGGTATTGAAAAAGTTATACTCCCAAAAGTTTCCTTAACATTCATAATAAGTTATTTCATAATTTTTTAATCTAACTTTTATCTTTATACTATATTAAGTATATATTTAATAAAACTGTTATCGTAAACGTTGTATTACATTTATGTTGAACTTTATTGGTGACAATATATTGGAGACTTGGAGAAGGGGAATATATATATATTTAAAAAGTTTTTGGGGCTTGGACCCCCTCAGCTACGTCTTCCTTAAAGTACAATGATAGTTTAAACATTTTAGCTTAGATTGGAAGCTTTACATACACATAGATGAAAAAATGTTCTTTTCCTTTCTTAGATAACAATTTTTGTATTTGATTTATTAAACTGATTTAACTCAAATTTAACCCATATATTAAGAAACATGGGGATATAATGCGAGATTAGGTACTGAAAGGTTAAATTGAATATATTGGAAGGTTAAACTGAATATTGAAATTGAATACGCAAGGAATTCAGTAATTTTGTCCTGTTAGAATAGTATCCTTGTAAAATATGAGAGAAAAACTAAACTTTATGTGTTTAATGATCATCAATTCCGTATGTAGCTAGCGAGGGGGAAAAAAAGACTCAAAATTTGACTGGTTTAAAAACACCAAAATATTATTGACTGCACGCGGATACAGATTGGAGTTAAAAAGTGATTAGTGAGAAACAATTTTAAGCTACAACGGAAAATAAAGCATGTTTTGTTAATCTTACGTTTTTACTACCATCTTCTTTCATAATGATTCGTCAGATTTTAATAACGTTTTATCTTCGCCTTATATTAATTGCAATAACCCCAAATATGTATACTTTTTAATTTTATTTTAAATATGATTTTTTTTTTAAATTCAGCTCTTAGGAACTATTAATCCGATTTTGTTCAAATTTTGTATTTTGCCAAGCAAAATTATATTCTTTAAAATGATGCAAAAAAATGCATACCTTACAATTTAAAATTTTCTTGACAAATATCAATTGAAATAATAATAAATATTTACTGAAAATTATTTTTTGCGTGGAGTTATCTTTGACTAAACTAATTTTGTAATTTTGTGCCAAAATATTTCGAATCGCTTAAAGAGTTCTCGAAATATAGTAAAATTAACATTAAAGGGTATAAAACTTGAGTAAGCTCTGCTGACCAAACTATTGGGACCATATTTCCCAGATTGCTGCTAACCCCCTATATTTTGGGTATAAGAAATCCGAATCAGTCTTAAAAAAAAAAAAAAAAAAAAAAAAAAAAAAAAAACGTATGTTTATTCAGAGAAAATACGTTTTTGTGTTTGATTTCGTAACTTAAGATGTCATCTGCATTTGGTAATTAAATCCGGTCATTAGATAAAATTTATTCGAGGTGGTCCGTTTTTTTAAAGCACTTTACATTGATGAGGTTTTTCAAATAACAAATATTTTTTCCAAGAATAGAAAAATAAAAAATAATAATCTTCAATAAAGTTCCATAAATGGGAATATGCATTTCAATGTTTTCTTAATCTAAGAAATGTTGCTAACGCTTTTCTGAAATTAAAGATTTATTTAAATACACTCTTTGGCTATACTTATGCTTTACATGAAATATAGGTGGACTCCAAAAGATATTTTTTGATACCTGCTTACACTGTATTTAAAAACTAAAACTAAATAATGATTAAAACATTTAATCAGTTTCTAAGATTTATTTTTTAAAACACGCGTGCGAAAATTTCATTTTGCTCTTTCTGTTATGAATAAAACATATACTTCACTTATCGTCGTTTATTGTCATAAAAACGATAACAAAGAGAAAAGGAAATTATTATCAGAAGAAAAATAACGATATATTTGCCAACTTAGACAGACAACGGTAGTTATTAGAAATTTCATCCGACATTTTAATCATTTTTTGAATACAATGACCTCAAATCAATACATTTGAGGAGGCAAGCACAAGTAAGCTGAATAAATTCGAAGGTCCTTTTTTTCTTCTTCTTGAGTAAGTTCGAAAGGAAACTCGAGCCTGCCCACATATCTAATCAAGGACAAAGTCGTGTTATAAATCGTTTTCTTTCATTTTTTTCACGCTTTATTTGGTTACAAATGTTTGGAAACTAACGCATCCTAGATAACAACCGTGAAGAAAAAGAAGAAATTGTTCTCTGGAAGCAACAAAAAACCGTATGATATCCAAGTCATAAACTGTCATTTGTAATACTGAGTAAATACAGAGAAGTCGCCATGTTTGTTCCCTTTGCGTTGCACTATGATATCGATCTTCAAATCCTTCGGGCAATGAATATTGAATATTTCTGCTATTTTCCAAACAAATACTGATATCAACAATCTAATACTTTATAAATCTCATTTTCTTCTCGTTGTTGTGTTTAAAATACTGAAAAGAGTAGGTTTCTAAAACAAAAGGTATTGTCATATTTTATAAAATGTAGAAGAAAACTGTTATTAAATTAATTTATAAGGTTTATTAATTAAAAAATACTATATTGCTTTTTTATTGTGTGATCATTTTATTCTTCATAAATTTTTTAAATTCAACTTTTTTTTTTTTTTTTTTTTTTTGTTTGAAAAAAATAAAATAAAAGTAGATTCTTAGGTTCAGCAGTGCAGTGTCATTTACATTTGTTGAAGTTCAGCTTAACTCAGCTCTCGTGTCAGAACAGAAAGTAAAGCCAATTCCATGGGCATTTTAATCATTTAAATTCTTTATAATAGTAGGCAGATACTATTATAATACTTTTTGAAAGCAGAAATATTTAACGCATGGTATAAAAGCGTGAGAGTGAATTGTAAACTTTTCTCATTATTTATTTACATATTTTAAGTTGTATATGGCAGTTCGTAGTTTCTCATGAGTTTTAAGCAGCCAAACAAAATGTAATGTTAAGTTGATCCTAAAGTAGTGGCGGAGACGTTAATGATTTTTGTAAAATAGAAAGGATTCTAATTTTAAACATCCCAATTTGGCTGGTTTATTAAATGAAACATATTGCTTTAAAACTAATTAATTGCACTGAATATTTATCTAGCCTAAATCTAGATTATCTAGATAAATTCTAATAAATTCGTAATAAATTCTTTCTTCCCACCGCAGAAAAAAGTAGAAGCAAAAATGCAGTTTTAAGAGGTACAAAAAAATTTTATTAATAATAATAACAGAGCTATGGTGACACAAGGAATAGAGGGAGAAAATGAGGTGATTTGAGGTTGTTTGTGGGAACACAGAGGTTTTGTGTTTAGAACTTACGTACACGAATGTGACAGGTGAGTGTGCAAAATCTTTTTTTCCCCTCTCCCTGGAAACAGCAAAACACATTACACATAATGTTAATGGTTGTCTTTTCCTGATATGAAAATTAAGGCAAACATTTATGCAGAAAACGAAACAGTTTTAAGGCTCTTCCCAACTCTCGTTGTCCATTCACATACTGCTCAGGAGCAGAACCAACACCTCCTAGAAGAAGGAAGGCCTTAGCACGGATCAATTTAGTAGTCCGTTGTGACGAAGTTAACTGCGCAGTTGATGAAAACAAGATGTCATTACGTTAGAGGTACTAAGCTGCGCAGTGGTTGAAAATACGAAATATGTCTTTACTTTTGGACTACTAAAGGATATTTATGGTAACCCGTGCTGAGGCCTACTCTTTTCTAGGAGGTGTTGGCAGAACGCTCTCTTCAGTACGCTCAGCTGCACGCTCTCTTCAGTACGCTCAGCTGCACGCTCGCTCTCTTCAGTAACCTCAGCAGTACATTCACTCTTTTCAGCCTCAGTATACATATACCCAGTAATAGACGGATAGCTGCTTAAAGTTCTCTTGACATCAGAATAATCTTTCTAAGATTTCTTTGTTTAATCTCGATGTACTATTTACTATTGTACATTTACTATTGTAAATGAAATATTCCGATTTAAAAACTTCTCCCAGAAGGCAAGTGTAACCTAATGAGCTTGCTTTTGTTCCACTTCTTGTTTAAAATTACAAGAACATTATTCTAACCTCAAATTTGGATACGGATCGATTACTCCACGACATAATAAAATAATTAAATGTTTAAAAAAAATAGGAAGAGTAAGGAGAAATTGACTACCATCCCCTGGATTCGAACTCTGAGAACCTGTTTAATAAGTCTGCACTCTTATACTGTCACACAGGTTATACAGTTTTAAAACGGGAAAAATAATGATAGAAAACTGGTTATGTGGTTACAGTGTGTGAAAAGAAAACAATAAAAACTATCTATTAATATTCATCTAGACCTATCTTTCCCGTATATTTTACAGTAAAAAATGAATACTACAACGGAAACTATATTTCACAGTTATATTTTCTTAAAACTTTCCTAAGATTTTTTGGCAGTTAATTTAGTTCATTTTCTAATATTCAATTACGAGGAATTTAATAAGAATGAATATGTAAAAATGCGATAAATAATAGCACGTTGCTTCGGGAATTTACTTTTGTTACCGAATTATATGGTAAATGCATGTTCCGACAATAAAACCTGAAAAATATTTTCTTTTAAATATATTTTGAAAACAACTTTCATCATTAATGTCGTTTTGTTCTTAATTTTATAGTTTTCCCTTTACAACAATGAAAACTAATGTTTTCACAATGTATGTAAAAGTTGAATTGAAACAATAATTATCATACAGCCGCATTCAAATGAAAGTGCATTGTGTGAAATTGATATGTATATGTTATTGATGAATAATTTATAAGAAATATTAAAATGAGAATGCTTTCAAAAGCTCTGAGCCATATTGTTTCTTTTTTTTTTCAGAGTTTTATTGAATATTGTGGGTTTTTATTTATCCTTTCTATTTATGAAAGTGCATTTTTTATTTATCCTTTCTATTTATGAAAGTGCATTTTTTATTTATCCTTTCTATTTATGAAAGTGCATTTTTTATTTATCCTTTCTATTTATGAAAGTGCATTTTTTATTTATCCTTTCTATTTATGAAAGGGCATTTTTTATTTATCCTTTCTATTTATGAAAGTGCATTTTTTATTTATCCTTTCTATTTATGAAAGTGCATTTTTTATTTATCCTTTCTATTTATGAAAGTGCATTTTTTATTTATCCTTTCTATTTATGAAAGGGCATTTTTTATTTATCCTTTCTATTTATGAAAGGGCATTTTTTATTTATCCTTTCTATTTATGAAAGTGCATTTTTTATTTATCCTTTCTATTTATGAAAGTGCATTTTTTATTTATCCTTTCTATTTATGAAAGGGCATTTTTTATTTATCCTTTCTATTTATGAAAGTGCATTTTTTATTTATCCTTTCTATTTATGAAAGTGCATTTTTTATTTATCCTTTCTATTTATGAAAGTGCATTTTTTATTTATCCTTTCTTTTTATGAAAGTACATTTTTTATTTATATTTAAAATCTATCTTGAAGCATAAAATAAAACATAAATGTCTTAAGACATAAAATAACTAAATTTAAAATTTCAATCAAATAAAAAAATTAAAGAATTGCAGTAACAAGATTAATTAAGTCTATATTTTCAAACGAGTTGAAAATTATGCATGTTTATTCATCGTCTTAAATTTAGTTCGTATTACTATAATGTAGCATCAAAATTCGATTTTAAGAAAAATTCCGCGGAATTTTGATATTAAATAAACCAAAAACTTTTGAAATAAAATATTCTTTACACTAATTAAAAGCGTTATTCTTAGTTTTTATACAAAACCTTTTTATATAAAAATATAATATTACAATAAAATTATTTGCGCTTTATGAGTCAAAAGACATGCATTCATCTTACTGGAAATGCTTTATCCTTAATTTTTACTATACTTGTATGACTATAAAATGCGGTTAATTAAAAATACCACTAATGTACTAAAATATTTTTGTAAGAATAAATTGAAATAGGGAGCAAAGACTGAAAAAAACATGTTAAAAGGATATTCATTCTTTTGTTAGGAAAAGCTGGTATATTTTATTGCTTCTGTCTTATCAAAAGGAAAACTTTGAGACATTCCTTGAATATTTTATTTCGTATTAAAAATATAATAAGGAATAGTGTTATCATGTTTGCAATTTTTTTATTTGATATTTCAACATCGAAATAGAAAAGGAATAAGTTTAAAAATATTAGATTTTTTTTTTTTTTTTTTGCTTCTATACATATAGAAATTAATTTGATTTAATTGGAGTTATAAAATTTTTGATATTTTCTTAGATGTGTATGCTTAAATTGCGTTCAAGAACCGCAAAATGTAAGAGATTCAAAATCTAGAATCATTTTTAACATTATTTAATAGTATATTGCATGCATTGCAAAATGGTTCAGTGGCAATTGGGAGCATTGTATAAATAGGTCGCATTTAATTACAAATTTAATAATTGTAAACAATAAAAATAAAAAAAAAACAGTAAAATAACGTGATATTTGTTAGGCTTCCCAATAAGCGTTTCATACTAACCTGTTGCCTGACACAAAAGTGAACATACGAAAAAATTTTGAAATACTGCAGCGCCCTCTGTTGGTCAGGCAGAAATTCGTAATGACCTGTATACACACTGTGATTTAGCTTCTGTAAATTGAAACTCACGTAAATGACAAAGATTAAGCGAATATGTTTTGACACACAAGTTGATGAAATTAGTTATGGCCAAGTTTAATTGAAAAATTGAAAACTAATTGAAAGTTTAACTAGAGGGTTCTGCAGCGCTCTTAAACTTAGGAACTTTTCAGATCGCTTAGTTAGCTCATTTCTGTTTAATCTTATTCAATCACACACTTATTATAGTATTATTTTTCACACTTTATTTTAAAAATAATAGAGTTTCACCCGATACTTGCACATTTCACCTCACCGATTTATAAATGAGGCAAATGGCAAAAAATGGATGAAAATTTAAATTATTAGAGTTAAAACAATTCTTTTCTCGCTCGCAAATTTAAAACTTCATATGAATGTTCTTTACAAGTTTAGTAAGATAAACTTAGGTGATTTTAATTTTATATTCTAATAAATTATAAAACATCCATAAATATGAGTTTAAAGTGTGTAAAATGTGCAAAAAAGGATTATAGTAACTGTAAGAATTTTTACTGTTGCTACCACAGTTCATTTTAATTAACGGATAAGCTTTATTGGCTATAAATGAACTGAAAATAAACAACAAAAAAAAAAACCCCGACAAAATGAAATTAATTTTCACTGAACTAAAGAGAAAAAATTAATTTTTTGTTTTAAATATAGTCACAGATGGATCCAAAATCAAAGGTCTTAAGAAAAATGTTTACAAAATCTTTCTATATCATTTTAAATTTGCATTATAAGCATTATTTGCATTGAAGTTAATATATTAAAACAACCTAACATTTTTATTGAAGTACATTTTTATTGAGTTTTTTATTGAATACAAATTAAAGGATCGTGTAATTTGCTAAAAAAAATATTCAAATTCATCGTAAAAAAAAAACAGAAAAACTAAGTTTAAAAAAATTATTAATCCAAACAAGCCATTTTCTTTTAGTTCTAACGTTATAATATTTAACACCAAAACTAATTCAAAATTAAAAAACGGGAAATTCTTGCACAATTATGTATACGTGGCTGCAAAAATCTTAAATCCACATAATATGAATCTAAAATACTTTATTTTACAAAAAAAAAAGAAGAAAAAAATTACGATCAAAAAATATAAAATTTTGTGACCAATTGTCATAGTGATAAATGTACATTTTTCATATAAGTTCATAATCAAAACGTTTAAATTGATAGTTTTTAACTCTCTGCTCGTTATTTTCATACCACTTTTCTAAGAAGCTGTTGTTATCCATAGTTATCGCATAGTATAGTTCACTGATACCACTACCACAGTTGGCCGCGATAGGCAGGCTGGTAGGGCGCTGGACTTCCCCTTCGTGAGAACGAGAGTTCGAAGTCAGCTGGCTGACGACTCCCCGTGTATTAAATGGTGCCTGGTGCATTCTAAATCTTTTGGGTTACAAAGTCCTCCATGTTCCCATAACAAATCTTAACGCTGGGGGTACTGGATCGCAGATAGATATTTCTCAAGTCATAATTACGATCTGTGGATGAATGAGTGAATGAATGGAAGGATGTATTAATGGGTCAGCCCTATAAACCGATGTGACGTATGGGTGTGGCAGAAGTCAAAATCTTGGCCATAAATGATGCCACTGCAAAACAAGAACAATCATACTCCCAGTGCCTTAATGGCCTACGTCAACAATAACAACTTAATTTTTTATAAAAAAACAAAAACAAAAGAGCATTAAAAAATTGCAATTATTTGATAATTTCGCTTTTCTTAAATATTCGCTGTCGAAAAAGGTATAAAAATTTGAAACTTAAATGAAAAAAGTTATTAAAAAGCTTAAATTCGAATGGAAAAAAAAATTTAAATAACAAACTGGCTCATATAAACAGGAATAAATATTTCATAGTTATTCCCTTATATTTAATGTAAGCCAATTTCTTATTTAAAACCATTTTGAACATTTGGTGTAAATAAAGATCTGCAGCAAAGCTTGTCTCCTTAAAATAGTGAAGCAGTAATTACTACATTTCCAAAGTAGTTTGTAGTGACTACATTTAAAAAAAAAAGGTAGTTTTAGTTAACTACATTTGAAAACAAAGTAGTTGTAAAGTACAAAATTAGTGTAGTATTCTGATATAAAAATGATATTGTAAAATAATCCTGATATTATAAAAATTATAGATTAATTTACAATCCTGATATCCAAAATAATCCTGATATTATAGAAATTATAGATTAATTTACAATCCTGATATCCAAAATAATCCTGATATTATAAAAATTATAGATTAATTTACAATCCTGATATCCAAAATAATCCTGATATTATAAAAATTATAGATTAATTTACAATCCTGATATCCAAAATAATCCTGATATTATAAAAATTATAGATTAATTTACAATCCTGATATCCAAAATAATCCTGATATTATAAAAATTATAGATTAATTTACAATCCTGATATCCAAAATAATCCTGATATTATAAAAATTATAGATTAATTTACAATCCTGATATCCAAAATAATCCTGATATTATAAAAATTATAGATTAATGTATAATTCTGAACACTGAGCATAACCATCTTGAGTGAATTCCACAAGCAATTCCAGGGTCGTCGAGCGGTAGCGAGCTAGAGAACAACTCTTAATAAATATATAAAAAATAATAAGTAAAAAAAAATGAAAGTAAAAGACTTGTCTTGAACTGGTTTTTACTACACATCATGGGAAGGTTGCTTTTGCAGAAGTTTATATATGGAGCTTTAGAAGTTCCGAAACATTTAGAGCAACAATGTATTTCATACTATTTATTTTTTAAACTAAAGAAAATCTCTTAGAAATATAAAAATTCTAATCCTCTTTACTTTTCCGTAATTTTATGGTTTTCCTCTTACCCTCACAGGTGCCTGCATATTGTTTTGAAAAAAAAAAAAAATAAAAAAAAAAAAAAATCAGAAGTAAAGAACTTTAAGTAAAGAATTGTATTTCATTTTTTTTTTTCAGTTAAAAGAAAATCTGTTCTTTAATGAGAATTTCTTTTATAAGAGCTTATATTTTTTTGAGCTTACTTTTGTAAAATCTTTCGAAAACATTATCTATTGATATACTTTCGACTGACTTTTATATTTGAAATAGCTCTGACATGATGGAAACGCGATTCAAAATTGTTTCTAAGGGTATTTGACTTAAAACTCGTCTTCGCTTTATTCTTTTCCCTTTTAATAGGAACTTTTAAATATATTTTTAAAACCATTTCACAGTACTCTAGCTCTCTCTGTATATATTAGTTTTTAAGAAATCATTTTTTCTTCAAAGTTAAATAAATATCATTTTCTTTTTGATAAAAGGAAGAACTGTTTTTTAAACTGGGGACTTCTTATAATGTTGTCGGCAGAAAAGTTCAGATTATTTGAATTTATCTTGTTTTGTTTCTTTCGCTCTTTTTTTTTTTTTCCATCTTGCTTTTAGTTTACAATTATGTTTCTAGATTAGGAATTTGTAAATCTTGTTTTATTCGTTTTTTTAATAATGTAAGAAACTGAACACTTTAAGTGCAGTTATCTCTGTGCAAGATAGTTTTAAAATCTAATTTTATTAAAGTGTGGATTTAATGAAAATTTTAGGAAATGAAGAAAAATATCTTCTCAATATCTTTTTTTCTTTAAGTCCCACACATGAGAAAGGAAAAATGATATAAAACATTCCTTTCTCATTACCTACATTTGAATGAATCAAAGATTTCCCAATTTTTTCCAAATCGTTTCAAAATTTGATACTGTAAATGACCGCATTTACAAAAAACAGTGTTTAGTTCCAATTGCGAGGACGCATAAATAAATCTGTAGACTAAGCTAACCATATAGTATTTCATGCTGCCTACCATAAGCTCTAACAATATTAAAACATCCGTTCGTAATGTTGTTTTAAAAAGAAAGAAAATCCTTACATTTATTCAAACATTTCTCTGAAAAACAAAACCGACGAATTTAGGGTTCGAGAGGTGGCGAGTTGCCACTCCGATTTCTACTTAGAAAATCGATAATTTTTTTGCAAGACTAGATAGGGGCTACCTAAATTTAATTGTAAGAACTAATTAGGACTTTGTTTGATTAATTTTAATTAATACAAAGCTAATTTGAGTACTGGTTGCTGTTATATGTAATTATTTAACGTTACTTTTTAGATATAAAATTAATACTAATTAATTCAATATAAAATTAATTTTAATTAGTACAATATTAAATTAATGCTAATTAATTAAATATAAAATTGATATTAATTAATTAATTATAAAATAAATGCTAATTCAATATAAAATTAATGCTGATTTCTAGAATTCAATTAATTTTATATTGAATTAAAATTCAATATAAAATTAATACTAATTTTAAATTTATTTTCTTTCTAAATTAAATTAATACTTATTGAAAACTTAAATTAATATTATTTTTTTACAAAAATTAATTAAATTAATTCTAATATTAAATTAATCTTATATTCGAATTGTCCCTTCTGTATTAAGCAATATTTTTGAATTTTATGTAAGAGATTCATCTTCTTCATTTTAATTTGACTTCATTTATGTTTCCTTTTTTATTATCTTGCTTTTTGCTTTCGAAATGATGCGTTACAAGTTTAGAAATTCGGTATCTTATTTTTTAGTAATTCAATGAATGCGCGAGTAACTGAAGTTTAATTTCTGCCATTATTCAGCTTAGTACTTTCAATGCAAATTTGTGAACATCAAGTTTTATTTTTTTGTTCAAAGCTGATTACTTTAGATGCTATTATCTCCAGATAAATAAATTTTCTAATTTTTTACTTCTCAAATTGGACAAAAATGGAGTCTCTAAAAAGAGTTTAGACACTTTTTTCTCAATGCAAGCGCACTTGACGCTCACAGTTCGCTAAGGATCATTTTCCTCAAGTCACACCCATCAACCATACACCCACGGTTGAACGAATTGAGGATCCTCCAACTTTTTTCAAGATCTGTTACCGAAAATGACCACACATCGCATTTCCAAAAGTAATTTATCTAATGGTTTGTGTAAATAAGGCGAGGACACGTAAAGAAAACTGTAATTCTAAGCTACTCACATATTTCTTGTTACCTACCACTAGTTTCTAACATTATAACATCCGTTCGTAATGTTGTTTTGAAAAAAAAGATACATTAAGTTTACCCAAACTTTTCTCAGAAAAATGAAGAAAAAAGAAAACCAGCGTATTTATTATCCCCGCAAAAGTGGCGAACGGCCATCCCAATTTCTACTTAAGAAATCGATAATGTTTTAATAAGACTTTGGATTGGGATTACCATGATTAGATTGCAGGAACTAATTAGGACTTGGCTTGATTAATTTTAATTAATACAAAGCTAATCGGTTGACTGAGTATTATTATTTGACATTTAATTTGACGCTACTCTTTTATAATAAAACTAAAGCTAATTTTCCTTTTGTTTACAAATTGTGTCTTTCTGCAATGAAATATGCTAGAATTTAATGCGAGAGATATTTGAACTCCGTTTGTTCATTCTGTTGATTAAAACTATTCATGTATGCCACAAATTGAAATGTGTCCTTAGTTGTGTTTTACTCAATTCTATCTTCAAAAGACTCAAAGAGCCACATTTGAATAGAGAATTAGAGTAATTAATTAAATGAAATAACGACAGAAGTGTAAATTTAAGATACGAAAGCCTAGTTATATTTAATTAAATTATCTCTGAGAATTTCAAGACTCAATTTCGGAATAAAATTTTTTAAAGTAAAAAATAAAAATCTTATTTATTTACATAAATTTAAACTATTTAACTAGTTACTGGAATTTATATTTAAATAATTCAATAATTAACTTTGCAAACTTGTATTTTAAAAGTAGTAATTTTCTTATAAAATTAGATTTTAATCAGAAATTTTTTAGCATTTTGTCTGTGAGTTTTTAATCTGGCTACAGCGCATAATGTATGTTTAAGGAAATTGACACATCTCAAAATGCGCGTTTAAGGAAATTGACACATCTCAAAATGCGTGTTTAAGGAAATGGACACAACTCAAAATGCGTGTTTAAGGAAATGGACACAACTCAAAATGCGTGCTTAAGGAAATGGACACAACTCAAAATGCGTGTTTATGAAAATAGACACAGCTCGAAATGCGTGTTTACGAAAATGGACACAGTTCGAAATGCGTGTCTACGGAAATGGGCATAGCTCGTAATGCGTGTCTACGGAAATGGACATAGCTCGTAATGCGTGTCTACGGAAATGGACATAGCTCGAAATGTGTGTTTACTTAAATGGACATAGTTTAAAATGATTTTTTACGAAAATGGACACAGCTCGAAATGCGTGTCTGCGAAGTTAAAATAAGCCTTTTCAGTTTTCAACTCAAATTCAAAGCTAAAGAGGAATTACGTGCTTACTTTTTTTTACTTGTTAATACACTAAACATGGTCATTTGCGGGACAAAATATTACTGATGTAACTTTTCAGGCGATGTCTTTGTATTAAAAACTGAAAACGAATCAGTAAGTTTTTAAATTCTAAAAACATAAATTTACTATGATCTTTATAAATTTATTCCATCCTTGGCAACCTCATTAAAAACAACTGTTAACTTTCTAAGTCTTCAAAAAAGACAAATAAAATGAACAGAGTAATTCATTCAAATGGACAATATCACACTACAATCATATTCGGCTTTATAAGTTTATTCTTTAAAAATAATTCAAACTGTGTCCATTTTTATGCACGCATTTTCAGCTCAGTCAGTTTTCGTAAACAAATATTTTAAGATGTGTCGATTACTGTGAACAAGCATTTCGAGCTGTGTGTCCATTTTTATGATTCATTCATTCTCTGTTTATTTTCTTAATTACACGCATTTTGAATTTTGTCAATATTTGAAAACTCACCAATGATTTTTTAGTTTTTTCAATATATTAATATCATACAAAATTATAAAAAAACTGCCAAAAATTATTATTTTCAATTAATAATATTATCATCCACATATTGTAGTATATTTTGTTTTGCAAAGACATATTAAGTTCTTCATAAATAACGGGTTTTTTAAAGAATAAATTAATGGCAAGAAATTTGTTCTATCTTTCGGAGTGTAATTTTTTAAAATATTTATTGAGACATTTAAATTAACATTTTATCAAATTATGAAAAGCGGTGTTAGCAAGTTAATCATTGTTAAAGTCGTGGTGGCACTGTTTCTTTTTTTTTTTTACTGTATCATTGTTTAAAAAAAACAATCTCTTACACATTGGTAAACTGAAATTATTCATGTTTATTCAGAAATTAATTAAATTGAAATAAAAACTTATTATTTTTTAAGCATCTTGTTAGCGAAGTTGAGTAAAAAACAAAAAATATAATCTACAATTTTCATTTAAATAATTATAATTTATTTTTCAGTTTCTATAAGTATTATTATTTTTTATTTAAGTAATAGGATTTGAAAATATAGTCAAATAAGTATTTAAATTATAATATCAAATTCAAATTGCTTTGAAAGATGTTTTGTTAAATATTTGAAATGTCACTATTTGTTTTGCATTTTTGTTTTAAGTAATCACTTTCGTAAAATGTTTATGCTTGTTATTCCGCTTAAAAAATTTAGTTTACTTTGATGCGTTAGAAATTTAATTAAATTAGTTTTTATGCTTTGTCTTTTTTACAAGAATAATTATTTAAAACATTTACTTAACACGTATTTTTAAGTTACAAGCGACAATTAGAAAAAAATTATCATTAAATGAAAAATTAAAGTATTGGAATAATTTATACAAATGAATGTTGTAAGAGTATTAACATTATACATTCAACGTTTTGTTTAACCTTCTGTTATTAACTTTTTGTAATTTTGTTTATTTTTAAAGAAAATTCAATTATTAAAAAGGCTCTTGAACATTTTTTCAGAGAAAAATTAAACTGCAGCTTTTTTTTTATCTTAGCTAATAAATTTTAAAAACAAAAGTGGTTTAAAAAAAAACTTTGCAAACAAAATCTTTATAATTAATAGAGTTAAGTAAATTAAAGCCATGATTTAGTAATTAAGAAGCTGGAGTAAAATAAGTTTAAGAATGACTAAAAATGTTTTGAATATACGTATGTGATGAATGAATATATAACTATTATATTAAGTGTTTTATATAAAGTATTCCCGGACATGAATAAAGTAATGTCTTATTAAATCAAATCTTATTTTCTTATAATAAAATTTTTTCTTATCTGATTTTATAAGTAAGTATTTTTTAACCTTGCATTTAATGAAAGTTTGAATATTGCAAAACTTATTTAAACATACATAATATTTAAATAGAAAGTATAAAAAATTTTATAATTACTTGGCAGTGTTTAACTTTGAAGTGCTTAATTACATATTTAAAGAATCTTTGTGCAGTAAATTATAAATTTATCAAGTGCTTATTGTAAAAAATGAATGTAACTATTAATGGATGTATTTCCATAACGAACCGCCAATTTTTGTCTAACACGTACGAATTTTAATATTTAAAAATTGGGGGCCTCTTGTTGTTTTAAGTTTGTTAAGGTGAAATAGTGAGAAAAAAGCTTTCATAGAAATAAAATTGTCTGTATCAGCATTCAAAATTCGAAAAAATATGTAACTTTTTAAAGGAACATTATTAGGCAAGCGATACTGGTTTTAAAGCAGGTAATTGCAAATTTATAGAATCATTTTCTTTAGTTTTTGCCGATTATCAAAGCTTTAACACTTGTATTTGGATTTATTTCTAGTTTTAGGATTATGTTTCATTGGTAATGTTATTAAAAAATCATAATCAGTTTATGTTAATGTTGCTCACTTTGATTTATATGTTGCAGCGGTTTTACTGAAACTTTCAATGTTTGATTGTTTATTTATTTTTAAAGTCTATTGCGTAACAAAAAATCTTCAGTTTTAAAGTTTCCTTTAGTTTATTTTTTTTAGTTTAGTTTTCTTTGTTAATCTAACACAATTTTGACTTTTGCATTACGTTTTTTTTATGAATAACAGGGTGGCAAACAACTATTTATTTTCTTTTATTATTTTTTAAGTTTATACTGTAAGATGAAGTTTGAAGGAAAATATCATTGGGCAAAAAAAAAAAAAACATTTGTTTTACCAGAAAATATTAAAACGATTAACAAAGGTTGTACACAATACTACGGTTCAAATTTTAACAGTGATTACTTTTGAATCTTTAAATCTTTTTATTTACTTTTAAAGTCAATTCTATTGAAAAAAAATCGTAAATTTCAGTTTTCAAAATGCTTTGTCAAAATTTTAGTTTCATAAAACATGTTGAAAATGTACACCATAATCTATAAACAAAGCAAAAAAGTATACGAAAATCGATTCATTATTTCCTGAGAAAAGGTACTTTATTATCGACAATTTTAGCATGGACTTATATAAACTATCCAAATTCTCCTAAACAGTTCATTTTATACCCAGCGTTTAATTGCTAGATTTCTTGCTATATAATTTCTTAGCTCTGTAGTCTTGTAGTTTTGAACCCAATCCAGAACAAGGGGAATATTAAGACAGTCTTGTCTTCATGGAGATAATTTTTTAGTGTAACCGAATCTCTTAAAGTCTCCCATGTTTATTCCAAAAGTAAAGGAAATCTTACTCGTGTTCGTCCACTGTTAGGGTTGTTTTTCGTCAATAATATAGCCGGTGTAAATAGATATATTATTGACGAAATAAATATGCTAATACAATATACAAATACGAAATACGATACGATATATAAGAAAAAATATACTACGTTTGATGCTTCACCGGCTATATATAGCCGGGGAAGCAATAAACGTAGAATAGCAAATTAGCATAGCAAAGCATAGCAACCATAACAGGGTTGAAACCTGCGTCGTCTCATTGGTTAGTGTTTTATCTTCAGAGCCACTCGCATCCAAATTTCTTCTTCAATGTTTTCAATATATTCAGACTTTTCTTCATATAGAGTAACTTTAACATTCTTGAAAATAAATAAATAAATAAATAAAAATAAATAAAAATTCACTTTGTGATTCCTTTCCCTCTATATCGTTTACAATAATAGTATTTTTTTTTTAAAGTTTTTAAATAAAATGCATGATTACAGATGGTAGGACACATAAAACTTGCAAGTGGATTAAAACGCTTTGGCGAAGAATTAAAATGTGAAATATTGAAGAATATTGTCATTATATCGTACATTTTGTTCAAAAATGACTCTTTTCTTTTTCTTTAACTGTAGATGTTATGAACTTTGAAAAATACAATGAATCTTAAACATTTCACTTATACGCACGATTTTATTTAGGGAAAATATTTAAAGATTTGCCAAATAGATTCTGATAATACCTTCATGTGGAAACATGAATGAAATCAGTAAAGTTTAATGGTGCAAAAGATTTAATTTTAAAAAACATATGTAATCAACGTGATGTTCGAATTTATGTTTTTAAACGATACAATACGTAAAGTGATTCAGTAAGGAGTTAACATTCAGAACTAGTACAGATTAATTTAAACTAAATCAAGGCATATAAAATGTTTCAAGTTTGCGAACGCGTTGACAGAAGTACTTTAATTCTCATTTAACCATGTAAAGACAGGTGGTATGGCGATAAACTTTCCATTAGTTGGAAGTGGTTTTTACGAACTTTTATTGGCTATTGGAAAAATATTGCTATTCGTGGGCGAAAAAAAATCATCTCAAGGCTCTTAAGATGATCTATCTCTAGATCATTATTTATGAAAGAAAAATTTTTGTCCCACTCGGAAGGTCATGATTATATTGCTTATCGATCAATTTGGTTTTATGAAGAACTTACATCATAAAACACACTTTACTTATTTTTTGCCAATTATATTTAAAAATTATCTGTATATTTTATTTTAAGAAGACATATATATTATTAAGACTATGAATAGTTGAAAATAAGTCGATAGTTGAAGTGTTCTAAATCCGATTTCGACTTAGATATGCAAAATTTTCTTCGAATACTAAGAAAGTATATTTTAAGTAAATTTTATTTGTATTATGAAAGCATATTTGTGATCAACATTTTATTTTTAAATCTTGATTACTAATTATGTATTTATGTTTCTTAAAAAATGTACTGTCCAAAGTTATTTTTTTATTAAAAAAAGCATTTTTTAATAATAAAACAAATGAAATAATGAATTTTAACAAATTATAAACAAAATGCATTAGCATTATCTTTTTAAATGATTTTGAAACTTAGTGCAATAAATTTGATTTTAAACTTGATAAATCAAAAGGCAATTTATTTATAACACCGGAGAACAGTCATTTTTTTTTGTTGCATAAGATTTTTCAGATTTTCGAAGCTTTCGTAGCCTTGATTTCAAATCTGCAATCGCTTTCTTTTTCCAGTTTTTTTTAAATGACTTTTTTTGTCTATACTTTGTAGACCGTATGAACATACAGATGGTCGAATAAATGTTGCGAAAAACTCTTAGAGAGTTAAAACATATCATCAGGCTAAAATTGCATAGACCGATGGTATGTTTTAACTCTCTAAAAGTGGAACCCATGCCCAGAAATGTCGTCATACTCCACTAGGGGGACTTACCTATTATGAACTTTTTTTTCTTCATATGCTTCTGAACAAATCCTGATGGGGAAGTCCTGATGATATGTTTTAACTATATTAGAAGTATGTCGCAATATTTACGCTACCCCCTGTTATATATAACATTTTAAATTTGTACATCTTGTCAAAAAATAGACAAAAAATGCAATTTCAAAAATCTGCATCTTCAGGAGCAAAACTAATTTCAGATTTGAAGTCCCTACAACTGAATTAGCAAGATCAAGTATTTGCAAGTAAGCAAAAAAAATTTTCACAGGTGTAATTTATTTCTTAACATCGATTTTTCTTCAACACCACTACAGCCCAATGCAGGCCAATGCTTTCGATGTCCTCCTCCTCCAGACAATACGATTTACAGCAAAGTTACTCCACCTGTTCACTCCCAACGCTCTCAAATCCTTCTCTTCGCTGTCCACCCGTTTCGTAACCGTTTTTTCAAAAGTTTATACATTTTCTGTTTATTTTTTCATAAGTTCAAACAAATTAAGGCTCGAAAAAGATCAATTGTATAAAAAATTTTTTGGTAAACTGCAACCTAAATAGTAGTTATAATATTCATCTAAGTAATATGCTGTTTAGTAATATATTAAGTATTATGCTGTATGTAGGACCTTACTTATAAAAAACCTTCGTAGCTTCTAAAAGCACGCTATCAGAAAATTTTTAGTTTTACCTTCTCTGAAACATTTGTGGATATGTAAACCATCTGGGGATTCCACAATAGATACAGAACATATGAACTATTTGGGTAGAAACAGAAGTGATTTTCGAAAGATTAAAAAATGTCGTTAAATCCACATGTTCGTAAGCGAAACTAATTTAGTTTTTCTGAAAATCCTTTTTTCTTCTTTTGACTTAGTGGCACTGCGATCTGTATGAAAAACTTATAAATTTGCACTTACTTAATATTTAAAATTAGTACAGTCAAGCGCATGCAGGTCCTCGTATGTGTACCTTGGTACGTAGGTCGAAATTTATGACAACGTAGTAGTCAAGTGAAATCTTATAGTATTATAAATTTTCAAAATAGTATCTATTTACTAATATTTTTATGTGTATTTTAATTGTTATTGTAATATTAAGATGCATACATTTTATAACTTTAACTTTTGTGTTTTTTTTTTCCTATGATTTTGAAGTTTTACCCCGAAGAATTAAATAGTTTTTTAGTTTTTTTTATAGTTTTTAGGGTAATAATTATTTATTTTACGTCGTTTGCCTAGTTGAAATGTTTTTGAAATTGAGAATTTTTTATTTCCTATGAGCTGCACAATCAGTCTTCCCGATGAGCAGACCTAGTGCGTTCTCCAGAAGTGGTATCCACTGTTTCAGGACCACCACAATGGGTGAGATACCGTTGGCCAAGTTAATTTGGACGTCTAGTTTCAACCACACTAGATGGCAGCACCGAGACTCTTTTTGAAATTGAGATTTGATGCAGTAATACATTGGTTATCATTGATATTACATAAGTATTATTACATCTCATTGTAAAGAAAAAATTGCATTTTTCAAAATTTATTTTTTAAATCTATTCATTATTGTATTTAAATAGACCATAATATAACATTCTGCATGGTTAATATTTGCAATTCAACAATTGAATTATTTATATAAATTTATTTATAGTTATAACCTGCGGTCCACTTATGTGAGCCGAAAATTATTAGCCCCCTGGCAGTATATTTCGGTGGCTCAGGGGATAGAAGGTACATCTCCAATATGAGGTGACCTAGACTCGAAACCTATCAGTGGCTGCTTGTTACGAGTTCTGCTCCATGCTCGCATCGGCCACAGAGCAGGCGTAAAAGATCCTCAGTAGTAGACGGATCATGTGTTAAAATCCGTTGGGTAAATATGGGAGTTTTTCGTAGTTTTCCTCTCCATTTAACGCAAAAGCGGGTTAGTTCCACGAAGGCTAGCTTGTCCCAAAGCTTGATTCAGGAATTCTCTTGTCTTTTGGTTTTGGATCAAAATTACGAGACTGTGGAGTTGAACATTGGTACAGCCTACCTCGTCTATAACGAGCACAAAGGGACCGTAACATGTACTCGTTAAATTCGAGTGCTCGTAATAAACGGGTCCTTAAGGCAGGCGTGCTACCTGAAGAGGGGGGGGGGTTGGGACGTCAAATGATTGAGTTTACTTATATTTATTTAATACTTACTTACTTTAATTACATTAATTAATTTAATTAATTACTTTTCTTAATTTAATGACAACTACCCCCCCCCCCCAACCAGCAAAAAATTTCTAGTTGCGCTACAGTCTTAAAGTAAAGAAACAATAAACGAAAAGAAAAATAAAGGAAAAGATTTTTACCAAAATATTTATTTTTTTCATTAATCTACATATTTAAAATAGTTTGTTAGCATACTTTGAACTCGTTCCCTGTCAGAAAAGATAAGACAGAAAGATGAGAAAAAAGATTGCAAGACAGAAAAATATTGCTCGCTAAAACCGGGTCTTGCTCGTTAAAAGCGACTTCTGTTCCATAGACTTAACACTGATCCAACCAAATATTCTCGTTTCCTTCGGTAAATCAGAGTTCTCGTTAAATCCGAGCTCGTTATAAACGAGTTCAACTGTATTCGCAAACTCTGAATTCGGTCAGCTGCAATAAACTCCGGTTATAAAATAAAATAAAATAAGCGATAGTAGACACAAAATAAGTTAAGCAAAAGAAAAAATACAAGCAAGTTATGGGAAAATTGTAATAAATGGAAAAAATAAATGATGGTTTTTAATATATGAAAACTTGAAAACATTACTCAAGCAAAAAGTGAAATATTAATTTATTTACCAATTACCCACTAATTTATATCTGAATCGCGATAGTATTGATTGTTTCTAATTGAAATGTAAATTTCATTTGTCTGACCAACATTTTTATCAAATACTATCATATTTTGCATATCATTAGAAAATATTGTCCAAAATAAATACATTAAACATACTGAAAAATAATTTTATGGAAATATCAGAACGAGTTTTGAAACTAAATATTCTTAAATCACTTTCAGTTAAACAAAATAAACTCTGATCAAAGAAACTTATATTCTTTCATTTATTTCGAAACCAAGTTTGCTTATAATATTCTCAATTACCTTCTTTACAAATTCTTAATGCATTTTTTAAAAAAAAAAAAAAAATTTAATCACGATTTTGAATCGATTCTTTCCAGTGAGTCTTGTTATTTCTTTTCAATTAAATTAATGGATAATGGATTCCTATTTGAGACTCGTATTAATTCAATGTATGCATAAAACAAGAAAGTATTGTCTTAATGATCATTTGAAATTCCCCATACTATCTAAATTCTCCTTAAAAAGTTTTAGTATGTATTGAATTGCACGTATCTAAAACTAACAAGAAAACAAAGAACTGCTTTTATAATAATTATGTTAAAACTTTTATTTTATCGTTCCTTATCTTATACAAATAAAAATGTAGGTGATAGGAATTAACGGACAAAATGGATATTACAGGTAAAAAAAAAAGATAATAAATAATTCAATCAACATTTAACTAAAAAAATTTCTAAGGCTTTGCATGCAATGACTCCATGAAACGTGCACAAACTTTGAAAACCTTTGCCAAAAATGCAGTTTAATTTGATTAAATTAGAACATTTATGACTGGGTGGCTCAGTTGGTTTGTCGTCGGCCTTCTGAGCCCAAGTCTGCGGGTTCGATCCCTGGTTCAGACACCGGATTTTCGGGATGCAGGAAATCCTCAGCGGCCACGTCGTATGATTATGCGGCATGTAAAAGATCCCTGGAGTGCCTTATTGGCTCTTGGCATTTCCGGCAAAATTAAATTCCTAGTGCACTTCAGCATCCAAATAGAGTCTCGTTGCTGCCATCTAGTGTGGCAGAAACTAGACGTCCAAATTAACATGGCCAACGGTATCTCACCCATTGTGGTGGTCCTGAAAGAGTGGATACCACTTCTGGAGAACGCACTAGGTCTGCTCATCGGGAAGACTAATTGTGCAGCTCATTGGAAATAAAAAAAAAATAAAAATTTTTATATTGTAGATTCTTCTTACTTATTTTCTAAGAAAAGGAAATCCCTTCCTTACAGCTTTGTAAGTTTTGCATGGTTAACTGTATAAAATTTATTATTTTCCGAATTTTAACATCACTTTTCGTCGGATGACCACTTTACATATATACTTACTGATCTTAACTTCGAATTGAAGTATAGAACTTTTATAATGGCTCTCGATCTCACTCTATTTGTGGCCTGATTTTTTGCCCTTCCCCTTGCCTTTCCTCATGTTTTCAATTCACTTGCAATCATCCTGCACCTTTCATTTTTAAGCTATCATATTTTTCAATTACCCGGAGGGTTCCAATCCAAAACTTAATTTAGGTACTATAATTTTTTCAGGTTTATGTCGAACATGACCAATCCATTTCCAGTTACGTTTTTTTTTCAATTTCCAGTTCAATTGGTTTCAATTTTGCTTTTCTAAGGTGTTCTGCATTACAAACATCATAAAGCCACTGGATACCTAAGATTCTTCTTAAACTGGTGATAATAAATACTTGAAGTTTTGCATGCTATTTTTATTACAGGGCCATCTCAGATCCTTAGAGTGGGATAGATTTAGTATTGAAAATTCTAATAATTTCGTTGAATTTCATGTCATTTTTCTCAAGAATTAATTGAGATTTGCGATGACCATCTTACCTCGACATTAAGGAATGAAGGTCAATTGTTAGTTTAATTTCAAACAATTTGTTGCATATTTTGTTCTCAACATTCCCTCATATTTGTTTCTGAAAATATGTTAAGTGCATGTATGAGAATTTCAAAAATGCGCAAACATTTCTTGTACCTCTAATTTCAGTACTTTTATTTCAATTTGAAAAAACTCTGGCCATCTTTCCTAGACTTACCTTATTTGTAACAAATAAGTTTTAATTGATTTTATGAAATAGAATATGCAATTTAAGCAGTTTATATTATAATATCTTGTCACTACTTACAAGTATAATGTTTAATGTCTCTGGTCGATTAATAACTATGGTAAAAATTGTAATTATTGCGAATTCATTAAGCTGTCACTAGCATTTTTAAAAGAAATTCATTATGAACAGGCAAAGAATTGCTTCATGACTCTATGAGCTAATTTACCACAATAAGAATTAGAAATATGCCTTATGTATTACATAATTTGCATAATTTGATAGCAATATTGGATGTAATACTTTATTTCTCGGTAACCAAATATTTTTAAACTTTTTGTCACAATTTTTGCGCTTTGGCACAGAATTTTTATCAATCATATTTTTCATCCTTTTTCTCATTATTTTGTATTAATTTGAATCAAAATAAGTGAAAATATTATGCTTAGCTATTTAATAGTTTATAGTTATGGAATACAGCAAGAAACAAAAAGTTAACTGCGTTTAAAGGTAAAATCTTTCCAAATACGGCACACTTCCAACGAATAATTTTTCAAATTTGCTTACTGTTTCTCTTAGATTATGAAAATTAATTTTTCAAAATCTAAGAGAAACAGTTATTCATCATTGAAATTTCTATGATTTACATAATCAATTATTGATAAATTTTTAAATATGAATTTAAAAAAAAAATTCTAATTACTTTTTTCGGATTTTATGTTTTTGTCCAATTATAATTCTGAAAATCTGAAAGATATTTTTTTGTAAATGGACTGTTTTTTAAAACTGAAAAATACCAAAATATATTTCCACTCGAATTAGAACATCAGAAAAAATGTAAAAAAATGACACCGGTTTCTCATATACATCAAATGGTTAAAGTAAAAAAATTTTTTTTATAAAAATATAAGATGTATTTCTCTTAAAAATTTTTTTTTTAATGTATATATATTCTTTCGTGTTTGAACCAGAGATTCAAAGTTTTTTTCTGCTACGGAGCTGTGAATAATCTAACTTCTTTCGGCCGAACCTCTGACTTTATTAATAAATTTATTAATTATTATTAAATTATAGTTTAATAAGCTAATTGTAAATGCTTTAACCGATAAAATACCATTCTTCCAGTTAAATATTTTAAAAAGAAAGATTTTTTTTATCGTTATATCATTAATAATCTTAAATTTTATTTTCGACAGTTAAATTTGCAGTTCTTGTGCTGTATCTAATCCAGTCATAAATTTGTTTTTGATACATAAGCTGATGATGAATAAAATAAATAAAATGATGGTTTACTTCGAAATAAAGAAATAAAAACTAAAAAGATAAATAAAAACTTTTATTAGGAAACATACTTCTTTATTAAAGAGTTTAGTTATTATATTTTTATTTGGAAGGCATGTTGGGAAATACTAATGAAATTTTACTATAATGTTATTAGAAATATTCTATTTTCTTTTAAGAAATACCATTTCTATTTCATTGGCATTGCAATAATTCCATAAAGACTACCAAAAGATTAAATAAATTATGAATTATTGGATGGATATACTTGCAATAATTCCATAAAGACTACCAAAAGATTAAATAAATTATGAATTATTGGATGGATATACTTGCAGTAATTCCATAAAGACTACCAAAAGATTAAATAAATTATGAATTATTGGATGGATATACTTGCAATAATTCCATAAAGACTACCAAAAGATTAAATAAATTATGAATTATTGGATGGATATACTTGCAGTAATTCCATAAAGACTACCAAAAGATTAAATAAATTATGAATTATTGGATGGATATAAATATGATCAGAAATTTTAATAAACATCATTGGCTATAAGAAGTACTAACTCTCGGTACTTATTTAACTCTGCAACCTTAATACACCATTTGGAATCCACTGCTTTAAACATTGGTTTGAATTTTTCTGACAACATAAAATAGTCCGAAAATTTTTGTCTTAATAATTTAATAGAAGAATTGCACTTTATAGTATGAGTTTGATCTGCAGTAGCAACAGTTGGTTATTCTAAGATTTTTGTCCATCTAAATTCATAATGACGAGAATTCATCTTGACGATTAAGCTGTCAACTTATATACTAACAGGAGTAATTGTTTTCAATTGTAATTACCGCTCTGCCTTTCCGAATCTACTTGAAAACAGGGTAGAAAAAAATTCGCCCGCACACTTCATTGTGTTCAAAACGTGACTAACAATCTAGTCTTTAACATGATGATTAAGAACCTTGTTAGCCAATTCGGCATGATTCGAATGAAATAATTGCAGCATGTCTGTGTTAGACGGAAATATTGATAAAGACAGCTGTTCATCGCCAGGATATTTAACTAAAAGTTTGTTCCAGATTAATGAACTCAATGAAAGTTCAGAGCTAAATTTTGTTATAAGTCGAGTAAAAGCTGGGTGAAAATTATCTGTCTTAGTATGCTCCATCTAAAATTAGAGTATCGCAAGAAAATACCGATCCTGTGCATCGCAAAAAGCATTAAAAATGGCTATACCACTGATATTATAGAAACTAAATATCTATGCGACTTGAAATTTTATAATATTATTTCACAAATTTTTTAAATGTACTAACAAGCAGAGAAAAGAATCCTATAAGAATTACCGTATTGTATGGTAATGACATATCTGGTAAAAAAGACAATTTTAATTATTAAAACCAAATAACCATTCATTTGGTAATTTTTCCGTTCGTATAGGGACGATTGACCGGAAATTCTTGATTTCAAAATTATATTTCTTATTACCACACTTTTAATGAAAAAATACAAAAATGAAAAGTAAATTTAACCGAATATATGGTTTTTATGCCATGTTATATGGTATTGTGATGAAATAACCAAATTTTACAACGTTAACGAAACTTTATCACATTATAAAATCATTTTATTTATTCTAAGTTTTGTCAAAATCAATACCCAAAGCGCTTTAGTAATAATTATCGAGCATTTCGGTGTCCCCATAGAGCCAGAAGTATGGTAAATATTACCATATTTGGTATTTTTTACAATACTTTTTTTCTTCGCTCACTAATTAAATTCCCCAAATGATGTGATGTTGATGGAAACATGTTGTTAGGCATGTTTTCATTAATTATATGTGTAAGTAAAACATGTACTTAATTATCACATTTAAATTAGCATAAAATCGTTCTCAGGTAAATTTAATTTTTGAAATCAATTCAAAGAATTTTTTCTGGTTTTAATATTTCCTTATCACTCATTCTGATATTGATATTTCTTTTATTTTTTATATCAGTTGCCACCTAACAATGAATATAATAAAAGAGATTTATTTGTTCTTTAAATGTTTTGTTTTGAACTAACCGACAATAATTTTTTTAAAATCTTAGTCGTAGGCGTAGTATATTTGAAAGAGTTCCCATTTAATCATTCATGCAAAGTTTGTTTAAATACCCGTGGGAAATTATTCACCACGAAGAAAAAGAATCCACCAAAAGCCGATTAGGATCCTTTTTCTTTCGATTCTCTCATACTTTTGAAAAGAAATATTGTTTTTTGATTCTCCAAAATGTTTACTCATGAGATTGCGTTAGTTTGTTTTCATGTAATTGATTCTTTGAAGCCCTGTTCAAAAGATAGAAATGCTGTTTACTTCAACATCTTGTTTCTGAATGGAATTTTCAGGTTTGTTTCTTCTGGAAACTTTCTCCATAATATTTTTCTACTTTTCCGAAAATTATATAAACTCTTACTTCTTTTTAAAGGTATAAAAGCAAAACATTTTCAGAATCTAGTACGAAAAATAATTATTTTCGATGTAACTATTGATTTTTCTTCCCTCTGAATGCAACCAAATTGATAAAATCTCCCGTTTTATAAGTTCTTAATTTGCTAAAGTGCTCATTCTTTAACTCGTAACAACTTGGCAACATCCAAGGGCGTGATGCAAATTTATTATCAATTTGTGCATTATAACTTACTAACATCGATACTCAGTTGGCATAGTTATTGGTTTATGAAAAAAAATGCTAGCAATACTCATGGTATTGGCATGTTTAGTCTGATAATTTTCCATTAGGTGGTGCTTATGTGGTAACGATAAAGTTCTTAAGGCAAATCATAAAATCCCTTTAAAGCATTTGAACTTAACATTTGTTTATTTAGAGTTAGGAGGAGCTAAACAACATTTTAAAAATAGAACATTCATCTTAACATTCCAGAGACATCAGATGCTCAAATCGCTTTTAAAAACGCCAATACAATTACTGTATCAATAGTGTATTAACATGTCATCAGCATGGAATTATTAGACTTGAGGATGCTGAAGACAATTTATAGTTTAAATTAACCTTTAATGTACTGTGTGCAAAAAAAAAAAACAAAAAAAAAAAGACGAACCACCCTGAATAACTTTAAATTTAATGATTGGATCTTCCCGTTCTGTGGCTCAATCTTAATGATTCGAGGGGGTGATCTCAAATATACTAATTAATTAGTGTAGACGATATTTTAAGTTATGATATCACAGACACAGAAACATACTTTCGCTGAATAAATATGCTTTTTTTCCGACGGATTCGGATTTCTGACTCCTAAAATATCGGGGGTCAGGAGAACACTCCTAATTTTAGACCTTTTAATGTTAATTTTACTTTGAAATATCTCCAATTTAAAATATCTCGAAATATTGCCAAACTTTGGATCAAACTTCCAGGCAAACTATGGGGACCCTATTCCCCAGATTGCCGACACCCTCTATATTTTGGGGGTCAAAAACCCAAATGCGCCGAAAAAAAGTATGTTAATTCAGATAATGAACCTCTTTATGTCTGGTTTCGTAACTTAGAGTGTCGTCTGCATTAATTAATTAGCATATTTGAGGTCACCCCTTCGAACCAGTAATATTGAGCCCTAGTACGTGAAGATTTGATCTTTAAATCAAACATTTTTTTAGGGTGGTCAATTTTTTTCGCACTGTACATTCAAAGTTAAACTTTCAAAGCTTATATGGATGTCCAAAGTAGAGTGCTGGGCTAAATAGATCCCATTTTAACATTATATTAGCTAATTAGTCTTTTGAATTTTCGCTTATGGCTGGCAGCCCTTGTAAAACAGTTAGTGGCATAGCTTTGAAGAAATCTCACATTCGTGAAAATTTGTGAAAATAACTGAAATAGATCTATTAAAAGTGAGTTTCATAATATCAGTATTATTTATATCCTTTTACTTTGTTTGAATGATAATTTGCATGAATTTAAATGTTTATTGTATGAAAACAATAAAAACAACCTTATCTTTACTACTCGGGGTGTATATGTCCCAGTAGTTTTTTTTTCATGGGTCAAGAGTTCCTCTAAAAGTCTAACGGACCATTTATGTCCCAGGACTGAAATTAAGGAAGTGAGTCCATTTTTTTTTTTTTTTTAAAAATCAATTGTAATATTATCAATAGTAACAAAAAAATCTATGTGCTTTCAAAAGAAATATTTCTCTATAAAAAATTATAAATCTCTCTTGAAAGATTTAATATTATTATAGCTGTTAAGTATTTAAATTGCCAGAGCGAGAAAACTTCTTAGCGACTGTACATAGTGCTTTCCGGCTATGCATTAGAGATGCTTTTAAGCCCATTTTTTAAGACTGAAGACATTAAATCAGATACCACTCATGTCCAAAATTGCTACAAATTTTTTGTCTCAGAGTCCAAAATTTAATATGATAAAGTCCGACATTTGATAATATATAAAGTCAAAGCTTAAGAAAAGAAAAGCAAAAAAAAAAAAAAAAAAAAACGTAAGATTGAGGTAACTAATTTACCGACAAATTTTTGTACACTTACTAATTTTTTCTCTATCTGATTTATACTTAATTACTGTACCCGACAGAATTTATATAGTTGTTATTATATAGTTGAAGGCATGAGGTGAATACGTGGAAACTTAATGATGAAATCATGTCTGAAGACTTTTTTTTAGGTAATAAGCCCGAATCCTGGCCCGGACTTAGCCGAGATTATGTCTAGTCAACAATTGTAAGTGTTAGAATTACTATAAAAAAACGCTAGCATAAATGTATGGTATTACTTGATTAAAAATTCCATTCGCTTCTAACATTTGCAAATTGGAAATTACAGTCGGTATGTTTCAGGCTCTCAAAAATAGGCGCCCATTTTAGAAGATCTTCCAAACTTATTTACGTCTGGGTGACAATTTTTGAGACATGTTGACAGTTATTTTCAATTTTAATTTTTTTTTTAACTGAATGTATTTAATCAAGTAATATCTTACCGTTCAATTTTTTGGTATTATCAATTTGATAAATGTATGTTGTTAACAGTTCCGGCTGCTGACTTAACAGCTCTGACTACTTTCGAAATGCACGAAATTTCTTTCTTTTTTTTTTTTTTTTTTTTAAAAGAATCAAAATTCAGTGTCCTTTAAGACATACAAAAATTCGCTTTCTAAACATTTAATTACATTTAAATTGGCGTTTGTTAATAACTTTTCTGGCTTGCTTTGTGTTTTTAAAGTTTTCGATTATTCAGCAAACTGCAGCATAGCACTCATTGTAAACTTCGATTTTATTTCAAGAATAGAAAAATTGTATTTCAAGGATATGGGAGAAAATTCAAAGCGCAGTTTTAAGTAAAAATACTTTTTTTTAAAGAAAAAAAAATCATCCTTTGAAATAGCATTGAGTTTGGATAAATAGAGATTGTGATAGTTTTTATACCATCCCATGAATACAGAGCATTTACTAAAACATGCAGTACCCGAAAGTTTCCGACTCCTTTGCCAGATAAACCACCTGAAATGTATTTTTGTTAGGGACTATAAAAATAAAACTTGTGAAAGATGTCTTTGAGTTTCTTCTACAAATATTTGCAGAGAAAAACGAAAGGAAATTGCATTTACTTGAGTTCTGTAGAAATTCTGAAAATAGATAAAAACCCACAAAATGTTCTTTGGTTGAAAGAACAACATTATTAGGTAATTGTATAAAGTCCAAAAATCGTTACCTAGCAAAACATTTGTCGTTTCTAAAACTATTATTCTTTCTGATTATGCTTTAAAAAATAATTATTTTGAGGCAAAAATGACAAAACTTTCGGATAACCTGCGTCTTTTTTTTCTTCTTTTTATCAGATGCTGTCGTACACTAGATAGAATTTAGAACACCCAATACCGTAATCATCTTACACCATTATTCACCCGACAACGATTTTCTGTAAGCAGAGTTTCCAAAAAGTATCGCAATTTTATAATTATTTCCATAAGTATGAAACGGATCAAACCTCTGAAAATACACTTGTGATATATTTTTAAAAGCATTTAAAAAAAATCTATTCAATAGTCTCTTGGAAATGCAAAATTAAAGTTTGTATACGCTTTCAAAGATAACAAACTCGACTGACCAAACTAATGTGTGTGAGTGTGTGTGATGGGACCAGATAAATTGAAGTATCTTAAATCGGTACCAAAAAGTACCAAAATTTAATATAAGCAGAAAGTACTTAGTTTACTGTATTTTGATTCACAGATGGCGCTCTGATCATGAAATGAAAATGAAATGAAGGAAAACTCGCGGAAAAAAATTTCAATTTAAAAAAAAAAAAAAAAATAGGCAGATTTAATATTTTAAAAACTTATAGTTTGATTTTCTATTGTAGTGAAATAAATTCAACACATATTTAACTATTTTCAAATAGATAATTGTAAACGAAAGTATATAACATTTGCATTAAAATATTGGAAAAAAAGTATTATATTTTTAATTGTAATTTGCATGGTCATATCAATATTTTATATATTTTTTTACTGATGGGATTACTGGGTATTCTCCCCTGATAGCCTAAACCCTATAGAATTTTTGTTAAAAATGAAGATAAAAAATATAACCATTGGAGGTATCAAATTGTAATATTTAAGCTAGGTGAAAATAAAGAAAATATTCAAATTTGATGAATTAATATTATGTATGGTGGTTACACAAAAAAGTTGTAAGGCATACATAAGAGACACCTTCAAGTTTCAAGCGGCAATAAAACATGTTTTGATACTTTGTGTATCCATATTTTCCAGTAGTGATAGATCAGAATTTATCTAAAATCTTTTTTGTGTTTATTTTTGTCTAAAGATTTTATGTATAAAATATGGAATAATAAAATAAAAAAAGAAAATAAAAATAAAGAAAATAAAAAGAAATAGATGATAAAAAGAAAATAAGAATAAATATTTGTGTCTAAAGACTTATGTTAAAGGCAATCATTAAAGAACAATATGTCTAGAAAATTAAAGAATTTCAAAAGTCATTTAATAAGAATCTTGTTATAAAGTCTTATTAGAAGTTAATTAAAATCTGCGTTAAAGGTTGTCCTTACGGAACACTCTGCATTTAATACTGAAGAATTTCAAAAGTCATTTAATAAGAATCTTGTTATAAATATTTAGTAGAATTTAATCAAAATCTGAGTTAATGGTAGTCATTACGATTTTCAAAGAATTTTGAAAAGTCATTCAATAAAAAATTTTATTAAAAAAATATTTTGTTAAACACTTCATTTCCTTAAATTTGTACAAAATCAATCTAATAGTCTGCTTACTTTATAAGTTCTTGTACTGATTATGATTAAGTCCTATTAAAATGTTAAATATGTACATTTCTTTCGCAATTCTTTTAAGACAAAATGTGAATAAAAATTCTCTCACTGAAATTCTTGGCGAAATAAAAAATTCTACGCTACTTTTCTCTAGACAAGAAAACCAGAGATATTTTTTAAGTTTTTATCAAACGTAAGGCAATTTGGTTTTTTCTGAAAAATTCTTTCTGTATCTTTACATTCTTCTGTGCGTTATCACTTTTTATGAGAAATCAGCCTTTGCTTACACTTCACATTTTTTTACTCTTTATGTAAGTTAGAGATAAGAATTTTTTCATTCAATTGTTTGCTTTTAAGTATTCATGCGTGCAATGAAAGGAAATATGCTAAATTTTTTAAACATTATTAATGCATTCGGGAGTTTCGTATTTCGAGTAAAAATTTTTCTTAATTACATCTTCTGTTAAACTGTACAATATATAAAACTAATAATTTTCTATTTTCAAGTTCAGTTAAGTTTGAAAAAAAAAATCCTTTCAAATATAAGAACAGATTTATTTCAAAAAATTATGGTATTATTAATGTAAATAATTAAATGGTAATTATAGTTTCATTTAAATATTATATTTATTATAATGTAAGAATTGAATCATTTAAGAATTGTATGATTTAAATTCTAAATGAAATATTCAATTAATTTATAGTTTAATTGAATATTATTAATTAAATATAAAATCTTCAGTTTTACAGAAATCCAAATTTAACATATAATTAATAAAAATCTAGGAGAGCAACTCAGAAAATGATGTATGCAACGGGAACTATGCGGACTGGTTCAAACTGTTGTTCTAGAACATTTTAAAAAGCCATAGCAAAATTAAACAAAAAAAAAAAAAAAAAACTGTTTTGTAGAAAGTTTTTATTAACCATTGTATGCTTAATATTTTCAAATAAATTCAGAGAAATCTGAGGAATTTTTAACATTATAGTGAAAGCTAACTAAAAGAAGTTTGGTACTTTTCATTAGTAAATTAGCATTACTGTTTTGATATTTTTTAAGCGCCGTACGAATCCTCGCTATACATTAGTTATTTACTTACTTACTTATATTCTTCGTGTCGAACTGACTCAGAAGACCTCGAGTGTTTTTCTCCACACTCTCCTGTCTTTGGCCAGGTAAACCGCTTCTTCCCATCCAGTTAATCCCGTTCTACTAAGATGTCCCTTAATGCATCGTTGTCCAGTCTCCCTCTTTTTCTCTTTCCGTCAGGCGCCCATGAGCCTTGCAACATTTGCAGGATTGTTTCTTTTTGTTCTTAGTATATGGCCGAGCCATCTTTATCTTAGTTTTAAAACTTCTTCATTAACAGATAGGATATTAGCGTTTGTTAAAAGGTCTTTATTTGTTATACTATTGGGCCAGAATTTTAGTATTATTTTTAAGTACCTATTTTGAAAAGTTTCAAGTTTTTCTTTTTCTGATTTCAGTGGACTCCATCATTCGGCACCATTTAGACGAATGGAACGCACTGTAGCCTTATACACATTTATTTTTACATTAGTTATTTACATTCAGTTAAATATTTTTACAAAAATCGAGTGATATTTAGAAGAGTCATTGCGCGTGCTAATATGTAGTTGGATTCATTTTAACCTTTCTTACTTATGACTTTCAAGTTAATTTTTTTGCTAAATGTTTCAAAGCGTATAAAATCTTGATTTGTATGAAAAAATACTTTAATTTTAAACTCTTACGGTGCTGTTTCTCCCTAAAAATTCCGCCACTGAAATTTAATAACAAAATTCCATAATCTTTTTTTTATTTAAGTAGTTTATTCTAAAGTTTTTTTTTTTTTTTTTTTTTTTTTTTTTTTTTTTTTTGCTAAAAACAAAACATTAAATTTTTTACAGCATTTGAATTATTTTTCGAGAGGTTTTATTTTTAAGATTGCACTCCTATAAAATGTAATAAAGTATTCTTGAAAAATAGTTGACCAAGCAAATAGCTATTAACTAGGAAAAAAAAACTTTCTTTAAAATTTTCAAATCAAATACTATTTCAATGAGAAAAAATTAACAAGACAACTTTTCGATCTAATCATATATTAGCAATATGGGACTCAGTGAGTGGAAGGCATAACCATGAATATGTTAGTTGAGCCGCAGTTGCTCAAAGGATAGAGCACTTGCTTCCCAGTTAGATGACCCAGGTTCGAATCTCAATAATAACTGGTCTATAACGATCAGCCATCAGCACAACAAAATTAGCACTGTGGCTTTCACTGACTACAGTACTTGCGATAAATATCCTCAGTGGTAGATGGATCACGAGTTGGAATCCCTGTGGCAGGTTTTCGTGGTTTTCTTTTCCATTCACCGCAAAGGCTGGTTAGCTCCGCCGAACATTCCTTCTCGGAAGCTAATTTGCTACAATGCATGATCCAAAAATTTCCTTGTCTTCTGGGCTTGGTTCAAAATTAAAAGGTTACATAATGGGACATTTAATAGTCGTAAACCTGAAAAATGGGTTGATAGTTCATCGCCGGTTTTGAAATTTAAAAAAAAAATATGCTTGTTAATCAATGCAGGTGATACATCAAGCTTCTAAATCAGTCATACTTTTCAACATTAACATACATTTTTTTCCTCTGATGAATTTGGATTTTGGACAGATTGGATTAAGATAAGCTCGAGGATTTTTCAAATTTTCATCTCTTTTTAATGTTAATTTCACATTTCGCTTATTTCACCATCTGAAAGTAGCAGTACATTTAAAATATTATTTTTCAAGAACTAGTCAACCGATTCCATTCAAAACCTGTATTTTATGATCTATAACTACGTTAAATGGTGTAGAAATACCAATGGTGCAGAATGAATGGTGTAGAAATAAAAATGGTGTAGAATGATTAGGATATATTTTAAAATGAAATAGTTTAGCTTGTTGTTTATATAATAAAAATGATAAATTATTCTAATTACTTTTGGCGTTGAATTATATTTGCTTAAGCACCTTCAATATAAGCGCTTTTAATTATTTACGAATGATTTGCAAACAATTTTGCAATTCATTCACTTCACTAGCTCCAATGCGACGAAATATGCAAATAGTAAAATTGTTTAAACTTTTACCCACTCGTATCATTATATTCTCCAGATTGCGGCTACCCTCATATTTTAAGGTCCAAGAATCTAGTTACGTCGAAAAAAGTTTGTTTATTTAAAGAAAGTATGTTTTTGATTATGATTTTGTTAATTCATTAGTATATTAAAGATTAGGCCAAAAATGAGTCCTCGTTCATGAAAATACGATCATTAAATCAAAAATTTTCAAGGGTGTGCTTAATTTTTTGCACAATGTACATATTTGAAGCCTACGTAGAGATATAATTTAGAATGATTTTCTTGTATGTTATAAATATCTGACAGCGACAAAAAAGCAACTACAATTTTCTGTTACTTTAATATTAAGGGCACTTAATTCCTTCAACGACCTACAGGGAATAATGGGAATACACAAATATTTACTTAAGATAGAAACTTTGTTAGGAGTTAGGTTGTTGTAGTATATAATGTTGTAGTTCTTTTTCTTGATGACTTTATATTGATATTGTCCACTTTATCAAATAGAATAGAAATGTATAAGTGTGATAATAATGACTATTAATCTAATGACCAACAATACTGGTTTTGCTTCTGGCTATTATCGTCTTATTGATGTAGTTAATGTTTTGATTACGAGCATGAAATGAAAACTATTGTATTTTTATTTAGTTTGTTTAAACAAGTCATCAACTGTCAGATACTAACAATTTATTTTTCAATGAATAAATAAAAGCCACTCTTGTCCTTGAATTTGGCAAAATATATTTGGAAAAATGTTTTCAGTTAAATGATAAATATTTTTCCTAATTGTTAGAATCGAAATTTTTAGTTTTATTTAGATAAGAATGGTACTTTTGCTTGTTTCATTATTCTGTTTATTTATTGCTCGCTTGTTATTTTTAAACACAATAATGTCAATTAAAATTACGGTATAGAATTTTGATCATTTCAATATTTTTTTAAAAAAAAGACATTCAGTTATTTAGTTTATCAATAAGTTCTTTTCTTGTTGTTGATCTAATTTTGCTAGTTAAGAGAAAAGAATATTAAAACAAGCAGATTGCAGAACCACTAGGGTACATTACTTTAAATGGATTTCAGCCACTGAAACATGATCAGAGAAAGTGCTGTCCAATCAGATATGCATTTTTTAACTTGGGAAATTGTACCAACACCTAGAAGTCTCGTCTCATATCATTTTAGTTGTTCGATATAACGAACATAAACTGCGCTATAGAGAAAACAAAAGATGTCAAATGAGCTATGGAGGAAAATGAAACATGTTATCCTGTTCGGACCATTAAAGGATCGGATTTCAAGTTTATGGTAACCCGTGCGAAAACCTTCTATCTTCTAGGAGGTATTGATTGAACCAATGGTAGACGCCTGAACACACAGCACCAATTAAGTCGAAACGTTTATGGGGACACACCTTGCTAAGCATGCGATGTGCTTTTAAAAATTCCAGTTTTGATTTTGCCACATTTCCAACAAACCTTTCTTAAATATTGATTGTTTACTTTTGCTTTACTAATATATGTTTTACTAATGCATGTTTTACTAATATGTATTACTGATAAATTTGTTTTACTAATATGTGTTACTGATAAATTTTTTTCACTAATATATTATTTTATTAAAAAACTTTAATCTCCTACTTTCATATTCAACTCTTAGCCCATGGGAGCTACAAGCATATTTATGAAGCATAGAACTCCAAAACGGATAAACAGATTACTAGTACTACATATTCAGAAATAATTCACTTTTGGAGAACATTCTTAAACTGTTAAAAGAGTATATTAAGAAAGCCTTCTAACGGATTTTTATCTTCTGTTTTCTAAACTAATTTATGTTTTTCCTCGAATTGATCGGATTTATTTTACATAAGATTTATTCCTTTCTAGCTTGGGCAGGTGATTCAAAACAAGTCAAATAAATTTTGAGTGGAAACGGAGAAATTTCCTCGCCTTTTGTTTACTGTAAAAGCGAATCAATTCGACTTTTCATCGTGGTTTGTTTAAGCAGGTTTGAAAAGATTATAGCAAATCATTCCTTTTGAGTTTATAGAATTTATATTCCTATAAAATTTATTTTAGGAATTTCTTTCGTCCACGAACGAATGCCGTTATACGAATGCCTCCTGGTGTAAAAAGGGTTAACACACGAGTTTTTTTATTTATCTGTGAAAAATTAAGTCTTTTTGTAAATAATTACCAAGAGTAGGAAATTTAATTTAATGTAGATAAGATCTTATTTATAATTTAAAATAAAAAAAAAACAGTATTTTATAAGTAATACCTTTTATTTGGCATCATTTTGAATAGCAAATATATAAATATGTTTTTTAAGGAATGTACTAAATATGTTTTGTGTTAGAGGAACCTATATACATTATTACCATATAAAATATATTTTGATACTCCATAAAAGCATGGAATTTGCTATTGGCTGTTGTTTTAAAAATGGCTATTAAAATGCTGTTGCAATATACTTGTACTTTTCAGATGAGTAAATATAATGCTTGCTGAATATTACAAGAATTTGAGAAACAATGTTAAACGAGTCAATTTAAAATGTTATCATCATCATTTGGCGAAATTATGTTCTATGTAAAAGATATTTTTTCTTTCTTGTATTCTGGATGACAATGACAGAATCTACTCGAGATAGAAGCTGCGCAGGAGTTAGTTTTTATTATTGTTAGAAGTGCACTCTCAATAATCGTTTGACTAACGTTATCGTCTTAGTTTTGCTTTAACTTTTCATTCATAATTCAAATATATTAAATGGCATCTTTCCACCCAGTGGTCTTTAGTTTTTTTTTATTTTTAAAAAAAGCTGATAACCCTATTAGTAAAGACATAATATAGAAAATGTATTTTATATTCAATACGTATTTTAATAATAGTTAACGCAGAAATAATAGTTTTTATTTTATTGAATTGAAGGAGTAAATGATTATTACAAATAACGAACTATGAAAATTATCTTGAAATCTAAGATAAATTTTTCTTCCTTTTTTTTTCGAACCCCTTTGTGGGTCTTCAGTAGGTTTGAATAAGTTCTGTTATCGTATATAGGGGTGTAGTTACAGAATTATTCCAAAAAACCTGATAGCCACGTAATTGTCTTAAACATTTGAAATAAAAAATATTTCATAAATCTTTCCTATTTTATAATTAATAGTTATAATTTTTGCGAAAATATTTAGTATATTGATTGATATATAGGAAAGCAAACATTTTATATCTCGTTATATATATATATATATATATATATATATATATATATATATATATATATATATATATATATATATATATATATATATATATATATATATTTGAGGAAATATGGAGAAAAAAATATTAGAAATCCGGAAAACAAAATAAAGAAAGGATATAATATCTTCATCAGCTCACACGATTATATCCGCTAAAAGGAGTGCTTTCTAATATTGTATCAATATAGCCAAAGCAAAATATATCAATACAATAGTGTGAGGAGCACTCAAAAGGATTGAAACGAAATTAGAACACATTTAGTAAAAAATAAACAAATATATCAAGCAAAAAACAGAAAATAAAATTTTAAAGAGATTATAGAACAGTACACGAGAAGAAATCTGCATAGTGAGGAGCGAATTAAAATGAACTTAATCTTTCAAGAATGATTTAAAATATTTTCGTTATAAGATTGCCAGATTACAAAATATGAAAACAGAAGCATAAATAAAACTTATTAATTTTCTTCGTTTTTCTCTTTGTTTTTATTATGCTATATATATATATATATATATATATATATATATATATTCTCGCTTCAGATAAATATAATCTTTCAGATTGAATATAATTTCCCAGAATTTCTTTCTGGAATTACTTCATTCAAAACTAATTTATGAATAAACGGAACTTATCACAACTAAGTCAATTGGTCTGAACCCAATAGATCCGGTTGTACGTACTAAATTTCAAAAAACTCATTCAGAAAAAAGAAAATACTTTTTTTTTTACCTCAGCAGGGGGCTTCTAGTGTTTGCATACTAAATGACCTTCAGAATAAAAAATGCAAATGAAAAATAAAACGGGCAGCATGCTTGTCACCTTGATTTCGCACATGCTTCTCCGGGTGGTCTGTTTTAGATGATTAGGAGGCATATCCTATCCTATAGGACTTTGGCTTACAGAAATATCAAGTTCCTTCGTAGTAAATCATGCCCCCTGTATCAAATTATTTTTTCTCTTTCTTTGAGTCATATCTGTCAGTTGATTATATGCTAAGATAAGGAAAATTTATATCACAAGGAAAAGTTTTAAGTTTGAATCAAGTCTTAACTTAAAATAAGGATATGTGTATGCGAGAGTTGAATTTATTTTGGCGCCATTGAGACCTATTCTGTTCATCAACTGGCGAAAGTAGTCTGTCCTTCATGCACTTCTCTGATCGTAAAGTATAAATTGCCAAGACAATGAAGGATCTTTCCTGGATCTTAATTTTACGCTAAGTCAACTGCAGGTAAGATTGTAGACGTGTTCGGAAGGATTTTAGATGCTCATGAGTATCGCTTCATTCATAAATATTCACTAGATGTGCAAGAAGGATTACGTGTAAATACGGAGGATTATCATTGTGAAATGAAGATTAGTATAAATTCAAATTCTCGCGTTTGTTTTAAGCAGCGAAAGGTAAATTTAATGAGCGTAAATTATTTAAAGATGAATTTTTATTTGTATTTCACTTAATATTTCTTTTCTTAATGCATATAAACATCCCTTAACTTAGTAGATAACTATCTCAATAATATTCATGTTTCTTATTATTCTGCAAAAAAGACATTAATATTGCTACTTCGTGAATCTGTTTATTTTCTAGAAGTTTCTAATTTTTCAAAAGTTTATATTTATTTTCTAGAAACTTCTTGCTTATCTCTAGACTTATTTCAATTATATCTTCTGAACAAAAATTTATTGTTATATTTATAGTGGACTGAGAGGCGATTTGCAAAAAAAAATATGATATAATGACCATAATCCATAAGAAAAAAATTTAATATTTTTTAAAAATTAATTATTCAATTATTTTAAAGAAACAATTCTCTATTTAAAAATTTTTTTTATCTAAAGTATACGTAAGTATATATATATTTTTAAATCATCAAAGCAAATATCAAAAAGGAAGTGCATACCTGTAAATTGTTTCGAACAAAAAAATATAATTATTAATAAATTACAAATAAAAATATATTTATAAAAGTCGTAAATTTAAAAAACAAATGAGTTGAAACATTCGGTAACACTAAAAATTGGATTAAAATTTTATTTAATTATTTCAAAATAAAACTTCTATTGCAATAGTTGAAAAAAAAAAGTTTTTTTTTTCTGATTTGGAAGGAATTTATAAAACTTCATTCTCCTGAATCAGCATTATTTAGCAGGCGTAACTATTAGATACAAGGTGCGAAAAGAATGACTACCTTTTTTTTCTTTTTAAGTAATCTAAAAGCAAATCTGATACTTAAGTTCTCACAATAAAAATACTTAGTCCCTTTTGTGAAGAGAAACATTGCTGGCTGCAGTCAGTGCGCGGGTGGGTGACCACTTAGATCAGGTCTGAAAAGGGTCCGAGGGTGTGCGGTATTCGTCGTCGTTAAACTGTTCTACCTTCAAGTTCTAGACTTCGCGCGCAGGTCGTCGGGCTACCAAAACGGAGGTGCCATTCCCACTGCAGAAAATCAAAATTGTGATGGCATGTTTCCGGATTATCCTAAGTGATATTTTCCAGACCGTCGCCGCTAGCCCGTTTTGCAGCTCTAGTGCGACTTACATGAACTACTACAACAACAACCAAAGTGTTTAATAAAAACTACCGGGACTTTTGTTGTCCCCATAGAGGCAAGAATTTATACGCATTTGGAAGTTTTAACCATATTTTTTTGTCATGATAAGCTTTGAATTTTTCGAATATTTAATGTACATTTCAAAGTTCAAATATGTTACTTAATGTAAGGTAACAAGTTTAAATAAATACGGCATATCTATTTTTGCTCAATGTCTTAGTGTAACATCTACAGATTTATGGAGAAAAAAAAATTCGTTGCTACCTTGGAAAGAAAAAAGTATCTAAAAATAATAAGAAAAAATGAAATAGAAGTATTCTCAATGAAAAAAAAATTTATGTAGAGGAACAGTTTTAGATTCTGCTGGGAATGTCTCTGGATGTTCCGTCGCTTAAAAATACGAAATGGTGATTAAAATTTTACAATCTTAAATCTAAGATAATTTTATTTAAGTAAACTTAGCTTTAAAAAGCAATCATTATAAAAAATTCGTAATCCCAACCTAATCTAACGCATTGCTTGCATGAACAATCTAATTCTAAAAAGTGTTTGCTAAGATTCGCGTCAGAACCCTTCGGAAAGTGATTTAAATTTAAACTTGTTTAAATAAACCTTGGATTTTCGGTAATAATTATTAGTTTTTTATATTATAATTATATCTCGTAACTATTACTAAAAATATGCATTAATCCTGAAAAAAAAATAGTTTTTCAGTTCAGAACACCCACGTTTTTAATTTTGAAATCCTTTCTTATACGATAATACTTTTAAAACCTAACAAAAAACATAAATATTTCACAGCTTTAGAAATAGGATAACTACCCAAATGGTAAACAAAATTTATTAGAGAGAAAATTATAGTAGTTGCAAGATTATACTTTATTACTTTACTATTATTACTTTAAACTTTCGTTTATAAGTTTTATGGTATATGTAAAGCATAAACCTAGCAATTTTAAAACCGCTTTTTATTTTCGGTAAATTAATTTTCTTTGGGGAAAAAGAAGATAATAAAGTGTCTTTAAGTCCGTGTCGCTTCTTTTAATGCCATGCTAATGAAAATGCTATTCTCTGTCTGGAGTACTTTAAAAACTGCTTTTTTATTCTTAAAGTGTTTGCTCGAATAAACGATATTTTTAATTTTATGTAAAGAAAATCATGCATTTCAATTTTAAATAACAATATAGCTTTTCTTAAATGCGTAAAAAATCTCGAAAATGCAATAATGGAGTCAGATTTTTTTGTTTCGAAAAAATTTATACGCGTCGACGCGTAAAAAAAAAAAAAAAAAAAAAAAAAAAAAAACACTTTTAAATTGCTACAGATTAAATGTTACTGAAATGATTCTCATTTTTATTTTATGAAATTATATATCAATAAAAATTTCACATAATCACAGAATTAATAAATATTTAAGCACTTTTCAATATGCATTTAAAACTTTTTAAGTAATACTGATTAAAAAGTATGAAATCATCGATCGTTTCTCCTCAACATGAAATTTAATTTCAACATGTACAACAAAAAAGATGTTAATGTATTTAAAACAGTTGTTATTTCTTACTATTACTAGTTGAACACGTCCCACAGTGGACTGATCGTTAAGACACGGTTCCCAGCAGATCACCGAAGTCAAGCATCACTGGCTGCGGTCAGTGTGTGGAAGGGTGACCACTTGGATCAGTCTGCGTAGGAACCGAGGATGTGCGGTATTGTTCCTTATTAAACTGTTCTACCGTAAAGTTCTCGACGTCACATGCAGGTCGTTGGGCTACCGCAGCGGGGGTGTCATCCCCTCTGCAGAGGATCGAAATTGGGTTACCATGTTTTCGGATCATCCTCAGGGATGTTTCCCAGACCGTCGCCAATAGCCCATTGTACAGCTCTAAGTGCGACGTAAATGAATTACAACAACAACTAGTTAAATATCCGTTCTTCAAACGGGGTGAAATATGATAATCGATAAGTCAGTGATGAACAACACTTAAAAATTATGCATAAAACTGCAAAGCATACAAACACGACTAAAGACTAAATTAATTCAAGTTTTTCTATTAAATATCTTATTTTATAATTCCCGGTGACTTTACATTATTAGATTAAGCAAAATACGCTTTTAGTAGTTCATTACATCAAAATAAAAATCTACCGTATTCATTAGCCATGATACTGTTGCTCGATGTCAACTCGTGAATTAATCTCAATCTAGAAATTTTCTCTGGTACGTATTCCTTTTGCCAGTCTGAAAACCCTCTTTCCAGTGTATCTATTTTAAAACTGCACTGTAATGATGAATTTTTGACAGGAATTAAATAAAATACATTATATCAATACATTTGACATTATATCAATATATTGATAAAACTGCACTAATTGCCATGATGCCTACTAAAAAAATAGCTAAGCACCATTGATGTCAATAATAATGTGGCTATTTTTTACATTTTAACGAATTGTTGCAATTTCTCCATTTATTTTGCCTTATTGTATTGGCGATTTTTACAATCGTCTAATATGAATTTGCACCATTTCTCCATTAATTTTGCTTTTTAGTGAATAGAATTTTAATTAGAATTTATTACCAAATTGAACATCATTAGCGTTGATAATGGTATAGATTTTTTCGCTTTTTCTAAATTATTTTTACTATAGTTCTATTAATTTTGATTTTAATGAATAGCATTTTTTTTTAATTTCAAATATTGCTTAAAAAGTTTTACACACACTTATAAAATTCATTCCCCTCCCCAAAAAATGAAATTTTTGTGTAATTAAAGACGTGGGGAAGGCCAGTTTATAAGCATTTCTTATAAAAATGGCAATTGAATCGCCATCTTTTTCATTTTGAGGAATGCTTAAGCTCTGACAAATCAATAACGTTCAGAATCAGTTCTTCCCGTTGTATATTACATATTGTAGAAAAATATTTCCTGTCCGCGTGCAAATTTTCCTCCAAATTATTTATATCCGTTCTTTCCCTTGGTCTTCAATTATTTATTATTTTCGATTATTGAATATACTAATGGTCTAAAAAATTAAATGGACTAATTTAATTTAGAAGAATACAATCAGAAATTTAAAACGAATTGATAAGATAATTAAAAATTGAAAATAAGATTTTTTTGAGGAGATGAAATATGCAAAAAAAAAATTTTTTTTTTTTTAATTTTAAGTTTGATAATGTTATCTTTTTCGATTTTCTTCGATTTGTTTTAGGACAATATGAACAGTACTTTTATAATAACTCTTTCTCCAAGCTGAGTTCAAACTTTATAAATTAATTTTTAAACATTAGTATATTATAAGTTATACATTTTAATTCTTAGATAAATTTCTGTTATGGATAGATAGTTTTAAAGAATCCAAAAATTCATATATCTTTTTTAAGTAATATTTTTCTCACGTGAATGCAATAATTTTAAGTGTAGATTCGAAGACACATACGTCTTGCGCTATTTTATAATTAAACTGCTATTTTACAAATGATTCCAATTTTTAGGAGGAAAAAATTGTTGATCACCAGAGGTTGATTCCCTTGTATTTCACAAATAACACACCACAAGGATCTAGTAATTATGACTTTCTGTTACCGTGGAATGAATGGTGCATTTTACGACCGTCACTTAACTGTCCTACAAGACCAGGGAGTAATAAACAGGAATGCAAACAATGAGTTAAATGCTTATGTCAGAAAATTTGTAAGGAATGCAATATTTTGACACTCATACTAACAATAATTCTCTCTATATAGTATTATTACCATAGCATTGCTTCTTTTTCAAAAATAGACATGTATAGGTACTATAATATTACTGATAATTAACCTAATTGCCTATTTATTGATATTTATTTAGGGTATTGCTCTGATAATATAGTTAAGAGCATAATAATTCGAAACTCCTAAGCGTTATTTGGAGTGAATCTTTCCCAGATTTTCTGAACAACAAAGCGTCATATGTACATAAAATAATATTGCAATGAAACCTCTATTTTATTATCACAAGAAAGTGTTTTTGATGAGGAAGAATTTTTATTTACATTTTACATTTAATTATTTCTAATTGTGAATAATAGTATAACTGTTCGTGTTAAAAGGGTTGTATTGTGTACGAACGTTTCCAGAGCTGCCAGCCCAGAAGTTCACACCATTTTTCTAGGGGGGGGGGTATACGATTTTATAGGTATTAATTTACACCATTCACTTAAAATTGAATAGCAAATTGCTCGTATTGTCAAGAATGCTTTTTTTAAACGTTATTCCCGATGTTTCAACATTGACCCAAATATTTTTGATCTTGCTCAAATCAGGTGATTTTGCAGTCCAGTTCAAGTGTATTAGCCTATGTGAGTGTTCATGAAATTAGTCACAGATACAGTTAACACAATAAATTTAGCAGTTGTCTTTTTTTAAAAAATAAATGTGGTTTTCAAAAGCATGCTTGTGAAAACACTTCATAGTGGATGTTAAATGGCAGGGGGCTTCATGTCATTGGAAATAGTAATAATAAGAATATAATGAAACACCATGAAATAACAATAGGATACCAAACACCAGACAATAACAGCAACTATACAATACCAATTACTACACAATAAAAATAACAATATATCAAATACCATACGATAAAATTAACAATACGATACCAAACACCACACAATAAAAACAACAATATGATACCAAACACCAAACCATAAAAATATCAATATATTACCAACTATACAATGAAAATAACAATACGCTACCAGTCACCATACGATAAAAAAACAACAATATTATAGCAAACGCCATTCAATACAAATAACACAATTTAATTATGCTTTTTATTTTTCTTTGATAATTAAGATATCTTTCTTTTATAGTCATTTCATTAAAATCCGTGCAGTGAGCTTATTTTGTTTTCAAAAAGTACCTTATTTATTCCTTAAGAAAAATTACCATTAGAAAATTAAAAAGGATTAATATTTGCATACAGAAATTAATTGATTTGTTTAGAACTTATACATTTCCCTCAAGAAACAAAATACTCCATTTTTTTTGATAAATCCTATTTCTTAAAAAGCAAATAGAGAATGATTTTATGATAACTTAATTGTAGTCAGAAAGAATTTTTTATTAATTTTGAAGTTAAATATTTTTACTTTTAAAACATAGAATACATTACACCGTAGAAAAATTATATTAATATCACTTTTTATCAGAATAGCCTTAAAACTTGCTTCGAAACAGGTTTTTTTTATTTCAATTAAATTAGCTTCTTGGAAAAAAAATATAGCGTCCTAATAAATGTATAATACAATCACATAGTATTATTTTTATTATGCCTTCCTTTCTTTTAATAATTTGTTATATAAAAATGAAATACTAATTAACGAATAAGTTATTAAGAAAACTTGAAAATTTAGATAAAAACATAATTCATTAACATATGATCATGTAATTCAGCAGTGTAAATTTAAATTCATATTGAATAATATCTTCTTGTAAATAATATACTAGATTATTCCATTTTATAAAAAGTTAATATCATTTTAATCAAATCCTAATGACTTTTATCCTAACTGGAAATTTTCATTTAAAAATTTAATATTACTTTTTATAATTAGAATTTCATAATGTGCGAAAATTTTTGTTACTAAAAACAAACATTTTAAATCAAGTCAAAAATTAAATTGCCTTTTAAGCCGATTCCTCTTCACTAAAAGTTCATACCATTTCAACCTACTCCTAATAACTTTTATCCTAACTCAAAACAAACAAAAAAAAGTTTCATTAAAAGGATTTTATAAAATGCTATGGTCATAAAAGTGGCATAAATATATTTACCTAGAAATAAAGATTTTTTTTAAACCAAAGCAAAGATTTTTTTATAATTTTTTTTTTACTTTCTAAAATTTTAAAAAGTAATGAATGTTTTACTAGACATTTACTTACCTAATATGCATTACGGCATTTAACACTTTTGAGCCTCAATCCCCCTTATAAAAAGCCCTCCAACCTTTGAAAAGATGTCAAAACAAAATGGATATCATAGTCAAATTTAAAAAAGATTTCAATAAAGATTTTAATGATCTATGGTAATTTTTTTATTATCGTAGAACTAACTAGTCGAAAAGTTTAAAAAAAATGAAAATTTATAGTTCTATATAAAAACATTTATTTTAAACTAATTTTTTCTTAAAATACTCCTATAAAACCTGTCTATTTCAGAAAAATATAATTATGGTTTCTGATAAATAATTTTATATAAAAATTGTCATCGTAATGAAAATAAGTCTCCGAAACATTTTTTTTTAAAAATTCTCATTTATTTCGTCATAAATATATTTTAATTAACAATCTTTCGCAAAAAGATTTATTACAAAAATAAAATATTTTATTTAAAAAAATATGTAACTAAAGCATGTTGATTATATCATATTCAAACTTTACGTCCCTTTTATGTGGTGTCCTAATGGCTAATTATCCAAATTAATTGTGTTAGGACAATTAAAGAATGAAAAAAAATAATTACGTTTGAGTCTATAAAAAATTTCGTTTTAACAGGAATTTAATATTTATTTCTTTAAAAGTTTTACCGAAATTTTCAGAAAATGATGGAATAATTATACAGTGATTAATTACCATTGCTTGAATAGAAAAGAAGTTTGAAAACAGATGTGCTTCTTAATGTCTTTATGGCCAGCTCGTTACTTCAACTTTGGCCATTATGCAAATTTCGTTTTTAGACGTATTATAAAGCAACCTTTAAAACCACCTCGCGTTAGTTTTTGAAGTTTTAAAGTAATTAAATATTTTTTTGCTTGCTGTATAATAAATACAATGAGAGGATAAATTTTATGTGTGCCAATATCATATTCAAGAATGATGAATGTGGAACGTAATGATTTTATGCTTAAGAAAGAGTTTTAATTTGGAAAAGTTTTTTGTTGCTGTTTTAGATAAAACCTATAATGGGGGCACATTTTTAGGGGCCGTTCATAAATATTGTTCATACTGAAATAATGAGTTTTTTCCCTCCAAATAAATCGAGTGTTTTTAAATGTAATTTTACCACCCAAAACTTGTTTAAATATTTTTAAAAGCTTTTAAATATGTAATCGATCAATGTACGTTTTTATTTAATAAAAAATGCTGATGTTTATGAGAAGAAAAAATACTTTCCCAGAGAAAAGATTCCGAGATAATGTATTTAAATATTTTAAAATAAAATTTTTTTTTCAATTAAAATGTTCAAAAATATGTTCAAAATTAATTTTTTTATTCAAATAGTTTTAAAAATAATGTACTTAAATATTTAAAACTTTTAAATTATACCTTTTTCTCATTTTAAAATCTTTTATTATTTTTCTATGATATCAAACATCATGCCGACTTTTTATAAATAACTATAAGTAAATTAAAAATTTAAATTAAGTTTATAAGATTTTAAATTAAGCAAGTAAAGAATGAAGTTGCTACTCAATGTTTTAAAATATAAAAAAGTTTTACCACGTTGACTTCAGCCTAACAAATACATCACGCGAAATACGAGAATTCAACCAGAATTGTTGTTTTTTTTACATCACGGCATAAAATGGTTTATGTTATGCGTTAATGGGTTTCACAGTTTTATTATTTTTATAATTAATAAAATTGTTACAAAATCTTATCCACCTTACAAAATATAAAATTATCTTTTATATATTACTTTCTACATATTTGCATTTTAAAAAAATAATGCATTTTAAAAAAAAACGAAATCATTACAACAGTTATGCTATACATTCTCGTCTTGCGAAAAATATATTTTATTAATTCTCTTATTTGGCTCCAATCATTAATAATAGCATGAATTAAAACAAATGATAGCATTAATTGGGTCAATCCTACATATGAAATAAAATGGATAGCAAGCTTCCATGTTTCACACGTCATTCATAACCTATTCTAAAACCAGTACACTTCTTAGTTAGTTTTGTTGCTGAACATCAGCTCCTTAACTCAATCGGCTCGTTTTGCTCTTCAAATCAGACTAGATTATAAACGATATTTCTTAGACTATATGTTCCGTAAATAAAAAAAAAGTTTACTCATTATTTAATTATTGCTTTCAATTTATAACCAAGTGTATTAAAAACGTTTAGAGAACAGAAATAAAATGTAACGGTGGCGACCATTATGACAAGGTGCATAAAACCACAAAATCAAAATTTATCCAGAGATGCTTTAAAAAATATATAAATATAATAAAGACTTTATTATGCAGTCTTACAGCATCTAATGTATATTACGTAGAAACCACTAAATGGGTCAAAAGCGTGGAGTATATGCAGTAGCGCTATTTGAACCCAAGAAGAGGGAAAAAAATATCTCCAATTACCGCTTCCGTAGTGATATTCAAAGGCAACGAATCATTCTCGAGTCACGATCCTTATCAGATGTTTCTGCAACTCTTTCTAAAAATAAAAAATAAATAAATAAAATAAAATAGAAAAAGCCGAAATTTTCGATAGTGATCCATCCATAAAAACCTTGGTCTAAGTGCAACAAGAAAGACCCCATACTTTGAGAATGCAACTAAATGGCGGCATTATGCCGTTTTAAGACGTGATACGAGTCCAAAATCAAGCCAATCTTCTACTTCTGTTGTCTCTCAATTTGATTGTGTCAAATTTAGAAGAATGGGGAAAAGCGAAGTATTCTTGAGACGCGGCGCGCTTTTTGGTCTTTTATGTTCCAAGGTAGTTGTAAAATAAATTGACAAATTTATCTCCACGGCGAAGGCAATGGATGCTAATGATGGAAACTTAATCTTGTTGTCTCTCTTAATAGTTCACGTTTTGTTTTACTAAAGACTTTTATCTCCCGCAAATGTGTGAGGCATGAAAATGAAAAACCTTGAATTGGAAAAGTAATAAGTCATGTCGTGATTTGAAGTGTTATGAATTACCTGTATAGAATAAACTAGAGGTTTTAACCTGTGCGCTTGCGTCTGTTGGCGATAAATCGTTTAGAGTATATAGTGTAACAAATATTGAAGGTAGCTTAAACTTCTTTTTCGTTTTCTTAATTCTGTTGTAAATGTCGAGGATTAACTGTGTATTAAGATCAAACAAAAGCTTATTCGGATTTTTGATGAATAATTCTTTAAATTGTTGTGTATATTTCTTTAAAACAGGTTTTACCTTTTAAACTGTCTTTGTATTTTTGACAGTAGCTTAATGCTGCATGTCACATTTGTTCAAATGTGTCACAATATCATTGAAATTAAGAGAAAACTGAATTTTAAAGTTACAAATATTTGAATAAAAAAAAACGTATTGTAGAACATTCAAGATATTGTAGAGCTTCGGTAGTTCAATACTAGTATTATCTAGATTTTGCAATTCCATTAAAAAAAATAGGTTTTGCATAACGTATTTTTTTTTACTAATTTTAATCTTAAACTTAAAAATTGTGCACAGTTTCCTCGGTTTTATTTCAAAGACTCTATTTAGAGAAAAGGCGAAAGAATCATTAATTTTGAAAAATATCAGCCCGGCAAAATTAACCCTTACAAAACCATTTTTTTCTTTTCCAATAAAAAGAGAAATTATGACTTTATTAGATAAAATAAGGTAAAAATAATAATTTTCTGCCAGAATAAAATTAAAATTTACGTGTCTCACAGGTTTTTTTAGAGGGGACACGTATGTCCCAGTGGTGTTTTCTTTTGCGGGACATGAATGCCCTGGTGGGGCTGAAAGGGTAATTCTTACAAAATACTTTCAATTTTATGGAATTTACTAAACAAAGAAGTACATTCGTAGAAAAACTTGAGTAAAACTAACAATTTTAAATATAAAAATTAAGATTTTTTTTGTTTCCAACTAACGATAATTTTTTTTAAGAAAAAGCTAGTAAGAATACATATTCTTTGAATAAAATTGTCGAGAAAAAAGTACTCAACTTCTTTAATAGTTTACTCAAGCTCAATAGATATTTTTTGACACCAAAATTTAAATTTGTACATTCCGTTATTTTCATTTTAAAATTGATAATTATAAAATCCCTTGTTAAAAAGTTTGGAAAACATTGACATTAGAGATTATTTAGTCCAGTGTTATGAGTAAAACTAAAAAAAGTAATAATAATTTAGTTATTTATATGAATACAATGCATTCTTTCTTATAAACATGCTGTGTTTTCAAAGCTTTAAGAAAAAAAATCTAAAAATCCATAAATGGAATAGACAGCGCAGGAAACTTTCTCTTAACTCCAATAAGCAGATTCGATATTAAATATTGATTTGATTAAGCTTGCTTTAATCTGATGATTTAAACTGGATTAAATCTTTTCATCGGAGCAGTATTTCATCTGACTTTCAGCAATGTATCATTTTAATAAATAGCTGTTGAATACGTTTAACTGTTCATGAACACTAGAAATGTTCAGATTTTCCTGTAAAAGCTTTAACTTGCGCTATCCGTATGTAGATTCAAGAACTTCATTTTTAACAAGAAATTAGTGCACATTAGAGATGAGCTCTGGATCGCTTTTGGAAGTCCGACCCTGCCGTATCCTGAAGAATTTTAACCAAAGTCCACCCAATCCCGAGATGCATAGGATTACTTAAAGCCAGATATATACGTTGAATTAAGGCCGAATTTTGTGATCTCGTCACTCGATCTTTGATGTCTAAAAAAGGAAATTAGTAAACTGAAATTTTTCACCAGTAAACTGAAATCACCCACCTGTGAAAAAAAAGAAGAGAGATACTGAAGAAAAAAACTCTAAGTTGGCTAAAACAAAAATTATTTAAAAAATCAAAATCTTAAGCTAAATAAAAATTATTTGACAGTTATAGCTTTACAAAGCAAAAGCTCCGGACTGTAAATTTTTAGACCTGAGAAATTTTCCATTTTTTTATACTTAATAATGGAACCAAACGTCGGTTTAAAAGTAGAAAAGTTTATGAAATTTTATCATGAATCCGAGCATGCCAGGGCCCGAAACCTCTATTTAATAAACGAGCTCAAACCCGGATTGGGATCGGACTTTCGGGCTGGGCTGAAGTTATCTTTAGTATTCACCATAATTTTAGTAAAATGAATTTTTTTAATAATTAAATTTATAACCTAATCGGCAACTGTTATTTTTACTACTTAAGCTAGAGTGTTCAATAAAGAATTTAATTAGATAAAAAGATACTTAGCATAACTTTTAATTTATTTAAGAGTCAAGGGAAAGGATACGATTGAAAAACATTGTCCGAAAGTATTAAACAATTTACGACCGAAACCATAAAGTGTATTAACCTCTTCTAGAGGGAAAACTTTACTGTTTTGCGTGTTCTATTCCTTCAAATAAAATAGCCTCTAGTCTCTCTTTAAAAAGTGATTCCCCGCCTTGTGTTTGTCTTCGTGTAATCATCGAATGGAAGGTTTCCAATTTTGTTTGAGTTTGTGTAAGGAAGAAAAAAGAAAATTAAAAATGATACTATCCAGTTGTTCCTGAATGAGTTATTTTTTTTCTAGCTGGATTAAAGATTGAATACGATTAGTTAGAAGACTTTATTAAATAAAAAAGTTTGATTTGCTGAGAGCTCTTTTTTGGATCTATTAAGAGCTGAAACTAATTCTTTTATTCAGGTGTGCTTTAAACTGTTATCTCTTTTTTATAGTTTCGAATAAATGTTTTATTTTTCAAGTGGACATTTTTTTTTAATAAAATAAAACTATATTTTGTTATTTAGAAATAACAACAAATAAATATTACTAAAAATTTAGCGAACATTTAAAATTTGTAAACATAAAATAGTGTTTTAATTTTACGCATCTAAATTAGGTTAGTCAAGACAATATGCTTAAAATTGGGTTAACCATGTCGTGCAGGAATCCTGATATTAATTTTTAAAAAAATTAGGTTAGATGTAAATTTTGTAATTAACATCTTTTCACAGATTTTAAAAAAAATTTTTTTTTTAATTTTTTTATTATATTGATGAAGGAAATTACAGAGAAATGAAAAGATAAAGATAATTATTGTATTCTGAATATGTTTTTTTAATATAATATGACATTTTATTGATATATGCTTGAAATTTGGTTATTTTTGAGAATTTTAGTTGCCAATTGCTATGCGGTTTTATGAACAAAACACCTAAGAAATATATATATTTATTTATAAAAGGGAATTTGTAAATGTCTTAAAACAATAGAAAGTTTAAGTTTTTAAAGTTAAAACATCTAAAAATTTTATTTTTATTATTTCTTGGTCCATTATTTTTTCAAAAAATAGATTTAAAGTTACGAAAAATACCAACACTAATAAAACATTTGCTCTTGAAAAAGATGATTTGTTTAAGGCTTGAAAGCTTTTTTTATCAATTAGGAGCTGTAACTAATTCTAAAGTAGGTTAGTCAAGACATTATGCTTATATTCTGGTTAGTCATAAGATTATGCCTAAAATCAGGTGAATTAAATGCATAAAATTATGTCAACAATGGCATAATGCTTAAAATTTGGTTAATTAAGGGTTTCATTTCAAAACTTGGTTAACCAGAGCAATAATCTTATAATTATTGCTCTAATTGATCTAGTATTTTTAATCACCTTTTTTTTTACTTTGTATTAGATTATTATGAAGTTTACAGATTATGAATTATGCTAAACGACATTTAATATAAATTTTAAATCTCTGAAACATTTATATTTTCTTCATGTAGCAATATTTTTATGTATGCTCAGTTTAAAAAACTTAACTTTCAATGTAAAAATAAATTTTTATAATAAAACTTTTTAAATTTGAACATTCCTAATTCTTTTGAAACTTAAGATAATAAAGTTCTAGTTTCTAAGAATAAGGAATGCAGAAATTTTTTTTTAGTTTGATGTTAAAATATGCAAAAAATTATGAAAATTTTTGCAGTTTTAATTACTTTAAGAAGTTCAAAATTTATCTGAAAATGTTCGATGAATTTAATTTTTTTTAGAACGTTGATTTAAGGGATTTAAAATTTCAACCTCTATCTGTACGGTTTAAAACAGGTTTTTTGAAGAACAACGGGAATAGTTCAATTTGTCATGTTGTCAGTGAAGGCAGTTACTGTATTTTACAAAAATTGGCAAACTAAAGGCTTACGTTGACATTTTTATGAGTTCGAAAGTAAATTTATTCTGAAACACCTTCAGGAATCTTCGTGTCGAAAGGTTATTCTTTCATAAATTCTTGATGATGGTTGAAAAGGCTGTCTGAATATTCAACTGAATAATTTTTTTGTGAAGCTAAATTTCGTATTCAAAGTTTAAATAAAAAAATATCAAGTAAAAAAATAGAGTTTATAAAACATGTAAACATATGTATTTAAACATTCGAACTATTGAAATATATTAACATTCTGGCATTTGAAACATAAAAAAAATATCTCAGCTTATCTGAGAAAAAGTATGGTTAAAAATACTATAATATCATAAAATGGGCCACGTATTTGGTTTAATGGAAACATCAAAAAGCTCGATAAATTTTGCCGAAGCACTTTGGTAAGAATTTTTAAATTAGGAATAAAAATGATTTTATAATAAGTGATGAAATCTGATAAATGTGGTAAAATTATGTAATTTCATTATGATAACTTTAAAAATGGCATAAAAATCATTCAATAGACTAAATTTAGGTGGGGTAATAAATAGGATAATTTTGAAATTCAGAATTTCCGATAAACCGTTACCATGTAAATGGAAAAATTATCAAATGAATGGGCTAAATACCGCATATTTTACTCTTAATAACAAGAATTATAGTTTCTTTTTCACAGAAATGTCAATTATTACCAAACAATACCGTAATTTTACCAGGATTTTTTTCTCCTAGTAAAAATATCTTCAGATAAATTATTTCTAATTTATCTATTTACAATTTTACAATATGAAACCTTCAGAAAAATGATTAGTGCTAAGCTAAAATTTTTGCTCACTAAAATGAAATGTTTTTTTTTTTCAATCTGGTAAGCCTTTATGGGAATAAAAATAAATTTAGTTTTGAAACTATTAAAGTTTTTGAAATGTGATAGTTTTTTTAAATTAAATTTTTCCCTAGTGAAAATTATTTATGCATATTTGTTTTATAATCTTCTAAACCTAAATTGGATTCCTCTAAAATAATTATTAAGTTTTTTGTTAGTGTTTTTGCAATATAAAAGCTATTTAATGGTTATTATACGAAGAAACATTTTTCAGATGCATTTTTAATTTTTCTTTGTTAAATATACTATATACAGACTTTATTTTTTTATTTTACCTTTATATTATTTCACATTTTTGTAAATCTAAAATAGAAAAGTTTACGAGCAGTTTTATTTTCTTTACAAAGTTTAACCGAAATATGAAAGTATCATGTTTTATAATATTTTTACTTTTTTTTGAAAATAAGTTTAATTTTAGTAAAGTAACTTAGATGTTCATAAAAGAATTTAAAATACTTCTTTTTAAAATCTGAAAATATTAAAGTACAAATTTATCGTAAATGATTGATATGGATAAGTTATCCAAACTATAATTATTATGTCTTTGTAACAAAACTATTATTAACAACTTTGATCTAAAAGTTCCGAAACTTATGCGCCACTTAAAATAAATGCATACATGTGACGGAGAGTACAGTCTTAGAAAAAAATGCGTTACAACATATCCTCAAACATTTGATGTTTCATTTTTTTTCTCTGGTAGTAAACAAAAGCAGATACTTTTAAAATAAATCGATTTTTTTTAAAACTTTCCATTGCAAATTTAAGACCTAGCCTTCAGTCCTAATAACTTTTTATGTATCTATTTATATTATTTATGCGCAGTGGTGGACAAAATTCGTTTTTTTAAATATAAGTACGTTTTCTTTGCTACCACTGAGAATAATATTTTCTGACACTATAGAAATTTCGTAATTGTTAAAGGATATATGCGATGCTTGGTGGGTATTGGGTTTAGCCATCAATTAAAATTTTTGTAAAGGAGTTTCGAGTTGAAATAAGCGTAGAGTAAGAACAGAGAATACAAAATCAAAAATTGTGTGCTAATTAAACATTTTTTTTTTACCTTTGGAAAAAATACCAATCATAAAATTTAATTTTTACCGTTCAATGATCTATTTATTTATGTTAGTAAACATTGTAAGAACACAGATGAAGTTGAATGCTCCTGACGACAAAAACCACTGATTATACCAAAAATATCCTCAAGCTGTATTATGCGCAAAGAAGGAAATTGTATGAGATTTTTTTTTTACCGAAAGATTGAGTATATAATGTTTTGAAACGTTGCGGGAAAATTGCTTTTCTAATCGGTGTCTTGTCTGTTTACAGTGGAATAAAAACAGTAGCACGTTTATGTTTCATTATCGATGGTTAATTACGAAATTGCATGCTATTTGCTACCTCACTTCAGACATGACCTATTTTAGTCCATTGATATTACCCCCTTTTGACTATTATGAGGGCCCCCTATAAACTATTGAGATGTTCCCCTATATACTATTGAGATGGCCCCTGTAAACTATTGAGATGGCTACCCTGCAGACTATTGAGATGGCTACCCTGCAGACTATTGAGATGGCTACCCTGCAGACTATTGAGATGGCTACCCTGCAGACTATTGAGATGGCTACCCTGCAGACTACTGAGATGGCTTCCCTGCAGACTACTGAGATGGCTACCCTTCAGACTAATGAGATGGCTACCCTGCAGACTATTGAGATGGCTACCCTGCAGACTATTGAGATGGCTACCCTGCAGACTATTGAGATGGCTACCCTGCAGACTATTGAGATGGTTACCCTGCAGACTATTGAGATGGTTACCCTGCAGACTAATGAGATGGCTACCCTGCAGACTAATGAGATGGCTACCCTGCAGACTAATGAGATGGCTACCCTGCAGACTAATGAGATGGCTACCCTGCAGACTAATGAGATGGCTACCCTGCAGACTAATGAGATGGCTACCCTGCAGACTAATGAGATGGCTACCCTGCAGACTAATGAGATGGCTACCCTGCAGACTAATGAGATGGCTACCCTGCAGACTAATGAGATGGCTCCCTGCAGACTAATGAGATGGCTACCCTGCAGACTAATGAGATGGCTACCCTGCAGACTAATGAGATGGCTACCCTGCAGACTAATGAGATGGCTACCCTGCAGACTAATGAGATGGCTACCCTGCAGACTAATGAGATGGCTACCCTGCAGACTAATGAGATGGCTACCCTGCAGACTAATGAGATGGCTACCCTGCAGACTAATGAGATGGCTACCCTGCAGACTAATGAGATGGCTACCCTGCAGACTAATGAGATGGCTACCCTGCAGACTAATGAGATGGCTACCCTGCAGACTAATGAGATGGCTACCCTGCAGACTAATGAGATGGCTACCCTGCAGACTAATGAGATGGCTACCCTGCAGACTAATGAGATGGCTACCCTGCAGACTAATGAGATGGCTACCCTGCAGACTAATGAGATGGCTACCCTGCAGACTAATGAGATGGCTACCCTGCAGACTACTGAGATGGCCCCCAGTAGACTATTGAGATAGCCCCCAGTAGACTATTGAGATGGCCCCCAGTAGACTATTTATATTTGCAAATGACGATTATAAATGCAGTCAAATTTTACTTAAAAAATTAAGCTACTAGACTCTGGACTTTCCACCCGATGTGCTGCATTGCAATAAAATTATTTTCTTTTGAATCAGAATTTAATATATTAAAGAGAACTATGTGACATGTGCAGCTGATAATATTTCTATCTTAATTAAAAGCGAAATTGTGAAGAGATAAGATATAATTCAGAACTAAATTGTAATAATGATATTTTTATGGTGTTTGATTTATTCTTAGATCAAACAAGTATATTCAAAAATGTCAATAAAAGCAGCAACAAAGCATTGAAACTTTAAATCCACCGTGATTCAAATAAAAGCATTCAGAATAAATGAGTTTTACAGAAAAAGAAGTACAATAAACCACTTCCGAAATCGGAAGAAAGAAGTTTATGATCATAAAAGAAATCTACCTTATTTACACTTCAGATATTTAAACTTGAAGTTATTTTCATCTGAAATTGGGTCTAGCTTTAAGTATATCACAGAAATTACATGATTTACCATTTTATCTAAATTATCGTTCTATTTAGCTTTTTTCCTGATTGAATGTTAGAATATTCTCAAAACTTTAGATTTGGATGAAATAGTTTATTTTTGCAACTCCGTCAGTATAGAATATTTAATGTTTGTTTAGTCTTTGAATATTTTCCATTCAGGTATGCTTAACGAAAGAAAGAAATCTGTTATAAATATTAAACTTATAGTTTTGGTCTTATCCCGAAATACGGACACTGGAATAGTAGATTTAAATAAAGATTAATAATTTTATAATGTTTTCATATTTGAACATGAAAAATAGTGATTTCAATTGAGAGTAAAGATATGTGAGTAGAATTATAGTTTTTATACATGATCTGTACTTGTTATATAGGTATAGAATACCTATGAGAAGTGAACATAAAATTTAAATTAAATAATCAATAAACGGATTAATGAAATAATTTCATCATAAAACTTTTTCTTTTAGTAATGCGAATATATTTGTTTTGCTAGGAGGAAAAAGGTTGATTACTATTACTACAGTCTTTAGTGATGCTCATGAAAAGAATTTTTTAAAATATCTCTATAGTTATTGCAATTAGATGTACTGATTTTTCAAAAAAGGTCAGTTAAGATCGTTTCAATTCATTTATAGATCGTTTCAATTCATTTATAGATCGTTTCAATTCATTTATAAATCGTTTCAATTCATTAATAGATCGTTTCAATTCATTTATAGATAGTTCCAATTCATTTATAGATAGTTCCAATTCATTTATAAATTGTTCCAATTCATTTATAAATTGTTCCAATTCATTTATAAATTGTTCCAATTCATTTATAAATTGTTCCAATTCATTTATAGATCAATCCAATTCATTTATAGATCAATCCAATTCATTTATAGATCAATCCAATTCATTTATAGATCAATCCAATTCATTTAAAGATCAATCCAATTCATTTATAGATTATTTCAAATATTTAAATTTGGTAATTAATGAGCACGAAATTTAGAATAGTACTAACGATTGTTTGGAGAATAAGTCAGCTAATTACCAAGAAATAAGGTATATAGAAATTTAAAATAGCAAACTTTAAATACTTTTAAAATACTACAATAATGTACATGATCTATGTAGATCTCATAAAATTTTAATAATTTATTAGATAACGAAATTTTGAATTTTTTATTTTTTTTATTTTTTTTTTTTTTACATTTATTTGTTGAACGTAAAAAAATATCAAAATTATTTTGAATTGAATTTTAATAGTCCGAATATGTTCATTGCATCAAATTTAAACATTTAAATATGTTCATATAAAATTTTAAAGTTTAAGCATTATAAATACATTCTAAAAACTTCGAAGTTTCGTCATTTATAAAATATAAACTTAATTTATTAGATGGAAAATTAATACATTCCTATTTCAGTCCTTTTGCCTGAATATGTTAAATAAAATTTAAGCATTTAGAAAATATATTCTGGAAAGTTCAAAGCTATATTATTCCTTAAATATGACTTAATTTTTTTCAAACTAAATACCAATGGCTAGAAATTAAGACAATTACAATAAGGAGAAATGTTTGAGAATTAAATTGAAAAATATTAACGAGAAAAGAAAGTTAAAATTATTGTTTAAAAAAATTCTTATGAAATAATGCTTATATCAAATGAACAGGAAAAAATATAAAATCTTATCTCTTTTCTTTACTTACGCAATCATAAACATAACAAGGTTGAAATTTAATTGTTACCTACATTTCATGTAAATTTCATATTTCTCTTACTAAATTATGTTCCGCAAATTAATATATCGAATTTATATTCATAGGAGACTAATAAAAAACACTTAATTTCATTAAATTCTTGTAACTCAAATTTATCTTTACATGGTGAAATCCATTATTTTAATTTGGATTGTTTTTAATGGATTATTTTTAATTTCTCTTGTAATTAACATATTTTATGGAATTTTTTAAAAAATAAATATATTATAACCTGCGTTCTTTATTTTTCGACTTTCATTTGTGGAACTGAAATGTATTTTGAAAATTATTAATACGTAATTTTATGTAGTAAATTAATACAGTTCATAAATAATGAATGCACAATCATATTTTTCGTTTTTATTGCTATGTGAAAAGATTATTAAATTAAATTATTATTAAATTTTTATTCAAATCGAGCTTCTTTCATTTTCTTTTTTTAAATTTTTATTTTGAAGAATGAAATTTTTAATAATATCTGCAAAAATTTTTGTCTAAAAATCAGAAAAAATATCAACAATTTTATTCATTTTATTTTCAAATCATTTTAGTGAATATTTGATATTTTCATACTTATGTGATTATATTCACTTTTCAACTAATTGTTTAAATTAATTTATAATTTTTAACCTTAAGCAAGTTGAAATATGATTCTAACATTTTCCCTTTCAGAAACTCAAATTTTATTACAGCATATTTATGAAATACATACAGCCATTCATACATACAGCCATTAAACCTTTGTTTACGACAGATACAGCAGACAGATCATCATCATGCTAAGTACTGTAAGCAAAGGATTGAGGAGTAGTCTGCTAAACTATTAATAAAATAATTATTTACATGGGAGTTGTCGGCGAATATAATAAAATAATTATTTCTAAAGAAGTAGTCTGCAAAATTTTTAATGAAATAATTATTTCCTCACTAGTAGTCTGTGAAATTATTAATAAAATAATTACTTCTGATTGGGTAAAACCAAATAATTGATTGTTATGTTTAAAAATATAAAATGCTATATTTACTGTTTAAAATAATTATCATGCGCTAGTAATGTTAAAGTTTTTTTTTTTACTTCTCCAAATTTTTTATTGATACTATACTTAATATCTTTTTTAATTTCACTACTAGCTGGTAAACCTGACTTTGCTGGAAAGAAAATTGAAGATGAAAGATGATTTATAAGTGATTTATAAGATAAATATTTTTAACATTATTTAAATATATTTTGTCTAAATTTTGTCTACCTTTTTAATATGTAAGAAAGGTATTGCACACATCTCATTAAAGTATAATGTCGTAGAGTAATCACCGGTTTAATCAATTTAAACTTTACTCACGTGCAAAGATCATTTACATACAAGGTGTGGAACAAAATACTGACTTAATGAATTTCAAAGTGGTAAAAAAAATCCTTCAAGTATAGTATTTATTATATCAGTAAAACTTCTTCGTCACTTTTTTTTGTGTTCGTTAACGTTTATGGCTTAATCTGCCTCATATTTTTAAATCCTTTCTAAACTGAGGCTTCAAAATGACATTTACTACAAATCATTTAGTCATTCAATTTAATATAAGCTTTCAAGATCAATTATGAAATACGTAAAGAATATATTTTATCTAAGCCTTGATATAGTTTTTTTTTCTGCAGACTGATTTAAAATTTGAAAACAAATTTGATCTTTATTTTACGCAAGTAAACTTTGTACAGTACTCAAACAGAAAAGCGAACATTTTAGTAACTTTTTAACAAATGATACGATATCTAGGAATCAGTGTTAATAGTTTGAGGGCCTAACCCTAAATAAGCTAACTAATTAGTACTGTAATCATGGTGGCTCAGGGGATAGAGCAACTACCTCCAAATTAGGTAATCCAGGTTCGAATCCCAGCGATGACTGCTGAATACGAGTTCTACACTGGACTCAAACCAGTACTGTCGTAAAGTACCCTACGTGGTAGATGGATCGTGAGTTAGAGACCCAGTGTCTTCAGACTGACCAAGATATGCTTTTGTTTTCCATGGTTTTCCTCTCTCTGTCACGAAAATGCGGATTTGTTCCAGGCTAAAAAAGTTCTACAAAAGCTGGTTTATCCCAATGTTTGATCCAGGAATTCCCTCACCTTCTGAATTGGGCTCAAAAATCACAAAGCAACGGAGTTTAACTTCGGTAGTCAAAAACTCTAAATTGGGTTGGCTTTTCAACAACGATTATTAAATAAAATGAAATTATTTTATGTGAGATCTAAAGTTAAGACATCAGAAAAAAAAACGCACTTATCCTTTTAATAAAATCATTGGATTTAGATTCTTTACCCTCAAAATATAGGCTACAAATTGTAAATACCTCAAAAATTTTTTTATCACATAGTTCAGGTAGGATATATTTGTATAAGTTGTTTATGTACAAGATAATCAAAACTAAAATGGTAATGCGAAATTTTACTACCTCTTTAAATATTAAAGAACTATCTCCCAATTAAACTTTAAAAAAATGGTGTGTATGAGAATGCAAAATATTTAAAAATAGAGTCTCGAAGAATAAAAAATGACTACACTCTGTCAGTCATGAGATGGACCCATACCTTAACTGAAAGCAACCTAACTGAGAAAGCCTATCTTGCGATGGCTAGACAGTATTTTTTTTTTTTTTTTTTTTTTTTTTTTTTGTAACTCTTAACTCTATTCAATCCCATTTTTTTATCTCAAGGCATTTTTATATTCATCTAATTTTACTTAGTTTTTAAAATTTTTACCAACATTGATTATTTTTATAAAAGTTATATTTTAAAGATATTAAATTCTAAGATTATCTTGAAATCATTTCAATCACGAATAATGCATGAACACCGCCATTTAGTTATGACTTTCCTGTTATTATACGGAATTTTGCCTGTTATTCACCTGCACGAATTTTCTGAACGTGGTAGATAACACTATTTTGTTACATATTCTTGCCGAAAGTATTCCCTTAAGACTCATAATGCAAGTGCTATGAATAAAGACTATCTCAGAGTAGGCTTACTTGAGCAATACAAGGTATTATTCTAAGGAATTTATTGGACGTGGTAACCATACTGTTGATAGATTTTAATGGATTTATTTGATATTGTGAAGTTGAAATTCATTACTCTAGAGAAATAAAATAATCATTTTTAATCATTTTCATCAAAATTTAGCGTGTCTCAAAACTAAGAAAATAACTGGAAATTTTGCCACTCAATCTCAAATAATAATAATGCGTTTAAAAACTGAGCATGTTACAAAAATTTTTAATTTTGAGCTTAATTAACCGCATTTTCAATTGTATTTGATGATTAAAGATATATGTTTATATATGACCCATGCATCAACTTGCATTATGCGTGTTAGTTTCTCACTTTTTTACGCATTAAAAGCCATTTTAATTTTATCCACAATTATAATTTTTTTAAGAAAAACTGAATGAATAACAATTTTAAGCTAATACGCATAAAATGCTTGTTAAGTAATATTTTTTATTAGCAAATCCGTTATAAAGTCATTAATTTTATTTAAACGCTATTCATTTATGTTTTTTTTTTTTTTTTACTCTAAAGATCCACACCAATTAAAAACTCCATTCTTTGTTTCCTGTATAATAAATTATTCGTATAATAAATATAATAAAAATTATAGCATATTCATAATATTTCTTTAAGAAAAAACATTGTTTTAAACATTCCATTGATTTTCACTTACCTTATTTCATTGTAAATTTCTCCATAAGTGTTCCTCAAGTAATTTTATTCTCATGTTATACTATAACGAAATTAAATATAAAAGGAATTCTTTTGGGAGAAAATTCATTTTCAGTGACTCGAAAATAACAATGCTCGAGCTCAGCAATGGTAACTATAAATCAATACATATGGTCCTAACTTATTTATAGAAATATAGTATAGACGTGGACAGTTTAGTTTGAATAGGTAACCTTTTCCTTTTGAATTTCTATTTTCATTATTAATAGATTGAATTTAATGGAAGTCCGAAAGTTTCATTTATCATATAGTCCTGATTATTGATCTACTAATCATTTTAATATGATATAGTAATTTTGTAAAAAAAAAAAGGAGAATTTGAATAAAAATGGATTGTCGATGGAATTTTTCTTATAAACTTCTCTTTTATGAACTTAAGTTATAGTGTAAAATAAATGTTGATTTACCTAACCATGCTACATCAAATATAATTATAATTTCTATAGGTTCACATTTTTAATAGAATAATTAACAATTTACAATGTATAAGAAGTGTTTTCAGAAATTTATACTGTCTTTGTAACTGGAATTTTCATAGTATTGAACTTTATAATAGTGTTTTATGACAGTTGGTGAACAACTGACACAATTTTGAGTTTACGATTATCAATGTTTAACTACGAAGCCTTGTAAATTTGAACCCAACCCAGAAGACAAGGGAACTTCTGAATCAAGCACTGGGATACACTGGCTTTCATGGGGGACTTTTTGATGGAACTAACCTGCATTTGCATTTCGTGAAGAGAAACACGTCGGAAAACTGCCGCGGTTAGTCCGACGGCAAGAGGGTTCTACTCCATGATCCATTTACTACTGAGCCCTGTGACCGGTGCGAATCGGGAGTGGAAATCGTAGCAAGCAGTCACCGTTAGGATTCGGACCTGGAACATTTCATAATGAGATGAACGCTGTATCCCCTGGGCGGCTCTTTTAATACTATTGTAATTATAATACATTTTATTATTTTAACTATCATTATAAATGAATAATATCTAAGTAAAGGATTTATTCTACCTCTAATTGCTTACCAAGAGGGCTAGAATAGCTATGTCTGTTTAATTTTGAAATATTTCAGTAGCAATGGGATCATTATTACGCATGATTAACAAACAATTATAAAAAATGAATATTAACTAAATATTGCTTGCTCAGAGCATTTTGCATTGTTTTAATTTTATTTGATCTATATTAACTTTCACTTTTCTGTATGAGTATTTAAATATTGCTACATTATATTTCGGTGGAATAATTGTTTTCTTTGTTGATTTCACTGATGGTTGTCCAATAAGGAAAGCTGTGTAATATTTAATTTTAACACTATGAATGAATAATTTATCATGTATCAAACTCTGATTTTCAAATTTCAAAAATTTTCAAATTGCTTCATCATTTTTATACATTTTCAAATTGTTATTTTTTTTATATAATATAAAATTGAATACTATTATTAAAATTCAATATTTTAGGTAAAACTCAATTATTATTCATCTTAAAAATCGTCCATTTCTAAAATAAATTTTAGTTCACTAATTAATTTAAAAATAATTAAGAAATTTCACTATGATCTACTCAAATAGATCTTAAACAAATATTAAAAAATCTTAATTTTCGAATTCGATAAAAAACAGTTTATATATATTAAAGGATATTCTATTAAATAAAGAAGTTATTTCAGTCTTTAATTTTTCTCTCCATAAAATATCAAATTCGCTGAACTAAATATCATAAAATAGATTACATTTTAACAATACAAATCATTTTAACAAGAACTACTTATAAATTGCTTATAACTGTCCATTATTCATTACTTTGTGTTATCCTATATTTACAATATTAAACATCTAATTTTCTTGATCTAGTTTAATTTGCTTGTTTTAAAAATTACGCTGAAAAAATCTAAAACATTATTAGCATGAAAAATAAGTCTTTAAAATAAAAATGAAATATAAAAGTATGCATTATTTTTATTACATTATATTGCTCTTGCCTTATAAAAATAAGCTTGACACGTGCTTTTTATATTCGACTGAGCCTATGAAAAATATAATTAAATTGAAATGATAGATGAGATTATTTTTACCATAAAATTAACATAAACTTTAAAATATGCTTGAAAATAGTCCAAAAACAAAAATATACCCCTTGGTTACTTTTCTGGTTGCTGAATGGTATACGCCCTTTATGTGATCAGACAAAATACAGTTTTTGGTACTCTTCCGTTAGCCAGACGGAAGTGAATTCAACTATTTTTATTTTATTTTAAAACCGTCATTGAACTTTCCCACCCAATTTTTGTGTTTACAACTACCACAGTGTTCAACACAGTGGCCTTATAATTTTAATCCCAATCCAGAAGGTCCAGGAAATTCCTGGATTAAGTATTGGGAGAAATTTTCCTTCGTGGAGGACATTTTGATGGAACTAATCCGCATTTGCGTTACATGGAGAAGAAAAACAGGAAAACCCCCCACTGTTTATCTGTTGGCAAGGGGACCCTAACTCATTATCCGTCTATCATTAAGAATATTGGCACTAACTGTGCTTGGTGAGAGGCGGATGCTTGAATTTGTATCTACAAGCCATCGCTAGGATTCGAACCCGGGTCACTTCATTGAGAGGTGAGTGCTCTATCCACTGAGCCACCACTGCTCAACTACTTCAATTTTGTATTTTAGATCTGTCGTTGAATAATTGATCCAATATTGTGCTTACTACTACGAATGTTCAACTCCGTAGCCTTGGAATTTTGAATCAATAAATTACAGAAGTCACGAAAACTCCTGGATCAGAGGTATTGATTTGTTATGGAAACATGAAGAACTGTGCGTCTCGACAGATTTAACGTGTATCAGTCCAACACCTCCTAGAAGAAGGAAAGCCTCAGCACGGATCAATTTATTAGTCCAATGTGACGAAATTAACTGCGCAGTTGATGAAAAATAAGAAAAATGTCATTACGTTCGGGGTAGTAAGCTGCGCAGTGGTTGAAAATACGAAATATGTCAACGTTTGGACTGCTAAAGTTTATTTATGGTAACCCGTGCTGAGGCCTACTCTTTTCTAGGAGGTGTTGATCAGTCACCATTTACTACACGGGGAGTCTTCGGCCGGCCTGGGTTCGAACCCACGAACCCACGACATGATCCAGTGCCCGACCAACCAGGCTATCCAGGACCCTAAATATTTTAATTTATTTATTTTGGGGTGACGGACATTTTTTCAATAAATAATTTTAAAATATTTATAAAATAATTGAAAAAAAATTGGTGAATTTACTCTCACTGGACTAACGGAAAAGTACGCGATTTTTGAACTCCTTTACCTGACTACAACACAATTTATCTCCCAGTCCTAATATAAATATATTTCTGTAACATAAACAACTCTCGAAACTCCTTGAAATACACACTTGTTACACAACGAAGTGCCATTTGTACTAATAAGGAAGTCAGATAATATCTACAGTTTAGCAACATATTGAAAAAACCTGAAGTCCCACATGGGCAAAGAAACCAAGCCCGTAAAAGGGAGTGTCAACCTCAACTTAGAACTCCGAGTTATTTCTTCCCCTACCTATCCTGATCAAACAAGATTATTTCTTGTTCGATTATTTATTCCCACCACCTTCTGAACATCTCTTATCTTGTATTTGGATAAATAACTATTAAGTGATTTAGGAGACCTTAACCTTACTAACTGCTGAGGCTGTGACAGTGATGTTTTCTTTAGTGTCTTCCAAATCAACCGAAAAAATATTTTCAGTTTATTCCGTCCATAACTTGACGAACGCCTACGTCGTTGTTTCTGTCGACTGAAAGTTTCTAGTCAAAATAATCAATTTATGTATGAGTCATGAATATGTATGAAAACTGAAAAATCGGAAAGATCAAAATGGAGAAAGAAATTTATGAAGATGTGTTTCTATTTGTGAGCAGAATTGATGTAAAATCTGAAGAAAATTTATTCATCTTACAAGACATGATTGCCCTTGAGGAAATAATTTGAATGATATGTAAATAAATAAAATTAGATATTTTTTTCTTCAAAATGTTAAAATAATTTCCATCATTTTTTATTAGTTTAAATTATTTTAAACTCGTGTTAATAGCGTATTTAAAGTAAATTTCTTTTTTTGTTTTAATAAAAATTATCATCATTAAATGTTCGCAAGTGAATTTTAATTTTTAAAAGAAACATTTTTTTCTTAAGATATATATAAAAAAAACATGTTTTGATATGGTTTTGTAAACTTAATTAATTTACTATGAATTATTTTCCTGGTTTATAAACTTCGTAATTTTTTCTTTAACACTAATCTAAAATGCCACCTAATTATAAAAATGAGGATAACTTGAACTTTTTGAACAATATTAGTGTGAACATGATAATTCAGAAAATAAAAATAATTTATCACAAAAAAAATTTTTACGAAAAATTTAAAATCACTTACTTTATGATAGAAACATAAATATACGGTTGACAATATTTATAAATTTAAGATTAATATTTTATGATAAAAAATTGCTAGCTGTATTGAATCGCTTATTATTTTATTTTATATTTTTCAAATCTAATTTCCCGTTAGTTTTATTAGATGTCACAAATTTGCTGCACTCATAACAATAGAACAACTAATTTCACATGCGGATAAACATCACACAGTAGTGCTAAGTCGGAAAAAACCCAGTAATTAATTTTTTTTTATTAAATTTAACTTGTAATAATAGAAAATTGCTTAAATAGCGATAAAATTTTTAATTGATTTTTTATTGATTTACTTTCCATCACATAAGGGGAAATTTTTTTTAAAAAAATCATAAAAATTCAAAAACGGAAAATATCGAAAGAAATACACATTTAGCTACAATTTTGGAATTTGTTTCTTTCAATATTAGACAGCATCAAGTTCATTCTCAGATTACCTTTTGACGCAGAATTTTCGCTAAACACGTCATACTTTTTCATCATTTTGCATTAATTTACGTCAAAGTAAGTGAAAATATTATATTTAGCATTTTGAATATAATACAGCATGAAACACCGGTGTCTTTTTCTGTGTCAAAGGTAAAATCTTCGAAACACAGCTTAGTTCCAAACAAAAATTTTACAAATTTGTACTTACTTGCAGTTTCTAGATCTAAGAGAAACAACTATTCAATTTTGAAATTTCTTTAATTTAAAAAATCAACTATTTAAAAAAAATTCGGTCTACTTTTTGTTTTTTGGATTTATATTGGGAGTACAAATTAGTTCGACCCGTTTTATGTGGTCAAAATGCATTTATTTCAGAACAAAATGAAGGAACAGATTAATTAAAGTATTGTCTATCGCTGGCTACTACTCCCCCCCCCCCTCCCTATCAGACGATTTTCGAATTCCATCTCGAAAAAATGTCTCGTCTTTTGAGGCGATTCAAGTTAAGAACCAATTTTCTATTTCTGCGAAAGAATTGAACCGGTGACCTGCCAAATCATGATGCATCCTTCGGAATAACATGTAATCAGAAGAAGCAATGTCCGGTGAATACGGCGGTTGTGATAAAGTATCCCACTTGAGTTTCCTTATAATATTGTGCGACTTTTGCTACACGAGGCCGACCGTTATCATGCAGAAGAATAACTTTGCCATGTCTTTGCTCGTATTCCGGCCATTTTTTCTCGTATTGCACTTCTCAAACGAATCAATTGTAGCCTATACCGATTGCCCGTAACGGAATCACCAGGTTGGAGCAGCTCATAGTATACAACATCATTCTTCATTCACCATTCTTGAAACGTCGGAACCATTCCCTACATGATTTATCAGTTGGAGCATTGTCACCATGAACTTCTACAAGCATTTGATGCTTTTCAGCTGCACTTTTCTTCCACTATATCAGAAACATGAAACCTCCCGCAAATGCTGCTTAGTTACCACAAAATTTGACATATTCAACGAAGTAATAAACAGGGTTTTTGTATGAAACTCGAAGCATATAAACTGAATATTATTGACCGACGTCCAACCTCTCTGAAACCCCCGAAATCAGCTGTCACCATGAAGCATTCATAGCAGCCAGAGCCATCTTTTGAAAACGGACCGAACTGGTTTGTACTTACTCCCAATATTTCAGTAGAAATATAATAACGATATTCTAACATACTTTTTAATCATTACTAAACTGTATTTATAATTAAAATATAGCAAAATATATATTTTACTTGTAAATAAAGCGTAATAAAAAGTATATAAAAGGCACGTCTGTGCCACGTCTACATGTACGGGTTAATAAAGATCAGTTTTTGTTTTCTTTTTATCATATCTCGGGAAGTTTTTACTTAATTGCAGTTGAAATCTACCAATCAGTAGAAATGGAAAAGAACAATAATCGAAGATTCGTTTCATCCATTCCATGCGAAAATACTAAAGAACCTACAAAAATCAGAAAAACATCTCATCTATTCACGAACAATGTTTTTCTTGCTATTATGACATTTTATGAATCTGACTTAAGTTACCTGATACCAGAAACAAAAGTTTAAAATGGCCACTTAGTGAAATGGCAGAAGTTTTGTTAAAATAAGCTTAGCTACTTGTCATTTATTCATACTGTTTTGATAAGAAAACTTTAATGGTTATTTGTTTCATTCTTAGTTTATGAATAAACTAGGTATGTTTTTAAGTTTTAATTTTGATGCTGTTGACCTCCATTTTTAGTTCAAAAATGAGATGCTCACGATTTATATATGTTACGGCCAAAGTCCGAAGTCTGCCAATTCGAGATTTGGCCGGCCAGATCGCGAATTGACCAAGAAAGCTGTAAATTAGCTGGCCAAAGTCCGAAATTTTTCTTGATTTCGGGAATTGGCCGGCCAGATCGCGAATCGGCCGAGGATGGCTGGCCAAAGTCCGAAATTGTTCTTGTTTTCGGGAATTGGCCGCCCAAATGGCGAATTGGCATGGGAAGATCAGCCAAATTAGGAAGAAAAAATCATTATACCGGACAAACCGCAAACCGGGCAAATGCATACCGGGCAGGGACACTTGACCTTAAAAAACATCAGTGTAGGATGTACCGGGCAAATGTATACCGGGCAGTGGCACTGAACCTTAAAAAAATACATTGTATTTATCCATTGTTTTATTTATTTTATATCCAAGAAAAATTTTGACCTTTTTCAAAACAGCTTAGTAACTCTCAAATTTCTTTTCGAGAAATCTGCTTGATACCAATACAAAAAACAAATGTTTCCCAAATGGTGTTTAAAATACTTACAGCTTTTAAAAATTTCAAACACTTTCTGATCTAACACTGATCTGACTATACACTTGATCGGACAAAACACTAAAACGAAGAGAATTATAAAATAATATAAAGACTGCCTTATCTTAAGTAAAAAAAAAAATCATTTTGCCAGAAAGAAATGAAAAATGCAGGGTGTACATATTTCGCTATAAATTTTGACCTGCATCGAAACTCCCTCTTATGTCTTTCAAAAGTTATGAGTTTTTGTTAAAGGCTTGACATTGTGAAAAGAATAATTTTCATACATCATACAATATTTATTTTTTATAGTTTTACACCATTTCCACTTAATAATATACATTATCTGCAACTAACAATGATTTGTATAATAAGTTTTTAGTAAATTAATAACAATTTATATGCGCTTTAGAAAATATTTTAACAATATTTGTACTTCTTTCATTTCTTTATAAAAATATATGGTAAGAATGAATGCTGTCTTTCTTATACTCATATGAGTTTAAAGAAATTGATACTCAAATTTATTCTGTTTTAAGCAAAGTGGTTGTAAATATTTTATTTCATTTTTATTCCTTAAATAAACGGGATTCGTGTCTGAACTTCCAATGAAACAAGAAATTATTCCAATTATTCATACCATGTATATTAATGTATTCATAACATTTTCATTATTATTTAGTTTCAATCATTTTCAAAAGCAACTGATTGATTATGCATGAAATTAATTTAAAAATCAAAGGTAATTTTTTTAAAAAAATTTACATGCATTACTTTACACATTAAGTCAATCGTGCATTGTAGCTTTGGATCGAATTGATAAAAAGAACTAGTGTAAAATTGATACTTTACTATGATTTTCAATTAATCTCAATTATATTGTAATTTTTATTATGCTAACATTAACTTTGAAGTTTGTTTTACATTTTTGGGCGTAAGCCAAATAATTAATTAAGCAGAAAACAGCTTTTTACAGCTTTTTATCGCTTTTTTTCAGTTGTAAACATGAAATCTCAATAGAGTAATAGTTTCTTCTTTCCTCACTTACAAGCTTTGTTCCTAATTGCTTAATTTTTCTTTCTAGATTTAACTGAAGAAAGTAATTTGGAAGTATGAAATACTACTTAATCTTGAGGTGGCTTTTCTACTTAGTATTCGCATCCAGCAACTCAAAGGTAGTATCTTTTCTTAAGATTTTTCTTTCCGGGATTAAATTAAATTATTTCAAAAGAAAGAAAACTTTTTGCTCCCAAAGGAGAAATTAAATCAAAAGGCAACTTGAATATTTTTAAAAAAATGACTACGAATTTTAAGAGTTTGTGTTTTTTAAAGATTAACGAGCGTACTTTTGAAAGAAAATGTCATCTACTGAAGATTAGACTGAAACTTAAATTTTTGAAGTTTGAACCTTCAGAAAACTTTGCTTTTAAAACAGATTTTTAATGAATAACAAATTGCTTCTTGGATACTAAGTTTTTCTGTGTTTAAATATAATTATTTCCGCCTCTATTTTAAAGGGTTACGTATGGTATTTCAGTATGGCGTTATCCATAAAATGATATTTTCCATTATGTAACAAATCCATAATTATAAATAATTGCTAATTTTTTCTTCCAACTTTGTGTTCATAGTCTACCCCTATTTCATAAATAAAACAATGTATAAAAATTTTTTTTCCGCAAACGAAGTTGAAGAATATTAAAGTAAAGATTAAAAAATGTATTTAATTATGTATTTTAATTAATTTACTTTTTAAATTTCTCACTACAAATGATTATGTCAAAATGTATTTTAATTTATTCTGTTATTTTTTTTTTTGTTGGTATAAAATGAAAAATACTAGTAGGGAACAAGTCTAGTACAATTTGAAGCATCATCTCAACTTTATGTGGCCAAATTCTTTTTTTTAATCGATAACTGGAACTCAATTTTAAGGGTTCGAGGGTGTGACCAAGTAGGCTAATTAATACGTGCAGACGACAGTTTAAATTACGAAATCAGATAAGAAAACGTACTTTTTCCGAATAAACATACCTTTTTTTTTAACCATTCGGATTTCTAACCCCCGAAATATAAGGGCTTGCCATGATCTATGAAATATGATTCCAATAGTTGGGTCATGAGTCCAAACATTAAAGGGTCCAGCTTGAACCCTTTAATGTAAATTTTATTTTTTTACGTATTGCACCATGTCTCCAAAACTTTTTAATCGAATTAAAAAAATTTTAAACGCAAGCATAAATTTTTTTTATCCAGAGATAAGTTCATACAAAATATAACTTTTCGCACATATTTATTATTTGTTTTATTTTAGTACAAAAATATCGGAAGAATTTGAAATAGTAAGGTATTCAATTTTTTACATAATTTTAAAGAATGCAATTTTAAATGTCAAAATAGAAAATTTGAGCGAAATCAGTCGAATAATTTCAGAGAAATCAAATTTTAAAGAGGTCGTATTTATAAAATTCAATTTCTCAAGAACTATTTGACCGATTTCGCTCAAATTTTGTATTCTGTTATATAAAATTTCATTTTTTTTTAAATTGCCGTAAAAAATTGTACTCCTTGCAATTCAAAATTTTTTCGACTCTGGTTCGTAAGTTAAAATGCCATCTGCATCAAATAATTAGCATATTTGAGTTCACAACCTCAAAACATTTAGACTGAGTTCTCGAATGTGAAGATCCAATCATTAAATCAAAAACTATTCAGGGTAAACTATTTTTTTTCTTCATGCTGTACGTATATGTGTCTGCTTCTCTTCGCACGTTTAGAACTGTTTTATCTAGGGACCAGAAATTTGGACAGCGAATGTTACTAGTAGATGTTGACTAGAAGGTTGTTAGCAGATGTTAAGTTTCTAAAATAATTTAGCTATAATATCAGTTTTTTGTAACTTATCGTTCTGTTTGATAAAAATCGAAATTCGTTTAGTGAACCTTTTTTTAAGAAGTATTTATATTTGATCGATTGCGTAATGCAAGCTTTGGCAAAATCATCTTAAAGTGACGCCATACAATTAATAGTTCAAAAACTCTCCCTAGTTTAAAAACTTTAAAATTCTACTTTTTACAATTATGCTTTTTTTAAAACGTATTTCATAAAACATAAATGATTTCAAATCACCAGTAATTGAAATAAAAAAGCGTGTGGATACTTTTCCCTTTCGCAAGTGTAGGCATTAAAGTCGCAGGAACAAAAAAAGTTAGAGGGTGCAAGTGAATTCAACTGTTTAATTTATTTGTTCATATTTTTTGGGAAAGGCCTAAGGACTATTTTTTTAAATAGAATAAACAACCAAATAATAAATAAAACAAATAAAATAGATGACTTTACTTGTACTGGTGGAATGGAAAAATAACAAAATAATTTACGTATTTAAGTACAATTTTAATTGGAAGTTATGGCTAAACTGTGGAATCATTTGACAATCTTAAGTTGACAGCAAACATTAATATAATTTTCGGTGTCCAATGATTCTAAATTTTTTTTAATCATGTTTTTGATTAATTTAACTTTTTAAAAAATGATTTGCTTATTCTAATAACGTAAAGTTATTAGAAAAAAAAGCAAAATTGTATCATTTTAGTGGTTAATTGTGGATACGTATGTCTTTCATATTTAATCATAAACTCGTAATGCTAAAGTGTTGATTACTAATTTATTGCACGTTTACTTTTAATCTTCCTCGTAAGAATAGTGGATATTCAGTTCAGTTGATAGAACGTTTGCTTACTATTGAGGTGAACCCAGTTCAAATCCCAGTGGTGGCTGGTTCATACGAATTCTGCTCCCGGCTCGCACTGACCACATTGCTGACCTGACGCGAAACAACGTCAGGGGTAGACGGATTTTATATTAGAATCTTCTTGGATCAGGCTAACTGTTGGAGGTTTTCCTCTCCGTGCAACACTAATATAGGTTAACTCCATCAAAAAGTCCTCCACGAAAGCGAATTTCTCCCAATATTTGATCCAGGAGTTCCCTTTTCTCCTGGATCGGGCTCAATACTAAAAGGCTACGGAGTGGAACATAAGTAGTCATAAGATCATAATCTGGTCTGCGGTTATAATATCAAATAATTAATTGCAATATAATTTCAAGAATATTTTAGTGTATAACATTGTGAAATCCAGAAATTCGTTGCCCCTATGAAGCGACACATTTGAATCAAATATTTTAAATTTTACCCTACCCATACAAATTTATAAATTTCCGAAACCAAAACTAATTGGGCCAATGATTTGTGTTCACTTTTTTTCGGATCCAACTTTTAAAAGATTTATCACTTCCGATATATTGATTCCACTGTTACATTAGTCATAAGCAAATGTTGCAGTCAAATCAATCAGCTTTTAATTGTGATTGTACATGCTTGTCAGTTTTGTGCAAAAAAAAAGCATAGTGTTGATTAATTACGAATTTATTGCACGTTTACTTTTAATTTGGCTCGTAAGAATAACATGTATTTAGCTAGTTAGATGCAATATTTAATTGCAATATAATTTCAAAAATGGTTATTGTTCTAACACTGTAAAGTCCTGTAATTCATTGCCCCGTGCAAGCGACATTACTGAATCAAATGTTTTAAATTTTATATATCTATAAAAATTGACACATTTCCGAAACCGAAACTAATTGTGCCGATGATTTGTGTTCACGGCTTTTCGGATCCAGCTTTCAAAAGATTCTTCACTTCCGATACATTGATTCGACTGCTACATTAGCCATAAGTTGTGTTCCTCATTCGTCATTTCAAACCACTTGGCGTATGTCATTCAGAGCTGATAAGAATGACTTCTCTTCACATTCATCCTGGATTTCAACTCACTGACACATTGTAGATTAGAAAAGGAAGTAGAGCGCTAAGATGGCCATCGCTTTATTGATATCTTGAATATGACTACTGTAAATAAAAACAAAATTAAGTGCTCTCTCACTTTGGGGATTGCTTTCGTGCTTTGGAATATACATTGAAGCTTTATATATTTCTTTTAATGTATAGAAAATAGTAATATAATACGAAATGTTTGGTAAAACTTTACTGCAAAATTTTTTTTTTTAGTAAACTTAGTAGCCGAGATTTTTTATTCGCAAAATATCTCTTTTATCCTTTAACGAAGATGGGATATCGGTGTCCTTTTTATGTATTCTTTTTCTGATGTGTAGAGTACAGTTTGAAGTATCATCTAAGCCTTATGGAGCAAATTCTCAGTTTTAATCATTTAAAATATTTTACTCAAAAAAACAAGACCATAAAATTGAAATCACTGCTATAACTGTCTATAATAATGAACGGAACAGTTAGCGTGCACCTGCTTCTTATATCCCGATTAACTACTCCTGATTCACATCAGCTAGTGACCTGAAATTCGGACACCAAATGCTATGGAGTATTTCCGTAGATATTATAGCTCTTAAATAATTAGAATATAATAACAATTGCTTGCTTATGGTTCTGTTAGATCAGAACCTATCTCCGTTTATTGTGCCCTTAATAATTATTTAAATTCGATCGAATACATCATGTAAGTTTTGGCGCATTTGGTGTTTTTTTTTTTTTTTTTTATTGAAAAAAATATTTTTTTAACCCTTTGACACAGATAAAACATTGGTGTCGCTCTTATGTATTTTTTTTTTTTTTTTTTTTTTTTTTGTTCCGAGTACAATTTTTATGTTGAGTACAAATTGAATCACCTGAGCCTGATGTGGCCAAATTTTCCGTTTTAATCAATAAAAATACGTTTCTCAAAAGACATAATTCAGGAAAAAAATTTAATGTAATATTTCTTTTTTATTAAATAATACGGCTAAACTTTTTTTATTGATAAAATATAGATTTTACCTTTTAGCGCAGATTGGACACTAGTGTCTCTTTCACATATTTTTTTCTGACACTCTAATTGCAAACAAAAATTCATTTTGTTATTTTGTAATTATAGAAAACAGTCCAATCGTTACTAAAAAAAGTCTGATTCATTATCGGAAATACATTTTGAAATAAAAAAAGTATTTTGAACTTTAAAATAATTTGAAAAAATTTATTCATCTTAAAAATTGTATCAATAATCGTTTTTGTGAATTAAAGAAATTTCAATTATGAATAACTGTTTCTCTTACATCTAATTAACTACAAAGAAGTGTAAATTTGAAAAATTATTGTTTGGAAGTGAGCCGTGTTTGGAAAATAATCTTTAACTCAGAGAAAAAGATACCGATGTTTCATGCTGTATATCATAATCTTATTATAGAAATGCTAAATATAGTATTTTTCATTTCTCAATGTTATTTAATACAATATAATGAAAAGAGTATAAAAAATTTTCTTAGTAAAAATTGTGCGTCAAAGTGCTAATAAAGACCGATGCAGGCTTAGTGGAAGTGCTTACCTTTATACCCAAAACATGAAGCACATTATTTCAAAGTTTCGTTTTATTGTTTGCGATTACAAGGATTGACCGATGAGAGATATAAAATCTAACTGAAGTTAGTAATGTGAAAAATTTTGCAGTTCCCCTAAAATAGGTAAAATTACAAAATGAATTCTGTAAATAATGGGAACCATTTAAGTTAGTAATGGGTAATATCTTAGGATTTGTCTAGCTGTGAGTGAGATTTGTGATCTCTGTTAGCCGTTCCGCTCTGAAAAAATATAAGACAATAATTTCGACTTTCTTTCTAAATGCTTTTTTGTGGCATTACCAGATCATTCTAAAAAATATTGAGTTGTCACTGTCTTAATTTATATGAAGCGCTTACTGAAAGTATGCAAACATATACGTTGAAGATAATTAAATTATTGATAATTTTTCCTACTAATAAATTTAATTAGAATGACATATTTACTAAAAATGTTTTCAGTGAAATCTGACATCCGTAAAACATGGAGACATAGTCAGTGGACTTTGGCATTTAAAACTTTAGATCAATCCTAACTTTTTTAAAAGAAATCTGAAGAAAAAAAAAACATTTTTTTATATAATGCCTGTCTCAAAAGCTTTTTCTAAAGATATAGATAACGATGTTAGTATGAACAAGAAAAACTATTACTCTAGAATTAGAAAAGGGCACTATTTTTTAACAAGGGTACATAATTATTTGTGAACTTCTAGGTAGAGTGGAAAATAACTTTTAAACTTATTTTATAAGTCCAAAACTACTGAAATATTTTTTTATGATGGCAAAGGTGTTGTCTTCACTATAATTGGTAACTAATCCTTTTCTCAATCAGTTGCTAAATTAATAATTAAATGGCATTAACTGCTTACCATCTATTTAACACAAAACAAGTGAAATAATTAATTTTAATGTGCATGTAGTATTTAAAATCATATCTTCTCTGAGTTGTATAAATTCTCCAGAAAGTCCTAATGCTCTTGTTGGGAACCTGGGATATAAACGCTATGCAGTAGGCAAAATAAAAAAAAAAGAACAAATTAACTTTTGTTTTAAGGCCAGACTTTAATACTATTTATAGTTAGTCTCTAATTTCATTAATTTACTAAAATCCATTCTCGATTGCTTGGGAGCCTTAATATAAATTTGCTAATACATTAGACTTGGTAATATTTTAAGTGACAAATCAGACAAGAAAATGTATTTCCTCTAAACTAACTTTTTTAATTAGACTGATTTGAATCCGACCCTCTTGATACAGTATAAGAATTTTTATATTATACCTCTACAATCTAGAAAGTATGGCCCAATTAATTTGAGGAGCAAAACTTTTGAAAGTTTCAATCCCATATTATTAATTTCATTTCTTACGTATTTCGCTATATTTCTTGAATATTTTAAACAAAGCACGATTTTTTTTTTTTTTTTTTTTTTTTTTTTTTTTGTATGCAATTGTAAAACTTGTTCATTCAATGACAATTCTACAAAATTATATTAATTGTGCGTTACCTATGTCATATGAAATAATCAAAATTTTAAGTTAATTAGTCAAATAGTTCTTTATATACAAAAAATTAAAAGATACCTCTTTCAAATGGCTAGATACATTAAAGTTAAATTTAGAAAGAAGTCCAAACTTTCAGCAGCTGTCTTGAACAAACTATTGGAACTATATTCTCCAGATTAGAGCTACCTCTTTCTTATATTTTTGAAGGTTAAATACTCAATCTTCTGAGAAAAAGAGTTTTTTTTTTCTTAGATAATGTACATTTTTGTGTCTAATTTTGTAATTTGAAATACCGTAAGCACTAATTAATAAGAATTTTTGAAGTTAGGCCCCCGAACCAATAAGATCACATCTCAGTTCATTAAAATCTGGTCAATAGATCAAAAGTTATTAAGGTTTTCTTATAAGTTTGCGAACTGTATACTGATGTGCGATTGAATTTGACATTATTGTAATGTAAGCTACTTACTTCAAGAAAAAAAACTTCAAAACTAAATTTTGTTTTATGAGTTTTTTGACATTCCATTTAGCATTCACAGCATTAGCAATTGAAGGACCAACCACTTGTCAAACCACTTTTCTCGGAAACAATCGCGAAGCACATGCATTGTTTTTTCAATTGCTCAGCAGTATAAATAGCAAAAAGAATAATACTTAATTCATATTGTCAAAACCTGTAGTTTCACGGTTCAAGGTTATTTAAATTAGTCCTGCAGTGGACTGATCGTTAAGACACAATTCCCAGCAGATCATCGAAGTCAGGAATCACTGGCTGTTGTCAGTGTGCGGGTGGGTGACCACTTGGATCATCCTGCGTAGGGACCGGGGGTGTGCGGTATTGGTCTTCGTTTAAACTGCTCTACCGTAAAATGTTCGACTTCTCGTGCAGGTAGTTGGGCTACCGAAGCGGGGTTCCCTCTTCAGAGGATCAAAATTGTGATGGCACGTCTTCGGATCATCCTCAGCGGTGTTTTGCAGACCATCACCAATAGTCCATTGTGCAGCTCTAGTGTGACGCAAATGAACTACAGCAACAACTTATTCAAATTATATATTAATTTATTAAAGATTTATTATAATGACCAAATTGTACACAAAAAATCTTTCTGCCTACTTAAAAATTATTTTTTAAATGCGCACAGGATAAGACTTTTTAAAAGAGAAGGAAGAGAAAACTTCAAAAATAACTATTTTTGAAAAAGAAGTTGAACACAACTAAAATCTAAAATGCATTACATCTCATTAATAAAGTAGTGAAAAAAAATTTACTGGCCCATTTCTTAAATACCAGCACACCTTAATATCACTGAATTAAGCAATAAAAATTTAATTATTCAATCATAGTCAATGAAATGGTGTTTAAAAAAAATTAAAAAAACGAATATTCTCATTATAATAATTTGGAATTTATTGCTGTTAAAAAAGAACATTGACAACTACATTACTTAATCTCTGTTATATATCTTAACACTGATTCGATCAGCTCTGTCAACATAACAGTTTCTTGTATGATGGAAGTTCCAGAACATGTAATTTGAATAATGGATGTCACATTAAATGGACAAAAATGAGAAACGTCACGTGAAAGAGAACTTCATTTGGCAGAGATCCATTAAAAATTAAATATTTAGCAATGGCAGTGATGGATAAGATAAAATGCAGCACAAAAGAATACGAGGCGATAATCACATTCGCAAAATGAAAATTGCAAGGTAAATTAGGAATATTTCAAAGCGAGAAATGTAGATATGGCAATTAGAGGAAGAAATAAAAGTGATTAGATAAAATTCCGCTCTTAAACTGCGCTTAAATTTACTTTCGCGAAATTTCCTTCAATTGGTAAGTTAAATGACAGAAATGGAGAGAAAATAAGTATTTCGTACAATGGAATGGAGTAATAAAATATGAGCTCTAAATACCGTGCGTGACAACATGGAATTGGATATTGCGATAATTAGATTTAGTTTTGATGTCTGGTTTGGGTTTGACATTTTTAATTAAATTATCTTGAAGGAAATTCATCACAAATATACATTAGATTGCTTAATTTCTTTCCCAATTTTTATCTTGGGTAATAGTTTGTCAGAATTTTGTATGCCTCTTACCATTTTAACTTAATATTGTTTTGATGTGGTGAAATGTTAAATGAAATATAAATTACCGAAATTTTTTTGATTTATAGGGATATGTAAATTTATTTGTTCAAAACATTTTTGAAAACAGTGATTTTCTCAAAACACGTAATTTACTTTATGGCTTTTCTGGGATTCACAACACATTTTTTGTTTTATTTCCCGATTTTAAATTAAAATCAAAAAGTGTTTAAATAAAAATCGCAGCTTTTTATCGCATAGACCAAAAATTTATTTCTCAAATTAAGTATCCAATTTTATTACGATAGAATTTAAACCTAATAATTTTTTTTTTCATATGCAAACTTTTTTTCTTTCAAATTCATGCTTAAATTTTGTTTACTGAAGGAACTCATTAAATGTTTTTCACTGAAGATTTTTCAGCTACATTTCACATTTATAGAACCCAGGATGGTGCAAATCTTAAAGTAAATTTATTTTAATTACTGTTTACTAATTGTAAAAGGATCACTAAGTTTAGATACTAATTAAAATACGCTTATCATTAACATTGTCGTAGAGTGAAACAAAAATCCTAAAAAAACATTTGTAACAATACTTCCGTATTAGCAATAATTAAAAACTTCTTTTGGCAGCCATTCGCCAATGAAACTCTTTTAATTCATTCATTTTAAGGAAATATATTTTATTGTACAATGACGAACCTTCGCTTTTAGTCAATATGTTTCGAAAATATCAAGATATTTAAAATGATATGGTCACTTCCCCTGAGTTCATATGCCTAATACATTTAAAAAAAGTTACAACAAATTTTATTAGTTTAAAGCTTTTAATGTTTGAGATTAAGAATCACATTCATCGTAATGTATATTTTTAATTCGGTAATGCAATTTTTAGATTTAGGACTGCGTTAACTGTTAAAATATTTTACTAAGCTTTGACTATGTTTAATCCTATTTTATTGCGAGTGTGTTGTTATTTTCTGTATTTGCCTCAATAATTACAACATTGTTTTTAATAATTTTATCGTGACATTTTAAGTTTGAAATTTATAAATATCTTCTTCTTACTCACATACTTAATAATAATGGCGCACAAGGCAGCCAGGCTATTTTTCCATGCCCCAGTCTCTGGCTTGATGGGATCTGGCTTCCTTTTACCCTTTAATTCTTTCTTTTTTAAAATCCGCTTTCGTTTGACATTATCAAGTTATTCGTAGTCTTCCCTTTTTTCTTCTCTTGCCATCAGGAGCCTAAGAAAAAGTTATTTTTTTCCCTTGCCATTCTTACCAAATCTCCCGTCTATTTCTATATCCTCTCTTATTGATTTCATCTTCTATTGTTAAATTTTCCTTTTTTCTAATATTGTTCCGTTTCTAATTTTATAAGACCAAAGGATTTTGAAAATTGTTTCGAAATTTTTTTTTTTTTTTTTTGGAAAACTGCAAGTATTGTAGGCCTGACGTTCTAAGGCACGGTTTTTACTTACCCAATAACAAATTGCTGAGAAAATTGTCTTATGGATCTTTATCTCTGGTATGTATTGAATGCTTGTTGATTCCCAGAATTTTTCTATGTTTCTAAAAAGTGTTGTTCAGATGACTCTGTTCTTAATTTTTGCATTGACTTCTCGACTCTTGAATTTCTTGCTGTCAGCGACGGAATCCACATACACGAATTCTTTCATATTGTCAATTTTGTCTTCATCAATTTTTAATTTTCTTTGAGATTTTGCCTTTTTCATAGTTAATATTTTTTTTTATTTACAGCATATTTATTAAATAATTGTCGTATTTTCAAGGTCATATTTCCTTGATGACACGAGCTTGGAATCGTCAGAAAAATCCAGATCTTCTATTACAGTATTAAATCTTCATCTCTTGCTTCTTTGGTCTGCAATTGTTTAACAAAATCCAGTCAATCAGGTACTTGCAGCTCAAAACGAACTGAAGTGATTATACCTACCATATTATTACCATTCGTGTGTAGAACCCGACTGACTTCTGAATCGACAAATGCCACGATTTGCCTATGGTGACGTCTCTTGATTTTGACAAAAGACCAGATAGCATTCCTGCTCTGACACCCGTTTTTACTTTAAACAAATTTGGTTAAAACCCCATCCATTTCTGCTACTGATTTACTATTAAGATATGGATCTTTTAATATATTGATTAAAGTTTCGGTATTTTATAATTATTTAAAATGTCTCATAATTTATCTCGATTCACTTAGTCAAAGGTTTTACTGATGAAGTCGATAAAACTCAAGTAGCATTAAATTCAAGACACTATTTAATAATATTTCACAGAACAAAAGTTTACTGCACAGTGTTGTTTCCTTTACGAAAACGAGCTTAAGCGTCTTTTAATTCCATGTTTCATGCGGTTTAGTAGAGCTCTTGAGAATACATTTCGTGGGAGGGACAGTAGGTTTATGCCTCTCTAATTGTCACAGCTAGTAATGTTCTCTTTCTCATGTATTTAGATAATTCTTGATTCTTTCCATTATTCTATCTCTCTTGAGCCGAATTCCAAAGTTTGTTTCATCTCCAGGGCATAAAAGCCTCAAACAATATATTAAAATTTATTTAAAATTTAGTAATACTAAATGGATAATACGATTCAAATGTAGTGTATTGCAACAATTATCTCACTTAATCGTCTGATACGTTCAAAATATTCAACATAGGAGTTTATCAGTCTCTCCACAAACATTTCTAAGTCTCTCACAAATCAGAATTAAATTTTAAATTAATTACATTGAAAATTCGTCATGCTGTGAGTTTCTGTATTATTTGAACACTATACTGTATTGAGAAGAAATTGCTAGGAAGAAAAGGTGGCCATGAAAATTATTACCCTATGTTTAAATACATTACAATTTAAAAATGTTACATTGCTTATGAACTGAAATAAATAACAACGAACAGCATTTAAGCTGATAAAATTGTTATATAATTTCTGTTTCGTAAAAATGTTTTTATTCTATTTAAATTCTAATTCTATTTTAATTAAAATCTTATTTTTTTAAATCATTAAATGAATCAGGATATCACTAGCATGAGTTCTCAAATTTTCACATTGTGTTTTATTTCTTAAATTTTTTTATTTTGCAGAAATTCTTTTTCGTTTATTTTTTTGAAATTAGGAAAAAAAAGTTTTTTTTAATTATGCATAAAGTAAGAAGGGATAGCTTGTTGATATTTAAAAATTTACTAAAAGCCAATGAAACGTTATTAGAGAGCAAGTTCCCCTTTTGCCTCCAGAATATTATACTTGTGGTAATAAAATATTGCATAATAAGGTGATATTATAGGAATAATTTTTAAAGAAACAATCCCCCCCCCAAAGCGTAGTAAGAAAAAACCTTCAAATATTGAAAAAAAGAATTGCTTTTCAAATAAACAAAAATTTCATAAGTTATAATTTTTTTATACCGATGATAATTATAGAAGTTTTGGTTTTTACATGAAAAAATAAATCATAATATGTAATTTATATGTCTAATCTGAATACACGGGCTGGTCATCTTTTTCACCTGATTTTAATGTATATAACAATATAATAATGTCGTATTGTTACCAAAATGAGTTACCATTATGAGTTCAATATCAACTAATTCTATGAATGTTACAAAGATTATTTCTTTACATTTTTTTAAATTCCAATGTTTTCAAAAGCTATCATTGCTCGAACTAGAATTTACAGCTTTTCGATTATTTTCAAAATTTTACAGTTTTATTTTATTTTCCATTTGGATTACATTTTTTTATTATTGCTAGATAATTACTCTTTTATTTTTAACGCAAGGAAATAGCACTTAGTCTATTTAATTTCAAAGAAAAGCAAATCTTTCTTCAAGGCAATGTTAAAAATAATTTGCAATCCATTTTAAATAACATAGTTCGGAAACACATTTAGTAAAACATCCTTCAACAAATCAAAAATTTTTTGTGTATTGTTATTAATGTGCATAACTACTTTTCAAATAATTAAAGCAAAAATCCATTAACGGCTTATGTTTCTTACTTATTTGCACTTTAATATAAACAAACCTGAAACATTCAGCAATGTACCTTAAGTTCTTAACCTTAAATTGCAAATGACAAAGGTAAATTAATACTGCAGTTTAAAAGGCCCTACACCAAAATAAATATACCCTTTTTTTCGCTTCATTCGAAAATCACTAAATAGTTGTGAAGGCTGAGTGTTGTTGAAGTGTTAATGTCAAACCTCTCAAGAAGATCCTCCACGCGCAGATCTTATCCGGGATCCTCCTCATATGTAAAGCAGACCTTCTACAAGAGGGTCATCTCCTAAAATAGCCAGACACTTTCAAAAGGCACTCAATGATTTTTCAGTCATCCGGGAGATGACACTGTAGAATCATTGACATCCCTTGGAAGGGTGGTTGTTGACACAAAGATAAATGACAAGCCATCCTGGATATCTATAAATAATTATAAAAAACGAGTGTCTGGAAAATGTCCAGACAAATCTTGCAAATTTATGGAGTTTTGAGTGCTTATAAAAGCGAAATGTGTCTTACTTTAAACAGTTGAAGAATTCTTTTTTGGGTGTTCTTCTTTGGGTGTAAAGGAAATCTTGCGATATTTTTAGATTATTTTGATAAAATAGAAAATTACACATTTTTTTTTCCGTCGAAATCTTGTTATCCAGGGGTAGCCTAAAAATAAAGAAAGTACTTTTCTTTCAGGAAAAGTTAAAAATATTATTGCACTGTACCCTCCTTTTAATTGAGAGAATCATGTGTTACACTGATTTTATTGTGATAATAAAGCATCTAAAATGATTGATTAGATAGCAATTAAATACGTCGGGACATTTTTGATATTTCAAGATAAAATATAAAATTATTATTAGTCTTGATAGAATCTATCTTTATTCAATCTTTTATTTTTAGCTGTATGTTAACTCTTTAAAGCAGATGAAACATCGATATTCCTTTTATATATTTTTCTCGGGCGCTCCAATTGCAATAAAAAAATATATATTTTTTAATTATAAAAAGTCAAAGAGTTACTAAAAAATTTGCTAGATTATTGGAATAACATTTGTATTAAAATATTAAATCTAAGAAAAATAATTTGAAAATTTTTTTCATTTCAAAAATTTATGAATGAGATTTTGTAAGTTATAGGAATTTCAATAATAAATAACTGATCTAAATAACTGCAAAAAAAGTGTAAATATTGCCTGGAAATGAGCCATGTATTGAAGAATTTAGCTATAACACAGAAAAAACATCGGTGTTTTCATACTGTATTTTGAAACTATAAATTATTAAATTGCTAAATATATTTCTTACTTATTTTGATTTAAACTAATACAATATAATGATAAAATGAAAATTATATTATTTAAAAATACTCTGCATCAAAAGTGAAATATTAATATTTTTCAGTTTTCTTTCAGTAATCACTTACTATGGACCAATTGTTTTTCGCCACGGACATAAACAGATAATTTGTTTTTATTTTTGAGAAATCAATCTACATAATTTAATAAATTTAATATTCCACAAATCTTCTATAAATTGAATTTTCAACGTAGATTAGATCATGCAATTTTAATATTCATATTTTTGAAAGGTATTTTGTTTATTAAAGCAATGCGTCTAGACTTTTTTCGATTAATTACATTTGAATATTTTATTCGTGTAATTAAAATTAAACACCTTACATTTATGTTCAAATATAGACACTTAGAGTTGAAGAAAGGGTTCCGCTAGTTATGCAATATCGTGCAAGATTACTTTGAAATAAGTTAATGAATCTAGCCATTTATAGAGTTAAGCTCAAAATTTATAAATGGTTAAAAATATTGAGCTCAAAATCTATAAATGGTTAAAAATATGAAGCTCAAAATCTATAAATGGCTAAAAATATGAAGCTCAAAATCTATAAATGGCTAAAAATATGAAGCTCAAAATCTATAAATGGCTAAAAATATGAAGCTCAAAATCTATAAATGGCTAAAAGTATGAAGCTCAAAATCTATAAATGGCTAAAAATATGAAGCTCAAAATCTATAAATGGCTAAAAATATGAAGCTCAAAATCTATAAATGGCTAAAAATATGAAGCTCAAAATCTATAAATGGCTAAAAATATGAAGCTCAAAATCTATAAATGGCTAAAAATATGAAGCTCAAAATCTATAAATGGCTAAAAATATGAAGCTCAAAATCTATAAATGGCTAAAAATATGAAGCTCAAAATCTATAAATGGCTAAAAGTATGAAGCTCAAAATCTATAAATGGCTAAAAATGTTAAAGTTGCACTTATTTAATGATTTATAAAAATCAAAAGATGATTTTTTTTTTTTAATAATAAATTTTTAAGACAATTTCCCGATTCTTTAGATTAGAAATGTATCATAATATTAAATGTAAAAATGATAGATGGTTCCAAAAGAAAAAAATATTTTTTTTAAATCTGATTTTTGCACTGGGGCCTCTCAATGTTTTGAAAAATTAATGCATATTCAATTCTACATCTTTAAAAAAAGTTTTGATAATCAATTTCCCAAAGTCTTTTGACTATGTAAAAATGAAGAAAATTAATAAAATATTATGTTTTTAAATTAATTATTAATCGTGTAATGAAGGTTTCGATAGCTCAGTATCTAAAAAATTTCCACCTTAAAAATACATAGCAAAAAAGGGGAAATTTCTTTTTCCTATTTTTTTTTCAAATATTTCTTTTTGTATTATCTTGAATAAAATTAAACAGAGAGCAATTTTTTAAAACTTAAAAGCGTGTTTATATTTAAATCTTTAACACCATTCTGGATAAATAAAGCTAAAATTTTTATACTAATTTTCGTGACTTATTTCGTAACTTAAAATATCATCAACACTAATTATTTTGCATATTTGAGATCACCCCCTCAGACCATAAATATTGAGTCCTAGAATGTAAAGATGCGATCATTAGATCAGAAGTTATTCAAAGTGGTTCGTTTATTTTTTTTTTAAGCTCCGTACATTTAAAAATATGTGTTTTAGATAAATGCGTATAAATTAGCTTTATTTTATCTAACAACGTAACTATCTACTATATAATATGTAAGAAATTACGTGCATTAATTATCTACTAAATAATCCTCTTTATCCACATTTTGTTGCACATAATTAATAAATAGACTAAAATACGCCTAGAAAACTATTATCTAAGCATGTTTTGAATAAAAAATGTTTCATATGCTTTATAAATAAAAACCGCAACATCGAGAAATAAAAATTTTATGTATTAAAAATTAAGTTAATTTTTTTTAGCAAATAATGACACATTTTAACGATAAAAATAAAATTTTACCAGCTATTTCAGAAAACTATATTTTTTACATAGGTGACCAAATGTGTAGTAAAAATAATGCGCTGTAAAAATAATACGCTAGAAAAAGTGTATGTGAAATATGAAAAATGACTAAAAAATTTCCAAAATATTTTTTTCCAATACAACGTATTTTTTCGTAAAAAAATGCGAAACGCTAACTAGTATTAAATATAGTTTATGTGTGAAATCATGTAAATCATCGAAGTTACTTTATATCGTGTAAATAGTTAATAATCAAACTGATGTAAATTACTAATACGCATATTTTTTCAAAAGAGTATTTTTAGGAAAGAAACATTTTAAATATTTTTATATAAAGAAGAGCAGATTTCTCTAAAGTTTGTTAATGCATAAATATACACTCAAACTTTAAGAATATGATTCAAAATTTAAAATATGCATATTTTTCCATGCATATATTTTTACAGAGCATAGTTTATGAAGAACTATTTCAAGACTCGTAATCACGTATTTTTAAAAAGTTGTAAACTCAGGAACTTTTTAAAATGAAACAGAGTTCTAATACTAAGTCTACTTATTTAAGTGCTTGCTTTTATCTCAGGAATATATGTAAATATTATAAATACTAGTATTTGGAATTCAGCTTTTGAATTTTACTTAAGAAATAATGTTTGAGTTACAGGACAAACATTTTAAAATACAAAATAAATGCTTACTTTTAGGTAAGCTAAAAAAAGAATTGTTAAAAAATTTTGTATTTTTAAGACAAAATCTATATTTTATATATATTATACATTTAATATGTTTTTATTTTTACAAAACTAACTTTCGATTATCTGTAATTGCAAAAGCTTTAAAAAATTATCTCACTTATAATTTTTAGATAATCTTAATATTTTTATAAGCTTATATATTTTTAAATAAACTAAAAATTTGTATTTTTAGGATAAAATCTATACTTTCTATAATGTGTTTCCACTTTTCATAATTATTTCTCGATAATTATTTCTAATTATTTCTCGATTTATTATACCTTAAAAAATATCTTAAAAAGCTTTAAAAAATATTTTTCCATCAATAAATAGTGCCTCCTGTTCTGATCTGTTCAACTTCCATGATTGCTATATACCTTTTTTTTCTTGTCACATTTTTTGAAGTTGAAAATAGTCACGCAAAATATATGTACTAAATAAAATTATATTTATTCATGAGCTTCCCGTTCATGAGCTTACCGCGCACAGATATCTTTCTTATGATTCTGTTGTTTAAATAGAAATATAGAGGCTTTCGAACACAACATTTAATGTCTATACACACATCTAAATTCGGAATATATTATTCTGAGAATATCTATCTATACAGAAAATGTGTCAACAGCTTTAATTGTAGTTTAAAGAGATTTTGAAAACAATATTTTGTCAAATAATGTATTTCTTTCAATACATCGGTAGGAAAGAATATCTATGAATTTTTTAAAATATCACTTTATTGATCATAATATTGCAAAAAAAGAATGTTGAGCTTTTTAGTTTTTGCACTACATGATTGTCTTTAAAATCCAGATTTCTAGTTTGGCCGTTTAAGTATTTCGAGTAGAGGAAAAAATATTGTCGAAATATTTTCACCTGACAACAAAATTTAGTCAAATACGTTCTGCTTTAATTTTTATTTCATTTCTGTTAAAAAGCTGCCCCTCTGAGCAGAGGAGAATCCCGGGTGCGATTTTTCAATCCAGCGACTTTTAACGACCCGCCCTCCTGTTTGACATTTTTTTAAATAATAATAAAAAAAAATTGATTCTCGCCTTTTTCCAAAGTTAGGTAACACATTTTAATAGAAAAAAAATCGTGCATTATAATTACGACTAACTACAGCCAAGAGGAGAATCTCCTAAAACGAGAGCGAGTCGTTAAAGGCCACTGGATTGTAAATTAGCATCCCGAATTTAGACGACTGCAGGATGTTTGAGCAGCAACAGTTTTAATTAGTTTTGTCATTAGTTACGGCTTGGGTGATGGTTTCGTTCTTCGATTTGACAGCTAACTTTGAATTAGCACATGGCTCTTGCTGTGATCACATTAGAACTCCTTTCAGTGCCAATAATAGACTGTATGATCTTCTTCAATAACATGAAAATAGTTTATCAAAAAAATGATAATAATAAATAAATAAATAAAATTCATAATAAAACCTTTTGAAAAATAAATCATTCGCTTTCCTTATTTCATTAAAAATTATTGAAAAAAGCTAGATTTTTTCATTTTTTTACACTCTTACACATCACATTAATAAGAGCAATTTTAGCTACGTGCACTATAGCTTTATTGCTTTGTTACGTTGTACTGAAATACTAAAATTTGCAGGAATTTATTGTATCATGCGATTGAGTTTATTGTATCAGCATGGGGTTTATTGTATCAGCTAATTGTTTTCAAAAGGCTGGATTCTCTGCCGGAGATACAACTGAAGAGTGTGACTTTGAAGCAGAATATGAAATGTCAGATGAAGATGAAGAAACAAATGAAAATTTTGATAATGATTGGAAGTCGCTCCAAAATAAGCTAAATTTCAATGTATCGTTTAAAGAACACGTATCGGTTGACGACGAAATTTTACCTTGTGATGTGTTTTCATTAGAGGATATTTGGGGCGTTAAAAATGACACAGATAAACTGAGCAAAACTGAAGAATACATTGGTAAACTTCCTAGTTTTTCTGAAGCCAGAAAAGGGGTGGATACTTTTCGAAAATTTATTTACAGTATTAAAAATGTGCCCCTTGAAATGTTCAAATATTTACAGCAGTTGAACAGTTTTCACTTAAAGGTCAGTGAGAAAAAACAAACTACTTTACACAATTTTTACTCTCAAACAACTCGTCAATAATTGTAAAAATGAAAATAACATTGTATAAAATAAAAAATAAGGTAGGTAACTTTGTTTTTATTTATTAGCGATTTCTTTCTAAATGAATAGTAAAATTAAATAATTATCCCATTATGCTTATTCTGTAATATAAGTTATACAATTTTAAAAGTTTTTAGTTTATGCGTTTTTCAACTTCACCGTTTAAGAAGTTTTCCCGTTTAATAAGACATTTCTTTCCACGTCCTTGAAAAACTTCTTAAGCGGGTTCTACTGTTCTACCCTCAACATTTAAAGTAATAAATTAGACTGAAATATAATAAATTAAATTTTTTTTTTAAAGCAGAGTCCATATTTGGGAAATTTATCATGTCATATTATGTATTATTTTTACGTAATTATAATTAGTAAACATTTTTAAAATAATAATAATTTAATAATTTTTGTATTAAAAGATATTAAAACCCAAAAAAATATTCATAATTTATACCAAGTGATCAAAATTTTAATATTCAAGAGTACAAAAAATTTTCTACTTCAACATTTTTTTGCTTTTTATTATCATTAAATATGCGTGGTTAAAAAACAATATTTTTAATTTTCTCTTATAGCTTCCACATCATTATTCCGCAACTCTAAATCTTAAAGGCTTCTTTATTTCTTTTCTCAAGCTTTTAGATTTGAAGATAAACAGATTTCTGCATAATAATGAAACTAAAGACATTTAATATTGAAATGTAAACTTGCAAATAGCGTTCTAAATTGCCTCTTGATTTCAATCGAAACAATTTTTAAGGGCATAGAATGTTCTTCTGAAATTCCGTTATTATTCTTGGAAGGTAATATTCAAATAGAAGAAGAATAAGGATTTACTTGCACAGTACCATGTATTGCGATTTAAGATTTTAAAAGCATGAAAAAGATTTTATATTGAATTCTATTCTATTGAAAATAGTATTTATGAGAAAAATGTCTATGAAAGAGTTTTATTAAATTCTTTCTGTTCTTAGCTCGTAATATCATGAAGTAAGTGCTATGCGAAGAATTTTATCCAATTCTTTTACAATGATACAATATAAATCCAATATATATATTTTTTGTTTGACTGAACAAAATTTTTGTCCCAACATTTCTGGAACTTGATCTTATGTAATACGTAAAAAAAAAAAAAAAAGTTACCAATTTCATGCACTTCAAGCAAAATCAAACACAGTAAAATAATAATTTTGCTTTATTGACTTAGAGAGATATTTTTATCACAAATGTCCGTAGTTTATCTTCTGAGACAGATTTAAAATTGTTTTTTTACAAAACTTGAAGACATGTTTAAAATTGATTTTATACAAAAATTTAATGGATTAAAAAGTTTTTTTTTTTTTTTTAGAAAAAATCTAAATCATATTAAAAATATACTTATCTGTTGATAACATGCGTATATTGTAGTTTTGAATTGTATGTATAAAATTAATTCAATCTATTTTTTTTTAAAGCCATAAGGGTTGTTCTTATATTGAATGTAATGTAAATGACAGTTGAAAAAAAACTAACTTTCAAAGAAAAATACAAGAAATAAGATGTTAAGCGTTGTTCTCTGTTAATATATTTAATATTTACTCTCTCTTAATGAAACATTTTTTAAAAGAATTGTAATATCCTAATATTTAAGAAAGTCAAAAATTTTATGCAAGAATAAAATTCTGCATTTTTTTTATTAAACAAGCCTGGCGAAATGATGTTTTATTAATTTTAATTGTCCTAATTTTATACACACAAACAAGAAAACAATTTTTATATTTTCAGCCGATTTGATAGCATTTACAATGAATCAAATAAAAATAATAATTTTTTAACTGAAAAGATTTAACTCTAATAAGCTAATTACTAATTAAGTAGCGAATTCAGATAGAATAATGTTGTTTCTCTTATTTAACATATTTTAACATGTTTCTACAATTTAATATATTTTAACACGTTTCTCCTACTTAACATATTTTAACACGTTTCTCCTATTTAACATGTTTCTCTTATTTGACATGTTTTAACATGTTTCACTCATTTAATTTCTTTTACGTTTCTTCCAATACTTTTTTCGATGATTTATTTAGATTTTTAATCTTTAAAATATGCTAAATAACCGCAATCTAAATAATATGATCCCAAACGATTTTAATTAATGGAGCGCTAGAATTTTCTTAGTTTTCGAAATTTTTCTTATCGTTTATATAACTCGTTTATCAAAAAGATATCCATGCAATCTAAAATAATCTGACTCGTAATCCATGTAAAAATTAAATATTTGTAATTATTCATTTTGTCTTGGATATAAATTTTTCACTAATTTAAAGTGAACGTTAAATCCAAAATACAAAACTGGGATAAAATTAGTTTATTTCTTTAGAGATGAAAATTCAAAAGTTTATTTTTGGAAATTTTATTGCTCAGAAAACAGTTTTGCCAAATTTTGCATTTTTTAATTCAAAAATGCATACGAAAGCTGCACAGTTAAAATGATGTAAAAATATAAACTGATGTAAGGTGTGCACCTAACACTGAAAAATAATTCTACCACTATTTAATTAAAAAAAAGTTTCATCTTATGTCTGTAATAAAATTCATTATAAAAATGAAATATTATTTTTGTCATAAAACAGATTTTTCGGTGTTATAAAAAAGTGCAGCAAGCTCGTGCAATGCAAATAAAATTACTTTCGTTATAACAAAGAAATAAAACTTCGCAATAAAATTCAAACGAAATGTTACCAGTCGTTTCGGTATTATTATAAAGGACTAGATTCAGCTAACTTCTATTAACATCGTTTTAACATTGTTAATGGTTTATTTCACTTTACATGCATGATTACTCTTATTTTATTTTATTTATTTTCTCTTTTATTTAACTTCTATATAATTAGCCATTCTCTTACTTCTACCTAACAAAAGGGGAAAAATAAAGAATTTTATCAAATTTAAGATATTCTTTTCTTTCATAAATCAATAGATGGATCAAATTATTTGGGAAACAAGAACTAAAAATGAGACCCAATGCAGATTTAATCCCTTTTGCGTTAAATTTAACCTTAGACAAGCATAATATTTTTCTGCGGATTTTGACTGTTTATTCTTCAATTCTCTCTGTAACTCTTTCGTCATTCCGAGCATTTGTAATCACCTTCTTCCCTTCCCCTCTCCAAGTAAAAGTTCTTGGCTAATCTGGGAAACTGATCTGGCAGATTGGAAAAATTTATCACCTTTCTTAGTTTCCGAAAAGAAAATAAGATTCAGTAATTTTGTCTTAACTATGTGCGTGTTTGAAACCAGACATACCGAAGGAAAGGAAACAGACTTTTTAGGGGTGTTATAGAACACCATAATCATGCTCGTGCTGTTAATCTTTTATCGACCTCCAGTTTTACAAAGTTTCTTGACTGGAATTACGTGGAAGAATATAATTTATTATTCTGGGAGACACATAATCTATGGCAATATATTGAGTTGAAGAAGATATTTCTGACTGCTATATCATAACATGTCTTATTAAAGCGAGGTTATTTATATTCTAATTTTTTGAAGTTGATAAAAGTTTAATGGATTCATAGATCTTTTACGAAGTAGTAATGACATTATTTTTACTGCTTATCTAACTGTTAGTTAGATAACAGTAGTTTTATTTTCGATATTAACATATTATACGTGAAATTCACGGTTTTAATATAGGGTAGGTAGTGGGGTTTTAAAGATCCCCAGCATATTAATGATTTTAAGTATTATATTATAACTGCATTTATCTGTAATTATATTGCAAAAAAGACCAGTATTCAAAATTTATGTGAAAGAAATTATATTCTATGAGTAACTACTTTTCTAAAATTTGCATAAATCACATGATTGAACACAATTGACAAATAAAACAATATTTACATGAGAATAACTATCCTCAAACACACCAAATAAAATTATTTTATTTAACAGAATTTCCAAAACTTAATTTAAAATTCTAGCAAATCCAATTTTCTCTTGAGCACCATTTTTCATTAAAATGCAAATGTAATTGACCAAAATGCAGTTAAACATATGAAAATAGGGCGCATAAATGGAGAGAACTTGTGTATTTTCTAAGAAAAAAATTGAGTTTAAGAAAATGAGAAAATATAATAAAATTTTTAGAAACTATCCAGTAAATACCATATTTTCATTGAAAATTATTTTGCATAATTTACACATACTTTAATAACTGAAAGCATCAGCATTACAGTAAATAGTATGTTTTTTGGAGAAAAAAAAATTTATACTAAATTATGTAAAATTTACTTAATTTACGATTACCTTTTACCAAGCAAAAATTATAATATTTTTATTATAATGTCAAAGGAAAATTTTAATCTAATTTGTAATTAACGCAATGATTATTCTAAATCATATTACCATTAGAACAATCCAACCTAAATTTTGAAAATTATTTTTTGTAAAGTCAACTTTATGCTACAATAAAATGATTAATAAAAATCAAATTTGGAATTAGAATTAAATTTTTGAATTAAGCAATTGTGTGATATTTTGTAAAGACTTTTCTGTCGTAACAAAACAAAAAAAAAGCAACAAATTTTAAAAATTTAGACAAAAAAAATATTTATTGTCTGAAAAATTTTGAAAGCTTAAAAATTGTTGTTAATTAGTGAATTTTGGCTTCGTAATCTGGCAATTACGAGATGAGGTTACTTTAAGTTGATTCGAGAGTTCATCTTGTGGTTGCTGCTAGAGAGTAAGTAAACAGTTTTTGCATTATATTGATGAGACGTATACCGTTAAGCCATACTTTTAATCTTTACATAACTTCCCGAAAGAATCATACAATTCATACGAAAATTCATTGTTTGATAAGTTATTTTAGAAAATCTCTTTCTTCTTTTTTTTTTAAATGCTTAGAAGAAAACAGATGCGTGTCAAGATCTTTTTAGCAAAATTAGTTATAAGAATTAAAACGGCTGAAATAAGAAATGCAAAATTAACAATAAAAATGCATCCTTTTATGTATTTATTTATTTATTTATTTATTTTTTTTTTTTTTGAGCAAATTATCAGAACTGAAATTTCCATATCGTTATACAATATTTTTTAGTAAAATGATAATTCTAAAAAAAAAAAAGGAATCACTATTGAATTATACAAGTATAATATTTAAGTGAAAGAATAAAATAAAAAAAACAGTTCATAAGTCCTTGACGGTTTTTGCTTTGTTTTGAAGGTGGACCGAAGATCTCTCTTTAATAAATATTTTTAACTATTTGTTATGTGAGATGCATACGATGTTTTGAATAAAGATTTACAACATGAAAAAATAAATACTAAACTCAGACAAGCATCATATGAAAAAAATTATAATTTCGGCTCTACTATGAAAAAACATTCTTCAGTGTTGTAACATAGAATAGAAAAAAGAAACACCGTGATACAGAGAAAAATTACAAACAAGTTACAACAAGGAAAAAAAGTGGGTTGACCAATAGGATAGGGGAATCAAACAAGATAATAATTTAAAAGAAATGCGATATGGTGGTGTGTATATTTGCAATAAGAGGGGTGAGTGTAGTACTAATATAACCCCAGATATTACAAGATGAAAAGAAAATAGGCTTTCTAACATTCAGAAGAATGTGATGCTGGAAAGGTGATTAGCTTAACTATTAAAATTTTTTCATCATAATTCCCATGATTATAAGTGAAAGAAAAATTAAACCAACCATACGATTGTTCCCTGCATTTTACTTTTTATTTTACCCTAAACATTAAGCTAAACTGTCTTGATTTTCAAATTATATTATTAGTGTGAAGAAAAGGTAATAACTTCCCTATATAGTTCATTAGAAACAGTTGAATTCACAAACCCTGTACGAAATAATTGATACACACAATTCTGATAATAATTGTCTTTTGTGTATGTTCTGAACATCAGTTTACACAAATACAGGGATAATTTCACAATCGCGTGCTTTCAAATGATTAATACAATCATAAGTAAGATCTTAATTGCTATTTTCTCCAACATAGTTTCGAATAAAAAAAAATTTCTTATATTGTAGATTCTCGTTTACATTCGATGTACTTATGTTAGATAGGTCATAAAGACAAGATATCCGGAAATTGAAACCGTATATCTTCGCTTTTGATTGAACTCCATATTTCTAGAAAATTCGTTCATTATTCCAGATATTGCGATCGACATTTTCTTATCTTACATGTTAAAAATATATTGAGACATCATTAAACATTTTTCCCGGTCGAGAGTTATATATATTTCGAAGATATTTATTTCAATATAAGGAATATATATATTTTTTAGATGTAATAAATAATGATATCGTTAATCGATTTTCGTGCAATGCATTTTAATAAAATTGTGCTAAAAAAATAAGGAAAACGGTAAAAAAAAAAGGAAAAAGTTCAATTTAATGAATCTGTATAGATAAAGCAAAATCTTTAGACGTTTTTATATTCGATTTCCTTTATATTCCCCTAATATATTTAAATCAAATTAATACCGCAGTAGACTGATGATCACTGAGACTGAACAACGAGGTCAAGCATCACTGACTGCGATCAGTAAGCGGGGGGGGGGGTCAGCCTGCGTAAGGACCGACTGTGTGCGGTATCGGTCCTTATTTAACTGCTCTGTCGCCAAGTGCTCAACCTCACTCGCAGTTCATCGAGCTAACAAAGAGGAGGAGCCATCGCCTCTGAAGAGGATTAAATTTATGATGACATGTTTTCGAACATTCACAGCTATGTTTTCCAAACCATCACCAATAGCCCATTGTGCAGTTCTAGTGTGACGTAAATAAAGTACCCACCTTTCTTTAAATCAACTTGCACGCTAAAATCCCCATGATTCTAGATTTTATAAATGCAAGAAAATAAATTTATAAATAACACAGTATGTTTATACGTATGTATCTACCATACACGAATTCGCAATTCTGAATCTATTCACACCAAATTTAGTGAGGCAAGGACATGGCAGATATGTCTAATTTGAAATCTTCATGACATATTCATCAACTACATCTTAAAGAAAGAATTTTCCATTTGATTTCATAAATATTTTATAAAATGAGCGATTTTCTAACTTGCAGCTCTAAACCATCAAAATCAAAAGTTTAATAATTTATTTATCTTTGGTATGCATGTTAAGCTATCACAAGTATAATCAACGTTAATAATTTCAGGACGTAAAATGAGGACATCACTGAATTGATATTTTAAAGGGTATATGAAATCACGTATTTCTTATATTGATACTTTTAAACACGAATTATAATACATAGGCGATCCACTCTGACGTCATCAAGATGATTTTCTAAAAGTTTCTCCTGACCGCACAGGGTCCCTGCTCCCCCTAGCAATACTTAAAGGAAACAGTTAGCTGATACAATAGAACTAGGTAATGGTTTTTTGTAGAGTGGAAATATTCGACCGGTTTATTAGACTGGCAGATTTCAATACCTAAATAAGAATATCAGAGAAGCTCTTAACACGACAAATGATACTTGCAGTATTCTACTAACATTAAAATCTGAAATCTGTTCTCATGAATGATGCGGATCGATTTCTATAGATAAATAGGGAAATACCCCTTTTATAATAATTTTGTTTTGCCCGATTCTGCAAATATTGTTTCCCACTTTCCAATTTCGGCTAGAGTTGAGCTCTCTCTTGCGTGTTTTTTGTTATTATTAACATATGTTTATATTTTTATTTCATTACCATCGTTGAACAGCCGACCTAATTTCGGGTTAAGGACTGCTAATGTTTAACTCCGTAGCCTTGTAATTTTGAACCAATCCAGAAGACAAGGGAACTCCTGGATCAGAACCCCCAGAGGTATGATTTTTTACGGAAACATGGAGAACTTTGCGACTTGACAGATTTAACGTGCGTCAGTCACCATTTACTACATGGGGAGTATTCGGCCGGCTGGGATCGAACCCACGACCTCTTGGATATGGGCCCAGTGCCCTGCCAACCAATCTATCCCGGTCCAACATACGTTTATAGTGAATTTCAATAAAATTCAGAATAGTAAACTAAGTCTTTCACTATAATCTGTCAAATATAGCCAAAGGGAATTAGGGGATAAAGCGTTCCCTTCCCAATGAGGTAATCCAGGTTCAAATCCCAGCCGTGGCTGGTCACATACGAACTCTACTCCCTGCTCAGAGGTAGATGAAAAATGTGTTTGATGATCCTAGCTGTCGAGCTAACAGTGGGATGTTTTCGTAGTTTTCTTCTCCATCTAATTCAAATGCAGGTTAGTCCCATTAAAAAAAAAAAAAAAAAAAAAAAAAAATCCTTCACGAAATCTAGTTTGTCCTAGTGCTTGATCCAGGAGTTTTCTTGTCTTCTGGATTGGGTTCAAAATTACAAGGCTACGGAGTTGAACATTGATAGTCGTAAACTCAGATATCGGGTTAGCTGTTCACCGCCAGGTAAAAAATAAATATAAAAGTGTCCAGTAAAACCTGCGTACTTAGTTTCTTATTCTGCATCTATCAAAAACAAATTATTTTTTTGCAATTACTTAAAAATATAAATTTTATAATTAAGCTTGAAAATAAGTTAAGAATATTATTTACAAAAACCTTGAGTATAAGCAAGTAAAATGATGTTAAAATTATATATATATTGAAATACTTCATATACTGAAATAGCAGTTTATATTTTAATGAACCGGCATTAAAATCCCTAAAAGTCCTGCACGAAAAGAGTTTTTATGAGGTTTATATTGCTATAAAAAAGAAACTTTTATTATGATTAAGTTGAACTACGCTACTATTAATTTATTTAAACTCGGTAGTCTAGCTAAAAATTTCTAATTAATTAAAATATAAAAAATACTTTAAACACACATTTTTAAAAATTTTAAAAAGCACTGTAATTTTAAGAGAAAAAAATGCTAGATCAAATCGTATGAATTAAAATTTAGGTAATATTTACATAGCTATTAACGAAATTAAATTTTAAATAGAATGTAAAACTCTTTTCAAAAAATAATTAATTTCAACCATTCAATTAAAATATTCTGATAATAATTATTTCATAACTCAAAACTAACTAGTTAATATTTAACCATCAACAGCTCATTTCTTGTTATAATTTAACTAAAACATATCTGTTGAGAAATTTGCATATTTATGGATTTATGAGCAGTAGGAAAACATGAGTAATATCTTTTTTACTCTTATACGGAATTTTGAAATTAGCTATTATTTAAATAAATCTCAGTACACATAAATACTGAACAAAAATGAGTCTTTGTTTCAAAATATTTGTTTTACCAGCTACTAAGTAAATATATTTTGAAAATTTGCCACTGAACGTTTCGTAAATTAGACAGATGACAAAATATTATAAATTCTCTAAGAAAATATCTGGAGTAAGCTTAGACATACAACTTTTAATTAAGTAAACATTCTACTAAAAGTTATTTAATTTTCTGAAAATTTTTGAAGGATTAAATATTTAATGATTTAAATTTATGTTTTTATTAAAACTCAAAATTTTATTTTTTAAATAAAATTTCATTGATTTTTCATTTTTGTAATATGTATTTCTTAAAGGGCTATCAAAAAAAAAAATCAATTATTTTAAAAAAATGAATTATTATTATTACTTTGCTAAATGAAATATCAATTATAAATTTTTTTCTTGAAATAATAATCAATAGTAATCATAATAATCAATAACAATCATAATCAATGATAATAATAATCGTTAATAATTATAATTGTAATCTAAGCAAGTACGTGGCATAAGCTTAATGAACAACTCTTAATTAAAAGAAAAAAATTCTACTTCTTAAACTAAAAATTACTTAATTTTCTGGTAATTTTTAAAATATTAGTGATTTAAATTTATCTTTAACTAAACACGCAAAAATTTATTTTTGTTAAAATATTTTTATTGATTTTTCTTTTTTTATTATATGCAATTTTTAAAGTTCTTAAAATCAAAATAAATTATTAGAAAAGTTAATTACATTACTAAACAAAATATCAACAATAACAAAGTTTTTCTGAACATACTAATAATCAATATTAATTAGAAATTGTAAAATTATTAACTAGTTTCTCAATTGCTAACTGTTATAAAAGCTTTATAAACAATTGCCAATCATCGGATTTGCTTTCTTTAGAGAAGCGCTGGTCCCACTACTCCATTGCATTCATTAGTTTCAGTTTTATATATACTTTTTTAAAGTAAACAAATAATCGGAAAAATTATTACAATCATCACAGAACAATAATGAAATTTGTTTATGCTCCGTCGATATATAGTTTCGGCAATTCATAGACTGCTAAAAATTCATGTATTATTCATTGAATGCCTAACGTTTTTCAGCAAAGTATAAAATATGATAATTATAATATTCTTTATTTACTGAATAGTAGAATGAAATTTGTTTATGCTCCGTCGATATATAGTTTCGGCAATTCATAGACTGCTAAAAATTCATGTATTATTTATTCATTGAATGCCTAACGTTTTTCAGCAAAGTATAAAATATGATAATTATAATATTCTTTATTTACTGAATAGTAGAATGAAATTTGTTAATGCTCCGTCGATATATAGTTTCGGCAATTCATAGACTGCTAAAAATTCATGTATTATTTATTCATTGAATGCCTAACGTTTTTCAGCAAAGTATAAAATATGATAATTATAATATTCTTTATTTACTGAATAGTAGGCTTGCAGCACTTTCACTGGTCATTAAAGCATATGCAATTAATTAAATCGTTACATGAATTGCTGATTGGTTTTAGGAATTCTATAGAATACCAGATTTCAAGCATAAAAGGTGTGATTCACCACAAATTAAGGAGCATTTTCACTCTACAGAATGCGTGGCATGACGTTGACTTGCTGACGTGAGTTTTATAGGTGGAGAAAAACATTTCGGTATTTAGAAAATCAAATTTATGAATTTATGTGTAAATAGAAAACTGAAAAAAGCTAATTCTCGATTTTTTTAAATTTTTTTTTAATTTTATCCTTATCCTTCAGATATCACCTCTGAGTAGACATCGAAAATATCCACTTTAAAACTTAAAATTTTTATGTCTTAATAATTTGTAACCATATTATTTTATAAAGTTTAAAAATTATAAATAAATAAATAAATATATATATATATATATATATATATATATATGAAGTATGTTTCCCTGATAACCATTCTCAACGTTTTTTTTTTTTTGTTTTTTTTTTTTTTAAATGGACATCATATTTCATCCCAATAATTTTCAATTTATGCATGCATTAAAATTAAATTAAGAACAAAACTAGATGCCGTTCCAGACCTGTAAATTCAACTGCCTGACAAAAAACCCAAATTTAAGGTTAATAATGATAAAGCAATATGATGACAAAATTTCATTCATTCAATAAATACTTTCAAAATAATTAATGCAATTTAGATGTTTACGTATTTTAAAAATAACTTAAGTCTTTTTCGTTAATTTATATGTTCATAATTGCTAAAGAAATCTAATAAGTCTCGGGTTCCCACCAAAAGAAAGTCTATAATTTATCCACAGCCAAAAAAAAAAAAAAAAAAAGATTAGAAATCACTTAGCTAATTAATCGCTTATATATTTTTAAAATTTTTTTAAAAGCTTTTTTTTTTTTGTATTGTAAAAACTGTTTAAGTATGAAATATGCTATTTCTGTAAAAAATGATTTACGAAAACACCAAACCAAAATAATAGCTTTTCACATTAAAAACGAATCTATTTAACGTCCCAAGTAGAAGTAGATGTTTTCCTTCTTTTTTTAAATGGAGCCAATGAAAATTAATATCTTTCCAAAATTAATACATTTTTTAACAGCTAAGTTACGTACAATAAAAAAATAGTGCATCCAACCGTCATTACAACCAGATAAATGTCAAAATATACCCTAAATCACCATACATTTTGACTTAGTACCCCATTACTCTAAATGTCATGTCTTAAATTTAGGTAACTACAAATTAACTGTAAAATTATCCAAGTAAAGAGCTTGCTCTTCAAAAATACCCATAAATTTCCTCTGCCAGGGGATGTCATTAAATTAGCTCCCGAAAAAAAAATTAAGGTCAACTTCTGGATACCGCATTGCTCCAAGACCTCCCCATCATCTGTCAGATTCAGATTTAGTGTCACTTCATTGTGTCTGCTCCCCGCCGTGTAATAGAGGGGGCCATGAGGGGCTCCTGTTTGTGTATTTCTGGAAGGAAGAAAGGAAATCAACAATTCAAGTTGGCGAACTCTCGCTATGAGGGAGGTCGGTGTAAAAGACATGCTATATGTCGTTAGCTATAGGGAATGACGTGACAATGTGAGGATCTTAACTATATCACAGCAGGTATATGGCAACTTTATGAATGTGTGGCCATGTGTGAATGGCTGTGAACGACGGGAAACATGGTTGCTGTGAGAAATGGCACCAGTACTTTCTTTGGAAGCTTGCTGTTGTACCTGCAGTGGCCGACAATCGGAGTTTATGAATGTGGATCGAATTGTAGATTTCTTAAATGTACCACACACATGGAACAAGAAGTATTTATTGCTTGTTGTTCCAAAGTGACCGCGCTTGTGTTTGCTTTTATTGATATATGGCCTAGTACTGATTGGATTTATTGGTTGTGGTATAAAACTAACAATGTGGGTGATGAATGTTAATAAATGGATTGTTTAGATCAGTAAAGACAATCACTATTTTGACAAATTGAAATATTTTCTGACATAAACTAGAATAGACGGACATTTTTAGCTTTAGACAGATTTAAAAGATTTTTTTTTTATTTAAGAATAAAATTACAATATGAAAGAAAGCCTATGTCATTTTGGCAGCGTGTTTTAAAGAATATAGTAAATAAATATAGGCGTTTCTAAAAACGCTTAGTTGCTATATATTTAGTTGCTACATATTTTAGCTTTACATCATATAATTTTGCAGTTTGAAAAAGACTATTAGGCTAATTTGAAAAGTATCTTACATTGAAAATTTTGTTTCTACTATTCTATTGCCAAAAATGTTTTTAAATTTATGTCTTTGATAGAAGAATTTAAATGCCGATGTCGTTTTCTATAATGTCTTATTGAATATTTATATTTAAGGCATTTAAATTTTATAAAAATTGTAAGTGAGTAAAAAGCTTCATGTTTATGGATTCATTTAGGTGCAATTTAAACCAGTAGTTATACAGCACGAAATGAATCACTCAAGTTTCAATTGAGTTTTTTAAAAAGTGGGAAAAAATCCTATATCACTTCGAAAACATTTCTGGGTACATTTCTGTTAGCATGTAAATTAAATAGTTTTTTTTCTTCTTTTATTTGATTTTTTTTTTCCCGTTTTATATCGGGAAGTCCAGTTTTCAAGTTCAAAGATAACTAATGAATGCTAAAAATTTCTAAATTTACTTGCGTCTGGTTAACCAATATGTATCCACTTTTGAAATGTGATTTTGTAATTGTTTTATTTTTGCTATAGATAAAATAATTCTGTAACATTATTTTTAAAATATTTCTGGAATGTAATCGGTGATTTCTGAGATATGTTTTGAAAACGTTTGCAGAAAGGTTAGAGGATAGATTTTAAATAGTTTAAGGACATTTTAAACAGTTTCATATCTTTATTGTATATCATTTGTTACGCAATTGTAATGTTTTACTCTATACGGATATCTTGGCCTATTACGCCTATTCTATTACGGTATCCTTTGGCCAAGACGGATATTAGTTTTCATGTTTAAAAAAAAAAAAAAAAAGCAGCACTGTACGGATCACTTTATTACTTTTGATGATTTATTCTGAAACATACCCTCGAAACGATGCAAATTTAAATTTTAAATTTTAAAGTGAAATTAAATATTAATATCCTAATGGTTACAAACCTATCCATGGCATAATTTTAGAAATTACCTAGGTAACCTATGTTATCTCGTTTCTCCCATATATTTATACTATAGTGCTTATTTCATAAGCATTTCATTTTTCTTATTTCCTTTCTTACACTTCGTAACGACTGTAAAGAAAAGTGGGTTGGAATAAAAGCTTTAAATACATTTTTATATCTTTTTAAAAAGTCATCTTAAAAGGGTGAAACTCTCACTTCCACTGCAAAGCCCGAAAACTATCTTATCTTCTCTACTTATATTGGTACTAAACACGAAATATCGAAATATCTTATGGAAAAATGGCTGCTGTTTTTGAACGATACGCCTAGCGTTTTAAAAAGATTTTGTTAAAAAATTTCAAAACAAAATATTTTTTAAACACACAAAAATGGCCCCCCCTTTTTTTTCAGAGAGAAAGGTAGCATTTACTCGACAAAAAAATTCCGAGGCAGAATTTTCTTTAATGTTGACACAGTAACATAAAAACGCTCCATTAACGCATTTTCTCATTTATGATAAACGAAATAATAAAACTGCTTTGCACTGTTTATTTACTTAAAATTTTTGTCGGCAGCTCTTGTTGACATATTATTTTCAACACTAAGTACTTAAAGTCCGTTACGACACTGATATTTCTCACGAAATCGCTTATAAACATTGATAAAGAAATCCTTTTTCATGCTTTAAAAATAAAATATGAACGAGAATATTTTTTTCCAGTTGAAAGAAATGTATTATCTTTAATACTGTGTAACAGAATTGTGGAAACATTTTATCAAAAGTTGTTTTCTTTTTACACGTACCATAATCTTTTTGACGAACACGACGTAGAAGTATTCTATAAGGTTCAAAATTAAAATTTTTATAAATGGTTTTAAGACTTAGTATTTTTTTTTTTTTTTTAATTAATCAACTGAAAAAAAATTTAAACACTCAACTTTTTGCATAATGTAGCAAAATAAAGTATTTTTTTAGCTAAATCATTTAAATTTATAAAAACAAAGAAAGTTATTGATCTACAATTCCTATTTTATTATTTATTATTAATTATTTTAATGATTTATAATTTATTTTTCCTATCTTTAAGTCTTACCATACACTCTTAGTGAAATTGGTGCAACATTAAAGCATTATATTTTGAACGAAACTTTGTTATACATAATACGGTTCAAATTTACTACAACCTTTAAAGTGTTCAATTTCACCATATTTTTGTTCAGACTGAACCATTATACGTACTATGGAATAAAGTATAAAGTATTTAAGTCTTACCATACACTCTCAGTGAAATTGGTACAACATTAAAGCATTATATTTTGAACGAAACTTTGTTATACATAATACGGTTCAAATTTACTACAACCTTTAAAGTGTTCAATTTCACCATATTTTTGTTCAGACTGAATCATTATACGTACTATGGAATAAAGTATAAGATGTATGGCTCGATTTAGCATCAAAGTTGTAGCTAATTTTAATCCTGTTGTTTTAATCCCAAAATTTTTAAAACTGTATCCTAGCAGTACAAAACATCACAAGATACTATCGAATAGTCCCTTATGTAATATTTAAAAAAGTAAATTTAAATCATATATGAGAGCGTTTTTGCACTCCCAATAATGTAAGTTCTGCGCTGCGCAGTACGCTAATAAAATTTTCTTTCTAAATTTATGATAAAGTAATCGGCAGCAGTCTGTCTATCTAATTTACTGTAAAGTTAACGGTGAAGAACATTTTTTTTTTTTATCTTTACGGTTTTGAAACCGTTTACAAATAGTATGGTTAAAAAACAATGAATACAAAACTGTACGATTTTTTTTACCATTTACCACTATTTTCAAAACCTTAAAAAGGAGATTTAACTGGACATAGTTTAGCAGTTTTATAGTGCTGCCATCTATGTATAAAGGAGAGCATCGTAAGGATCACAATATGGAGAGCGCAGGACATGGTCATGAAACATGGTCATGCAGGACATGGTCTGTAGATCATGAAACTGACAGTCCTCTCAGCTGTACTATGTACCCATCTGAAAGGAACTAAGTGACTTCATTAGGTGGACCTAGTGGGTGCGGTAAAATTCTGGTTGTTTTACCGTATTAGGTGAAAGCAGTTAATAAACTGTTTTTCTCCCAGTTTAAAGTTTTACAACTTTGTTTGAATATGGTAAAATAACAATTAAATAAATAGTTACTTAACCATACTTTCCGAGAAATTTCTACCAGTATAACCCCCAATCATCCTCAATTTTCTACAAAGTCGTATATATTATATTATAGTCTTTTATTTTTCCTTTTTTTTTAATTGTACCCCATTGTCCTTCTAGTACCCCATTTCCTCCCAAAGTACGGATATTTATTCCAATATTATTTCACATCTTACACTGTGAAGTTTCCATCAAACCTCTTCACACCTATTTTGTATACCTGTTTCCTATTCGCTTTATTATCTCATTCCAGTTTATTCTTCCTTTACTCGTTAAACTACTTTCCTATAATGTGTTTGTCTCGTTACTTCTTTCTGTCATTTTGTGTTTCGAAACTTAGGAAGATTTTTGTTTATGGAACTGAAGCTGCAGTATTATGTCCATTTCTGATTACTTTTTTTTTGCTTGATTCACCTTCTGTTTTATTTATAATAGCAAAAACTATACTCTATCCTGATTTGGTCATTTTACTTTTTATAATTTGTTATAAGAATTGGATATTTGGTTAAAATTTATTAACAATTGTTTTTCTATTAACCCATTCGGATGTTCTATTTTTAAGCATAAAAAAATATTGCAAAATTTTCTAATAGTTATAAATGGTTTGATAAAAATATGACATATAGAATCGTGAATTTAACTATCAATGGATAAATAAAGTAAATTCATTTTGAAATGTTGTGCACCTACGAAGCTATGGATCGTAAGACCAAACTTTGAAATTATTCAGATTTTAAAATCAAAAATTTAAGAGGAAGACAGATATTCTATTTTGATGATGGATGGAATTAAAATTTTATATTTTGTGGTCACTTTTTTTCGATATTAAATATAAATTGGTGACTCCATTCATAACTATTTTTTTCTTCATGACACTTCAGCTCTTTTTATAAAAGATAAATTTAGTCTTTTTGATATGCATTACCTTACTTTGAGGTGTTTTGACATGATTGATAAATTGAATATTGTTGACAAAAATGACAAGAATTAGATGATTATTTTTCTTTGCAGACATCATCCTATGCACTGAATCAAATGGAATTCTCCAATCAACATGCCAATTTTTTGAATTCTAGTCCAAATACGCGTAGCAATGGTGATCAACTTTATAGTCCGTGGTCTCAATGGACCCCATGTAGTGTCTCTTGTGGAATCGGAATATCTTCTCGAACAAGAAAATGTTTAAAGAGGTAATCATATTCAAACGTAATCATTTCATTGAAGTTATAGAAAAATATAACTAAATAAGTTTTCATGCCTTTCGATTGATGCTTTATACCCGCTAAACCTTGAAAAAAAAATCTGATTTGTGATATATTTTCATGGAATTAATTACCATCGTTACTGTATATGATTAAATATTTTTGTATGGATAGTAAATTTTGAAATTAGAATTAGTGTTCCACTTCCTCTATACTAAAATTAAGTGTTTACATTGTTACTGTATATGATTTAATATTTTTGTATGGATAGTAAATTTTGAAATAAGAATTAGTGTTCCACTTCCTCTGAACTAAAATTACGTGTTTAAGTGTTAAAGTAATTTAACTAAATGTAATTGAACACAACTCTTACATTGGCTGCAATGTACTTTAAAAATATTTAGGTATAAATTAATTTACAATAAGAAACTTGTAAAAATATTTTGAGTTTATCAATTGAGTTTATCAAATTCATATTTATCAATTGATGTCTAATTTTAAAGAAAGTATTAGAAAAACCCATATGCATAGCTTGTGAAGTAAAGTTATATATTTTAATTAATATCTTGTTTGCTAAAAATAGTCGTACTTGAAATGATTTCTGGCGTACTAAGACATAGATTAAATACAGTTTAAAGCAAATAATTTATCCAAATTTTAAAAATTTTAACAAATTCTATATTTAAAACTTGGATATCCGGATAGATATATATTTAGGATATGAAACAAAATTATAATCTTGAATAAAGAAAGAAATGCCCAATTTGAGAATTTCCAGACCTGGAATTCTTTTCACTTACATGAAAACGCTTATCTATTATTAAGCACATTAAAATCCCATTAGAGAAATTCGCCTGGAAAAAAGAATATAATTAGAAGATTAAAATAACATATTATTCTGGTTTGTTGTTTAGTGTTATTTAATTATTATTTTCAAATGCAATTAGACAACTTTTACTGCCGTATATTAATGGATTTGATTTCTTTCTACTATAAATAGTTCTATTTTTTATTTTTTCAAGTTATTTGAATAAGTAGTATGTAACTGTTTAAAATTTTATCTTGAAATAGCAATTAGCTAAAATCGACTTGTATTGTCAATTTAAAACATGTAGTTAATATTTGACAATTGTTTTTATAAAATAGTAAAATAATACTATACTTTTAATGAATGCAATTTCTAATAAGCTAATAATAACTTAAAATGATTAATTTAATATTAAATCATAATTTTTATTTTAAAAAATATTTATATTTCTGTTTAATATTTGGTATTTAACAAACACATACTTTTATTAAAACTTTCAACTGTAACCGGATATTACTTATAAAAAAACAAATATTTTTGGATTGCTGTCGCTTTCCTCCAACTTTATAGAATATATTTGTTTTTACTACAAAGCTTTGGGATGGTTTTTCTTGTTCTATTTCTGTTTATCTATTTCAAAAAAGTCAGATATTTAAATTTAAATTTCTCAGGAAATTTTTAGCCGATATTGCTGAAATTACGTATTTCGACACGTAGAGCACTATTCTTTAAAATGACGTAAAAAACACAATACCTCACAATTTAAAACTTTTCCGACCATTATAAAATAAAATAATAAAGAAATAAATAATAACTAAAAGTTCTTTTTTTGCAAGGAATTATCTTTGGATAAACGAATTTTATAATTATGTCGAGATATGGCGAAATACGCAAACAGTAAAATTAACATTAAAAGGTACAAATTTTGGAGCGCTCTCCTAACCAAGCTATTGGGACTTAAATATCCCAGATTGCGGCTACCCCTTATAAATTGGGGATCAGAAATCCGAATCGGTCAAAAGAAGGGCATGTTTTTTCAGAGATAGTATGTTTTTTCAGAGATAGTATGTTTTTGTGTTTGATTTTGTAACTTAAAATATCGTCTGCACTTAATAATTATCATACTTGAGGCCACCCTCTCAAGCTATTAAGATTGAATCATAGAATGTGAAGATCCGATCATTAGATCAAAAGTTATTCAGGGTGGCCCGTTATTTTTCCTCACTGTGCATTTACTTCTATTTTGATCTATTTGCTTTTCATTCGCGTTCGCAAAATTCTCCTATCATGAACTCTTTGCTTTGGATTCACGTTTTTCAAAAAATCTCCATTATCGTGTTTTGTATTTTTACGTGTAAAATTACAATCTCTAAGATGACGTAGAATAATGTATACTTTAAAATTTAAAATTTTTTCGACTGTTGTTAAATTAAATAATAAAAAATAATAAATATTTATCAAAAGTTATTTTTTGCATGGAATTATCTTTAACAAACAAATTCTATGAAAGTGTGCAAAAAATTTTCAAATCGTTTGAAAAGTTCTCGTGATATGATGAAATACGCAAAAAGTAAAATTAACAATATAGGATCTAAATTTTGGATTGCTCTCCGGATTAAACTATGGGGACCATATCGTGGCTACCACTTGTATTTTGGGGGGTTAAAAGCCATATCAGAAAAAAAAAATTGTTTATTCAGAGAGGTGCGATTTAGTGTCTCTCTCTTTTTTTTTTTTTTTTTTTTTTTTTGTAACTTAAGATATCGTCTGCACTAATTATAAAGCATATTTGAGGTCACCCCCTCGTTTCATTAAGATTGAGTCCGAGAACGTGAAGATCTGATCATTAGATCAAAAGTCGTTCATGGTGGTCCTTTTTTTCAGTTTGCGTACGTACATAAAAATACGTATATATTATTATGATCGAAATTGAAACTGTCTCTATTGTGAACCAATAATTTCTTTGGCATTGGGAAACGACCTGGAATTAGTTATTTTTGAATATTATAATATTATACTAAAAATCTTATTTAAAACGAGAAAGATAATCTGATTAATAAAAAAATATCTGAATCTTCCGGGAAAAAAACTTTCTAATCCAGATAATTAGCTATGCTCATACATTAAAAGTTAGGAACAGGTTCATCGAATACAGTGGTTAATAAAAAGAAGTAGAAAGTATTCTGTATTTCACTGTTCTGTGTATTTAAAATTTGTAAAATTTCATTTTTTAATGCAAAAAAAATGTTTGATTTGTGTGTTTAAACATATTTCCGATTTACGAAATTAGAAATTAAGCGCTTTGCTTAAATCAATTTAGGTGTATGGATTCTTGTTAATTTTTCCTGCTGTAACCTTCGTGAATTTTAAAAATTTTTCTTATATGAAAGTCTTGAAATTTTTGAATAATTTATGAAATTTTTGGGTCTACTTTTTTTTTTATTAATGTGTAGTAAAATTAAAAATATAGTATAAAACGTGAACTTCTTTCTAAAGGGATAAAAAAAATATATTGTATGTCAAACTTCATAAAAAAAAATCGGGATATTAACTAGTGATATAACTTTTAATTGGAGTATCATTTATGATCGGGAATTTCATAAATTAATTAAACTATAATATTATTTTGTTAAAATTAGTTTCAATTTTATCAAATTTTAATTTTTAAAAGACTTTTTACGACAAATGATTTATAAACTATTTCTTAACATAAATTAATGTTTAAAATATTATGAATGCTTAATTTAAATTATTATAATTGATTTACCTATGCTTCTATTAATTTTTCAGCACATATAACTCAAGAGGCATTCCAATTCCTTTATGCCATGGAGAATTTGAAGAACATAAAATATGTAAACTGAAGGTAAAATATTTCTCAAACTATTAAATTATAAAATCAATTACTTACATTAAAATACTATTATAATTGTATATAAGCTTAAATACATATATTTTGATGCTTGGTGACTTATAAAAATTATGAGAGAAGTTTATTATGAATAACACTAAACAGTTTATTTTCCTCTATTCAATTTAAAATCATTTAAATATTTTTAACTTGAGAAATATTTAATTTTGCTTTTTTAATCCAACAAGTGAAACAAATATCAAAATAAAGTGTAAGCTTTAAATTATTTGTAATTGAACGATCATTCCATTGTTTTGCTTCATTCCCTAATTAGTTTTCTTTTTTAATAATAAAAATATGGTTTAACAAATTTCTTTTAATCTCAACTATCTTTTCATCAAATCAAAATAAATATCGATGATATTTAAAAAATATCAATTATTATTTTTATTTTATAATATTTTTGACACAAATATTATACTTCTTTTTACTGTAAAAGTAACTAAACTTACTATGAATATACTATATTATACTACTGTATACTATACTACACTATTTTATGTTGTAAATATAACGAAAATTTATAAATGGGCATTTGTTACAAATTATAAAGCTCACCTACGTTACAAATGATAGCTATATCATTCATAAAATTATCCTTAGGATGTAGCTTCTGAATGTTAAATTACCATAAAAAAAACTTTTTTTCTTAAAAAATAGCCAATTTATGCTTTATCAAATTCCTTTCTTTAACTAAAAAAATATAAATTGTAATGCTATATTTTGTTTCGCTATGTTATTGTTTATATTTGGTTCATCAAAGTATATTTTCTTACAAACTATAAAGCCTACTTGTTTTTATAAATGATTGCTATATCATTATTAAATTATCTTTAAGATGTAATCGGGTGATGTTTTAAGTGATCAAAGAATGAAATTGTTCTTTTAAAAATAGCATTATGGTTTTGTTTTTTTTTAACTTTTAAATTCCTTTATTTAAATACAAAAAATAGATTTTAAGTGACATATTTTATTTTGCTATGATTTATGACATACTAAAAATAAATAATTCGTTGGTGATATGCCTTACAGCCGCAGTGAATATTTATTTATTGAATTCTAGAAAAAGAAAAAAATAGAATGAAAAAGATATTTAGGGGGTAAAAAAACTTATTATCTTGCCTTTTATAGAAATCGTTTCTGAATATATTTGGTTATCTGATATTAAATGTTTTTTGGTAAAAATTGAATAGCACTTCTTCTTTAAAACTGTGATAAAACTCCAAAATCCATAAATCATCGCCAAGCGAAACTTTTTTTTTTTTTTGTAACCGCCAACAAGCCTTCTAAATTGGCTTTGATGGCACTATAATGCTTTACATGATATTTTTTTTTTTAATACGAAATCCCCTCTCTAAAAATATCCCATAAGTATCTGAATTGGTTATGCCAAACGACACGTTCTGAATCACGTGCACGAAGTTCTGGAGTATCTTGGCGAGATAGTGGGACTCTCAGATACAGCAAACCAGAACTCCTTTATAAAGTGAATGATTAATCGGTTTAAAAATCGGGCCCTCAGTGCAGTATCATCAATCATTTGATTTAAGCATGACTATTGCATGCAGCATAGAAGCATAAGTAAAAAAATAAAGCGGAAAACAAAACTTTTTGATGATTATAAAGAACCTCTTCTGTCATTATTAGACAAAATACGTTTACTTTTTAAAGATAATTATAAAATAAACAAAAAGAAGGCGTTTCCTATGCAACTCACTTAACACTTAAGTTAACTTGCGAGTATAAATATAGTTAAGGTTTAGAAATTCAAATTTAATTTAATTAAAATTACGTTCGTGAAATAAACTTTTTAAGTTGTACTTGAATAATTAATTATGTATTGATTATATATTAGGACTTAAATGCATAAATCAGTTACTCCGCAGATAAACTAGGGTGAATCGTTAAAATAACAAAGATTATTTCATTTCTCAAATTGCCTGGATAATCTGCATATTATCTAGATAAAATCTCCTCATTATATAGATCATATAGATAGTCTACACTTTATCGAAATACTCTGCATATTATTTGGATAATCTAGGCAGTATCTAGATAATTCTGTACGTTACCTATAAGACATTCGTTAAAGTGAAAATGCGATATTTGCTGAAACAGCAGGATTTCTGCATGTTTAAAATGACATAATATTTATTTTCGATGTATAAAAAATAATTTTAATACAATCACATCAACGAATTAGTTGATAAAATCAATCACCAATAAATTATATATTTATAATAAAAATAGTTAAATGGTTTAAAATATTATTAAAAAAAAATTAAGGAAATTTCCAAAATGCAATTTACTTTTTTTTCGATATCTAAAGAGTTAAGTATATACAATCAAATAATCAACAAATTATTTGAAGTTTTTCGCTTTAACGATGCGGAAACCGTTAATGTGCACATTACCTACATAAAGTGTGGGAAAACAATTAGATAATTTACAAATTATTTAGGTAATATGCACATCAACGACTTTTAAGCTTTACCTGTAATATTAATTATTTTTGTTAATAAATTGTTAATTAGATGGAACATTTTATCTGAATTTCGGTTCAGGAATTCGGAAATAATTCTAAAATTAAAATTTCTAAAAGAAATACCTTCATTGATTTGTTTATCAATAAGACACATATTAGATACAAATAACTTATGTTTTCTAAAGTTAGAAAACTGATTGCTTAGAAACGAAATTTTTTCTGACAGTTGAAAATAAATGACCATGAACAAGATTGAAAAAAATCTAACATTTCAAGTAGCATATCAAAGAATAGAATGTAGCATGTGTTTTTATGAAATTATAAGAAAATAGTATTAGTATATGTAGTTTGTATTATCCAAAAAAAATAAAAATTGTAAATAAAGCTATCGAAAATTTGCTTGCTTTTAAACGTTTCTAATTTTTAATTAAACTTTTTAGAAGGACACAAATTAGAACTATACACAAAATTTTAAATTAAAATTTTCTGAACAATGATAAAATTAAAAAAAATAATAAATATTTTTTAAATTTATTTTCAATTATTTAGTTTCAGTTATTAATTATTTATACTAATTTCAAATTATCTGTGTACAATTGTTTTTATTTATTTTTTCAGATGTGTTCAGATGACATAGTAAGTAGTCAAGAAAAACAATGCTCTCAATACAATAACAGAATTACCGCTGGAATATTTGTAAAATCTTGGACTCCTGAAAACGGAAGTATGTCATTTCTATTGGAAATGAAAATTATTTATCTGATATAATTTTCTCAAAGTATAAAAATTGTTTTCTAAAATTATATATATATATATATATATACATATATATATATATATATATATATATGCAAAGAAAAAGGAAAATAAATAAAATTATTCATGTGATTTTCATCAAAATAGAATTACAAGCAACACCATTTTAGGTGTCACAGATGAACTTTTAAGTCATTTTATCAGGCATGAGACGCTTGTGTCATTTTAATCCTTAGAGCAGTGATTCTTAACCTTTTTTTGTGGCGGCACACTTTTAACGATTTCGAAATTTGACGGCACACAATGAAAAAAAATTAGTTTAAAAGTTGTTTACTTACCAAAATACACTGTGATATAATTTTTGCGATAATATTTTTGAATGTGAAATAAAATAATATGTACTACAAAAGCACGTTTATTAAGGGATTAATTATTTCTTTCGACTAATTTTTTATTAGTTAGTAACAGTTATTTTTTTTTTTTTGCTAGTTATTAATTGTTCGCTTGTTTTCTATAGTTATTATGTGTTAGTTTTTTTACATTAAATGTTTTTTTTTTTGTAATTTCTTGTTAACTAGTGTTTTTTCTAAATATTAATTGTTAGCTTATTTTTTGTTAGTTATCCTTTATTAATTTGTTTTTATAACTATTTATTGCATAGCTTACTTTAATGATTAGCTTTTATTTCCGTTTGAAAGTTGATATTTAGCTTGCTTTCCTTTGTTAATTAATAATTTTAATAGTCATTAAATTTCCTACTTATTTAAACTTTTTTTAAAATTGTCAAAGACAATTTAAACACTTCCTTCTTATTTTAACTTATTTTAAGACTGTCAGAGACAAAACAATCACCGACAAATATGTTCACGCGGTTAAACCGTGGAAAAATTATAAAAAGTATATCTATAATAATATTATATATATACATACATATATATATATATATATATATATATATATATATATATATACAATTTTCTTTAATTTAAACTTTACTCGTAATTAAAAAAAAAAGCATCATAAATTTATTGTATCATTTCTAATATTTGGCGGCACACAATAGTGCCGCGGCACAGTGGTTGAGAATCACTGCCTTAGAGTATTCCATAATTACAGCTCTTAACATACGCAAACGCTTACTTTATGACCACGTGACATTTTTATGCGAATGAGCTATTTCATCACTAGGTCACCTCTAGAGGACTAACGTTGTGCTTGCGTGCATTAAGATTTATATTTCATGATCGGTTGTAAAAATTAAACTTCAAGCCTCATATCTACAAAATTTCATCCTGTAATGTTAATGTTTTAACCCAATAGCGATTGGTAATTTCAGCTGGATAATTCAGCCTGCTATGCAAAGAATTTGTAACATAGTATCGTAAAGAATTTGTATAAGAAACATGAGGGAAACCTAATTTTGTTGCGCTAGCTCATAAAGTCCCCAGATCCCATTCCTATTAACCATTTTAATAACGACTGAATTTTCAAGTCCATCTAACTGAACAAAGTATCCCATCGGAACTTGTCTATCTCTTTAATATGACTTTCCGTTTATCATTATTAGTTGACAACACACGATTATATGAAGTTAAACATCACCTATGAAACTATTAAGATTTTGACATTGCTTTCGAAAACGCCATTTTATGATTCCGTAATTCCTTTCCTCAATTCTCAGCTTTCTGTCTGGATCAATTTTGTATTTAAGTATTTCAGTTTTTTTTATTGATTTATGAACCATTAAAATTTATTACTAATTATAAAACGAATTATAAAATTTTCTTTAATTAAAATGTTATAATGTGATATAAGTCCCAAATAAAATTTTTATGAAAAATTAGGAAATAATGAATGTTAAAATGTTATTAGTAAAAGTGTAAAAAAGTTATTTTATGGCGCAAAAACTCTCGTACATTTTTGATAATGTTTTAACATTTTGGTAAATAAAGGTTTCAAGCGTTTGTAGAATGAGGTCGAAAGAAGCATCATTTAGATCCCCGAACATTATTGAAATATATCACAAATTGCATGTTTCACAAGAGATGCATCAACATCTCGTCGAGACCCCATGCCAACAAAAATCAAGATTGCGTTTGAAAAAAGTAGCGCAACAAGACATTAGAAAAAAAAAAAAATCAAATGTGTTTTCAAACTTTGGAAAATCATTTTAAAAGCGTAATTCAAAACGTCTGAAAGCAATTTACTCGAGAAACACATTTAATTATAATAAATTTTAATCTTTCATATCGATTTCAACAATGATCGCCAAGGTTTTATTTAAGCTTTACTGATCTTCTTACTCACATGTTAGAAGGTATAGCTATTAATTTCCAGGATTGATACAATAACTCCCCTAAATAACGTGAGGATTTAACATCCCTATAATATGTTTCAACTTAACCTCCATCAGCCATAATGTGAGTCTGAATTTGGACAGAAAAGTTTCAGAAACAACTTTTTAAGACCTAATTCGAAAGTATCTCTAATTCTGACGTTCACAATTTAACGCAACTTAAACATCTTTATAATTTGTTTTTTTCAGCGAATGTTTGGTTTTGGAGGTTGTGGTGACTACTCTTCTGTCAATCTTTCGTAATTTTTTTTTTTTTTTATTTACAAAAGTTAAAACCTCGCACCTGTTCTCGGTCTCTCAAATATTTAAAAAAACGAGGATTTAAAAAGTTATATCCGAAGCTTCTTTTCTTTCTTTTTTTTTTTTTTTTTTAAGTACAAAAGTGCATTTTGGCGGATGGTAAAGATGTATAAGATGTATTCAAAAAGTATAAGATGGGTATCTAATTTACATAATTTCCGAATTTATTACATCAGTGCTGAAAACTAATAGCTGTTCCTTGTAGATTCCGAATTCTAATGAGCGTATTTTTACATTTAACTTCTATAATAATTCTTCCATCAGCAGTACAGGCCAGAGCCTTCCATCTTCTTTGGTCAGACACTAGGTTTCTCCATTTATTGATCTCCATGGTTTTAAGATATTTTTCAACAGAATCAGTCAATTTGATGCTTGGTCGTCTTTCCCTTTTCGGTTGCCAGTAACCTTTCCAAAAGTCAGTTTCTTAACTGCGTCACCATCATACCATCGACAGATGTGACCTAACTATATTTTCTTATAGGATTTAATAACTTAAATTATGTCTATAAGGACTAGTAACCTTATTTAAATATCAGTTTGTATTGGTTATATATTGTATTCAACTTTACGATTCTCTATTTTATTTTTATAATTTTAAGTTTCATTATTAAAAATATTGTTATTCCTACTACTTAAGTGATAATTACTTAAATTTTGGCAAGATATGTGAAAGTATATGTAAACAGTTGACAAAATAATGCATGTTAGTTTATATAAATATTTAAAAAATGGATCATGATTTTTAGGTATTATTATGCTTGTTCTAACAGCAATCATAAATTATTCTTTAAAACTACAAATCTCAGTGTGATTTGATAGTTAAACATTCAATTCATATGATTCTAATTCATACTTTGCATATTTTCATATTTCTTTTATTTACTTTAATAAATTTATTGTAACGTAAAGGAAAAATCATATTTTAATTTAAAATTAGAAATGTTGTGTAACATAATGTCTAGCAACATAATATATATAATGTCTAACAACATCCATTTAAATAATAACATTTAATATGTAAAGTAATAAATAGATCAATATAAAAATTTAAATACCTAAAAATTATTAAAAAATATTATTCTATCATCTCTTAATTTTTAAATTTAAATTGAAATTTAAATTTACAAATTAAGAGAGATGAACTCAAATATTTCTAACAATACACTAATTATAAGCATTATTTTCTGTAGTAAATAAAATCTGCATTCACATTGTCTGCAGAATAAAATAATTGAAGTTTCTAAACCAAAATCACTATATTTACTTTAAAAAAAAAATTAAATTTTTACAACGTTCAATTTGACATAGATTTATCTTGCTGTTAGATAAAGATTGTTGAAAATAAAGCTGAATAATTCATGAGTCAAAGATTAAATTCGTGAGACAAACTAGTTATCGCTTACTTTGACTTGCATTCTCTACTTGTTTATTGATAGTTCAATATATGCTACAATAAATAAATGGGAGCGAAATCTAAATTAGTAAGAAATGCAAGGCTATCTAATCTGAATCATATAAGGATATTTCGTTGCTATAAATACTGGAAATTTCATTTGATATTAAATAATTGATTTTGTACAATTTACCCTCAATAGCATTAATATTTGCATGTGAAAAGAATCCGTTGCTATGTTAATGATAATGAAGTACTTCCTAGTCGCGGAAAACTGAAACTAACTTTAGGAATAATTTAGCCTGAAGAATCTAATAAAAATAGGAAGCAATACCGTTGGGACCCTCCAAGTGATAGAAGCGCCATCTATAATTTAATTTCTTTTATGTATTGCCTTGAATACATGTTATTTCAACCAAGTTGACCTAATATTTTTATATTTTCTTTTTTAACTTCCGCAGTCTAAGAGCTAAAAAGGGAAGAAGAGACTTTCTACAAATTAATTCTAAATACGCTTGATGAAATATTTAGTTTAGAAATAACACTGAAAGAGAATATTTAATGCATATCAAACTACATGGAAAGGGATGAAACAAATTTTTCTAGCAAAACAAATTACAAATAACCGTTGCAGTTAAAAATATGTAAAGAGTAAGTCATCTTTTATTAAATAATATGAAATATTATTCAAATTGTTCTAGCTGAAAACAGATGCTATGAAAGTGTAAATACAAATAAATTTAAAAGAAAATCTTTTCACTTTTATTTTCCAAACTTGGTTGTCTAATTTTTAAAAAGATATCCCTGCTTTATACTCCATAAGTGTTTATTAGAGTATAAATCTGTTTAATTCAAGTGAAGTATTTGTTTTAAAGAAAGATGACAAGAAATGGGAGGTCGTAATAAAAACCTTACGGCTTTTTAAAATTAATTTGTTCAAAAACACTTTTTTAAAAAATCAAGAATTAGTATAACTTAAAATTTAGCTACATTTTCATTTAACGCCCACCTTTTCTGAAATTTAAATTAAAAGAAAATTTAAAATATTTTTTTTCAACTTACTTTATCTATGAAATTTTTTTTTTTTTTTTAAACATACACATTTTCTTCATATTTGACGATTTAAAGGTATTTTCTTTACAAAACCATTTTTTTTTCCGTTTTTCTTAACAATCATAAACTGATTAAAACCATCCGTTCAAATTATAGTTTTTGACAAAGTTTCGTTACCGTGCGATAACTCCTACCTATCTTCAAATCTTTTTACGATTTTCTATAATTGTTATTATTTTGCGGCAATTATTTTATAATTTTGAACATCGTATAAATAAAACTGTGACTAAACTTTTGTAAAAACCGTCCTTTACCTGATTTTTATATTTTTTAGATATACATTTTTGATATAAGTTAAGTTACGAAGCATTTTTACATGGTTAGGGTACGTTATTTTTAAATGTTTTTACATTTAAATATCATTTCAAATAAGTAAGACTTTTAATATAAAAGCAGATTTAAAACTTTTCTTCATACTGAGACACTGGAGATGCGATAGCTCAATAGAAAGAGCACTCGCTTCCCAATGAGGTGAACCAGGTTCGAATCCCAGTGGTTACTGGTCGTAGTTTCGATTCGCGCCAATTACATTGCTGATATATTTATTTTATAGATTTTCTTGCTAAAATAACAGATTTTGTCAGTCTGTTTTTAAATAACAGTATTTTTCTGAGAAATAAACGGTTTTATACTTGCACAACTGACAGTTTTTATCCGTAAATTTAAATTTTTTTTTTAATCTTTTTAAAGTTGTATTTTAAACAAAATTATTTCATGTGCTCATGACCATTCTAGAAATCGCTCTTCTATCAGTTCATAGAGAGGAAAAAAATAGTCCATTTAGAAAGTACAAAATATCCTTTTGTTATCAACATAACTGAAATTACACCTACATATTCAAGATTTTCCAGCAATAAGTGAAGATCCATCCTTGAAATCCCACTAATACACTCTCGGAAAATATCGGTTATAATGCTAAATTGAAAAAATATTTTGAAAACAATTGTGTTTTAAACACAATTCTTTCATAGATTCTGAACCATAACATAAGGAGCTCATTTCAAGAAAAAAAATAATGTAATAGACCACGCAGAGAGAAAGCAGGATATTCTGTTTATCACCTTAGTTTAAATGAAAACAAAATATGCATGGTTTTTCAACACTAAGAGAGGGTGCTTGAAGTCTTAGTACTTTTTCAGAAAAAAATCTATTCTTCTTTTAATCATATTCAAATAAAGAAGAACTAGTTCAAAAAAAAAAAAAAAAAAAAAAAAAAAAGAAAGAGAAAAAAAGAAGAAACAGGATGGAGCAGGATTCTCCAACCCGTTAGTTAATCTGCTAGTTCTTATTAATACTTGTTTGCATTTTCTTCTACATAATTGCGTTAGTCAATCTGTTAATCAGCTCATGTGAGATTAGTGCTTTTTAAATTTAAATAAATAACATCCTGTAAATATTTTAGACTTAGCAGGACATTAAGTTAGCCACATTGCCATTGAAGTTAATACATTAACCAAGTGTAATAAATATTATTTTGTGTGATGAAGGGTCCAATTTGGATATATAATAAAGTTGCAACAAATTTGGACGTTACCATGGTCCAATACTATCTCAAATTTTTATCAGGGCAAAAACCCACCGAATATAATACGATGAAATTTAATATCACAATGTATCTTAGAATTTCTTTTAAAATTAGAAAACAGTAAAAGTTCGATATAACGAGAAGTCGTAGTCTACGATAAATCTCTGCCCAGCTTCCTATGTTAAAGATACAAAAACTGCATGTTTATAACTAGATTAAAATTACTAGTTTCCCGGAATTTGGAGAGGATTTTAAAAGAGATTAAAGTTTAAGTGAGCAATATTACACGACAAAGAAAAGTCATTTTTATTTATTTTTCATACCAATACAGAAAAAGTAATTAAAATCCTTTTACCCCATTTCTTTCTTATAATCTTATTCCTTATTAATAATCAGAGATTGTGTGATTAAGCAAACGTGCGTAGGTGGCCACCATCCGAGTTATTTTACTCTTTCTGCTGTTTTTCCTTCAAAATTCATTACTTTCAATAGCATAAAGGATATTGCCGCGCTCTTAAAAAAAATTTACCTTTTGTTGACCAATGACCACATATATACCACGCAACCTTACTTTTCTTGTTAATACCTCACTATTCAAATCAACATTCAACGTTATCATTGACGTCAAAAACTATTGCACATTATTACACTAGATTTTTCTATTGTATTCACTTATAACTGCAAGCTCGCGGCAGGCAACGAATCTGCTATTGGAAAATGTTATTGCAACGAATTTTTATTGCGTAGTTTAATTTCAAACATAAACTCAAATGCTTTTTTCATAAGTTTAAATTTTTTAACACGTCATTAAAAAACGATTCAAAGTCTTTCTAGCAAGTTTTATCCTCGAATGGACGCAAAGTTTCTAAAGCAGCACTAATCATTGATAGCCAATAACAAAATTTCCATTAGGCTTCAGTAATTACCTAAGATCGATTGTAAAATCCCCTTCAAAAGCATTAAAAGTCATTAATTATCATCAATGGACAATGTGTAAATCTGTTTCTGATAAATGGATTTACTCTGTCAGAAAAACAATGAGTTAATGCAAATTTTACGAATTGGAGTATGTGTTCATAATTTGAAGCAATTTTAGAAATTATTGTACCGATTTTTTTTTTTTTTTTTAATTTTCTCACATTGAACGATTTAATTGAACTCTTTCATTTTTTTCTGATGTCGTTTTTTAATTTTATTTATTATAGCATTTAAACTAAACATTTAAATAAATTTCGATGCATCGATGTTTGTTGGATGTAACAAAACTTTTGCCCAAGAAAAAGTGAGCTGTAAAAAATTGCTTATTATGTCTTAAGTGTTAACCGAACATCTTATTATATTTAATTGTGGATGAATTGTGGATAATTTGGCAAACTAGACAAATTGTTAAAAATGTATACTTGAAACAAGTAATAAAAAACTTATTGTTAAAATAATAATTATATATCGGATTTTTCAAAAAAATTAAATAGATTTTCTTTTAGAAAAACTTATGCGTTTTATTAAATATTTTATCGTAAAGTTCAAATATTATTGGTGTGTTTGAAATTTATTTATGAAAATATTTTCAATCTCTGAACATTCAATCACTGATTCTTCAATCTCTGATCTATCAATCTCTGATCTATCAATCTCTGCATCTTCAATCAATCACACAATCTCTGATTTTCTGAATCTCTTCTTCAATCTCTGGTTCTTTAAGATCGATAATCCTGCTGAAGGTTTAATTTGTTTTGGTAATCAAAGGTCCCAAGACAGCCAGAAAACCAGTGACATTATTTTTCTTTCACCTCTTTTTATCATGCATTATGATAAAATATTTTAATGTCAGCTTACATAGAGAACATTGGACCTGAAAATAACCTTCGCCACATGGCAAGTAAAAAAAAATATAAAAAAAGTGGCGACTAAATTAAATAAACAGCCGGCCGTGTTTTCCCGTTTTTTTTTTTCGAAATTTTTTTTATTGCAATATGAGTTTTCTTACACAGTGAAGTCAAGTCAGTATGTTGAACTAAATTTTGTCAGATATTTATATTATTTTTAAATTAAATTTTATAGCCGTAGATTATTTCTAATATGATTTTTTTAAGATTATAAGTCTACCGGCCATAGTCTACGAATTGAAAATTTAAACTTTCAGCTCTAAAGTATATAGAGTACGGAATGTGAGAATTATAGAAAAAAGTCTAAAGCAGCAGTTTCCAAATGTTTTTGGCTATGGAGCCCTAAATGATCAAACTTCTTTCTGTGGAACCCCGACTTTGTAAATATTAAAGTATATAAAAACAATTACGAGCTTATTAACCAATAAAAGACTACTTTATCTAGAAAATATGTTAGAAGATGAATGGAATTTTTTCATAGTTTTGTTCATTAGTAGTCTTAAATTATGTTGTATATCCGACAGTTGAATTAGCAATCCTGGAGCTGTTTCCAATTAGGTTTTAGGTGTACATAAGCTAAAAATAAAATAAATATGCTAAATTATCGTTTTCATCGAAAGGAAAGATAAAAGAACTGCTGTAAGCATTGAAATGGTTACCATGGAAACTCAGTTCTTTATTAAAGAATTTATTTTATTTTGATTTTAAAAGCGTGATTTATAATACTAAAGCAGTTTTTCATAAATACATGTCTATTTCATGTTTATTCAAGATATTGTTATTGGAAAAATAAACATTAAAAAAAATACTTCTTTTTATTAGCATTTTCCTTTATTAAATGTATAATACATTATTAATTTAATATAATTATAAATGGGTGATTCTCACGAAATATGACAATTCACTGTCCCTTGCTCCAAGATCTAATACTATAATACTAAAGGAACTTTTTTTTAAAAAAATTAATAAATAGCATTGCTGTTAGCATTTTAAAATGACTTTGCACGAGCATTGACTGTTTTGTATACTTCAAAAATTTAATTGAATATCACAACGTCATTTTCCTGGCATGTCCCAAATTATGTTTCCAATAATAGCTAGCTTCAAAACTTCCCATAAATTTTTCAATATCTAATTTTTTTTTATCTCAACTAGTATAAGCATTTCTAGAATATGCGCAGAGGGTATTATTTACAAAAACTTCGTTTAAAATAATTTTTTCCGTCAATAATTTGTCTGTCCCAAGAAAATCTGTCATTTTCCTGGCTACTTTTATTTAGTGATTTATAACCAAAATAGATGGAGCCAGCAATCAATATCTTATGTTAATAGATTGATTAGATACCCTCCTATATGAACATGTCTTGTTGCATGAATAAAGAACCAATTTTATGGTTCAAAATTTATTTCAAAACATTTTTCAAGGTGAGTAGGTTTTTGTATTGTCATTTTCCTGGCTTCTTGAAATCATTAATAACATAAACTACATAGATTTTTCTGAGTTATTTTAAGAAATCATGTTGTTTTCTGCAGAATATAAACATCTTAGGCCAAAATATAAAATTAAACTAAAGTTATATGCTTTAAAATGGCGAATTTCTCATTATCCTCTCTGTCATTTTCCTGGCTTATGAATGCCAGGACATTGAAGTGTTACCAGAAATGTTTTTTAACTGCTAATACTGTAAGAATGGAAAGCAAATATTAACTTAATACCAAATTTATGTATGATTGTAATATGCTTGGATATAATCAAAGTTATTTATTTATTTAATGATTGATATTATATATAATTTTATTCTGTACATATCAGCAGCAAAAAAGTTTTTGTTTCTTTCTACAGTGGATAAAAAGAATTAATTTAAGCAATTTATTGTCCATCTAACATAAAGGCTTCAGTTGAGTTACTTACTATTAACTAAAAATGATTGTTTTTTAAACTTCTAAGCTAATATGTCATTTTCCTGGCATTCAAGATTTGGTGAATTCCTTTTTTTTTTTTTTTTTTTTTTTTTCCTCGAGCAAATGTCAATAAACTACACTGCTGTCTATAAGATATCAATAAGTGTAACTAAACAAGTATACAAAAAAAATTTTAGATTATTTTGAAGACTTTAAATTTGAAGAAATTTTTTGGTCCGAATTGTCATGTTTAAAAAGAATCACCCAAATACTAATTTTCAAAATCATTACTGTGATGTAAAAGCAAGCCATAACTCTCGGAACTTATTTTTCCCTGTCACGGAACGCTAGGGTTCCACGGAACACCATTTGGGAGCCACTGGTATTGAGTACAAGTCTAGAGTTATCTAGAGTACATAGATACAGATCCACAGAATCTTACAACATGCGGTTATAAATTTGTGAACTTAACAATTATACCCAACAAGGACTTAATTTTGTTAATTCCGTTTTAGATTTTATTTTTGATTGGAAATCTTAAATCTTGTTGATAAACTAACTCGATGGACTATAAAAAAAAAAAAATTTGATAGACTTTTAAGAAAGAAGCATGTGCATGCTAAAGTTTTTATTTTATTTATATATTTAATGTTAGTATATAAATAAAATTTTGTTGAAATTCAAAAAAAGAACGATAATATTTTTTTTCTTAGATAAATTTAAGATTTTTCTTTTCCTTTCAAAGTAATTGTAATATTAATAAATATGGGTAACGAGAAGATATTTTTATTTGTTAGTGAAATCGTGAATAATATCTCCGTTTGATCTTATCACTGCTTCGAATAGGTTGGAACCCTTGTGAACTAAGGTGCGAGGCCAAAGTCGAACACTTGGTGCACAGCTTTGGGAAGATGTCCAACGGCACCCCGTGCCCTCAAGGTGCGTGTCTGGACGGCAGGTGTTTGGTAGGTAGGCCACAACATTTTTTTCTTATTATTATTTTATTTTCTGTTAAGTATTTTTCAATTACCTTCACTCGTGGGTGTGATTCTAAAGCTATAATTCGAAATTGCACAATGATGAGCAAGGTTTTAAAATGTTATGTGCATTAATTAGTTTTACAAGTTTAAAAAAAAATTAATTTCGAAAGTAATTGTATTTCTACGCAACTAAAATAAAGTATTATGGATATGTATTTTTTAATGTGCATCTGTTTATAAAACTGTGATAATCTGTTGTTTCGTAGTATTGAAAACTTTAACAGAAATTACATCAAATCGCTGTACTGAAGTATACTTGTACTGAACAGAAACATGTACTTGTGCTAAAATTGCATCAACATGTCTCTACAGAAAATAAAATTAATAATAACTAAAATAAAACTTACTTTTAATGGTTTATAAGACAATCTAGTTTTCAAAATTAATCAAAAAATAAAATAATCCATATTTATATTTTGCTTTTATTTTTAAAAAGAAGTTTTTATTTTATAATAAACCCTAATTTTAACTACTTGCAAATCTAGTATGTGAGTTTCACAAAAAATTCAAATTCGTTTTGTCTATGTTTTAAAGTGAGAAATAATCAGGAAATTTTGTTCTGAATTTTTCATTCTTTTCAAAAATATTTCTTTAAATTATGAGAGTTTCTGTCATTATTACTAACAAAAATAAGAAATAGAAACTTATACATTACTTTTACTTCTTGTTTACCTCTTCTTAAAAATTCAAATTATGTATAAATTACCATAAAATTACTAAAAATACTGTAATATCGTTGTATAGTTTTTTACTATTTAGTCTCCTGCCAATAATCTAAACTAATACTGATAATATTGATAGCTAATAATGATTTTAAATTACCATCATACACATTTCTTTAAATGATAAACATTCAAATACAAATCTCTTTAATATAACATAACCACAGTCGCATATTCCAGCCTGACAAACTTTAGTTGCAATAAATCAGTATGAAATGTTTCAATTATGTATCTGAACCCTAGTCCAGTTTATATGTCAGTTTTAGATATTAATGTGATTTCTCGCCAAATTTAATGATTGTTGTTGCCAAACTATGAATTTCTGCTTCCAAATCGGTTGACTCTACAACTATATTTAATAAAGTTTGTTAATAACTACCCCTTACTTAACTGATGTCCTGCCTTTCATCCCTAAATTATGCACTTACAACAATTAACTTGGAAGTGATTATTGTAATACATATTTATGTTTATGCGTTATTAGAATTATGCTATTATTTATCGATACATGACAATCGCGGAGCAAATAATATTAGAAGAAATCAAACATGTTGCAGAAATATGATAATCTGAGCCAGTTGTATTCCTATGCACAGGTTTATTAGGAAACTTTTATATAATTAATTGCACAAAATATGTGAACAGAATCGCAATGTGCCTAATTTGAACTTATGGAAATAAATTAAAGTATTTGAAATTTTCTTTGATTTTTGTTGATTAAAACTCGCAAATTTAAAGAGTAATGTCTATAAATGAGATCAAAATATAAATCATAAAAAATATCTAAGATAAGTATGTTTCGATTTGTTGTTCTGACGATTATTTTTCGCTATGCGATAGTTATGATATTTTAGTTTTCATGCTTTGATTTCGTGTGGGTGATAAAATGAAAATTTTAATTAAATGATTATTTTTCCGTTTCAAAATTTATTCTTTAAATCTTTAAAGTTTTTAAAAACGAATAGTTGATTTTTAATGAATTATCTTACTGATTGAAACTCTGTGTAGAAATTAAATTTAGCTTAGTAATTACGGTTCAAATTGAAGCCAATAAAATTTTTATATTGCACCTCCTAGAAAACTTGCCTATGTTGTACCTTATAGAAACAGGTGTATGAACAATTTTCAGTAATAACATATTTGACAATAATTGTATGAAAAGTAAACCCCTTTTACAGGGTTCGCCAAACTGCAAAACCTTTGTGCATGCAACAGTGTAACTATAAACTTCACAGTTGAAGAACTAAACATTGATTAAAAAAATTGCAATCTGTAGTTATTTATTGCTTGAACTATTTTTTGCCTTCTAAATATTCGTTTTTGTTAAATTATTTTACTTACTGAATTAAGATAGTTTGTATTTTACATTTAGAAAATAGGCTGTGATGAGCGATTAGGTTCAGAAGTTGTGTTGGACATGTGTGGAGTTTGTGGTGGTCGAAATTCAACTTGCGTTCACTACAAGGATGTTTTTCAAGGTCAACCTTCTTCAGCTACTGGTAAAAAGACCAATACTTGTTTTATTGGACTTGTTTTATTGGAAAATTTATTTTAACGAATTAAAATAACTTAGTTTTCGAAAAAAGCAAAACATATCCCTGATGTATAGAATATTCTTGAAGTTGTTTTCAGTTCTCCTTGATAGCATAAGCTTGATATATGTCCCTTTAAATATATGAAATCTTGCATTCAATAGAATGTCTAGTTCTTGTGTAGAACGCTAAAAACAGATCTGCAAAAGATTAAATGAATAATATTTTACGCATAGCTATAAAATGGCTAGCAAAAAAAAAACTTTATTGTAAAAAATTTTTATATATAGTTGCCACCACTTTTGTGATGAGGCAACTAACTCTTTTACGAGCTAACTTTTCACTTTTGTAACTAACTTTTGTAACCAACTCTTTTACGAGCAGAATTGTAGTTATTATGCAAAAAAGTCTATAAAACTGACAAAATAGCAGTTTTTTGAAATAATTAATGCAAATATATTACTAAACTGTGCCCGTATTTTATAAGAAATGTTTTTGAAATGAAGCCATAACTTGATTGGAATGCGTAAAAAAATGTGTCGTCAGTAAACAAACAAATAAAAATATGAATAAATCAATCAATAAATAATAAATAAAATGTAACTACAAGCTCTGCAAAAAAAAAAAGTTTACCTCAGCATTGAAAATGGTGCACAGGTATTCTAACGATGACTAGACAAAGTATATAATAATTCTCATATTTCATACTATGCATAAAATGCCAGGCATTATATGGAATGACAATAACATAGTTTAACTGTTTTAGTTATTTTGAGTGTATGTACGCAAGAAATTTAATTTCCATAAAGTATTGCTTTCCTCCTGCGAATTACATGCCATCAGTCGAAATGAGGTTCAATATCTCAAAGTTCATTGTCATTCCTTTCATTTTCAACTATTACACAAATTTAAATTTACTTTAAATTGCTGCAAAATATTTTGAAAACTGAATACATATTTATGAAGTCACGATTTGTTTATATAATTATTCGTTGCTTTTAAGGAAGTCGAAGTGTATATCACGAAGTGGTTTCGATTCCTAAAGATGCGAGGAATCTCATCATTCACCAGAATTTGGGGAAAAATCTTTTAGGTAAGTCATCCAGTAGTATTTGGGGGGGGAAATCTTTTAGGCTTTTGTAGTTTTTTTTAAAACGTACTACAATTTAATGAGAAAAATTGTTTTTATTACTTGTGGCTGGATATTATTTATTTCATTATGTCATTTATTATAATAGTCTTTCAATTACAAGATGAGCCTCTTAGATAACTGAGAGCAACCTCACAGTGATTTCATCGTGTGATTGCTAGACAATAAAAAAGGCTTAACAATAACCAGTAAAAATCATGGAATTCAGTACTTTTTTTAAAAAAAAAAATTGCAGAGGTCTTAAAACAATTGTGCAATAAAATAGTTAGATGCTTGCAACAAACAAAAAGTAAAATTGAATAAATACTATTATTTTTAGAACCAAAATCTACTTCGCTTAACTACAATGTGCAAGAATTTTCGCCTTTAATACTTTTCTACATTATCGATTAGAAACGCAATACAACCCAATGTGTGCTTAAAAGACTCTTTTTGTGAGAGTTTCTTATATGACTATGATTATTCTTGTTGCTCTGCAAGAATTTTATGATTTCTGCTTTCGTAATATTTCCTTGTTTAAAAACTTTTTTTAACAAGACAGTAAGTAATTCGCAGCATTTAAAAAATAGAATAATTAAAAAAGCAAAAAATAGCTCAACTATTTTTATTGCTTACTGTAATTTGATTAAGTGAGAAATATAAAACACTGGATAGCTTCAAAATGATTAGCATAACAGGACAAACTTAAATACTAGCTTTTAAATTGATTAGCAAGTCTTATTTCTGTGATCTATAATTCAATTTTGTTATTCATTTTATTACATAAAATAGCGAGTAATAACTTACTTCAACTTGTATTAGGCTGCCTTTTGATAAAATTATTACTTTTCACGAAAAGATCAAAGTTTCCTCATGATTATAGTTAAATTGACTAAATCACATATAGTAAAATTGACCGCAATAAAAAAATTACAAAGCACCGTTACTTTTTTAGAGCAATACACATTACTCCAACTATTAATTTATTCAATTGTTCAGAAAAAGATGCATTCATACTTCATGCTTTTTTTTTAAATGTCACGCAATTGTGGTTTTGGGCGTTAAAGGAATTGTAAAATAAGTTCTCGGCTTCGCCTGTCTATCATTCTATTGAATTTTAAACACTAACACTCCACCTATTAAATTTTATACGCTCAGTTATACTTATCAGAGTTTTCTTTCTCATTCTTTTCTAACTAGTCGTAAGATATCAGCAATATATTTCATCCATAAAATTTTATCAAGTCTTTTAGGCTTACTATGCGAGTCCATTGTTTGTAGTGAGCTCATAAAAAGGGCGTTGCTCTTGTAAAAGTCATGTATATGATAACTTTTTTGTCTTTAATCTTAATTGCATTTCCGAAGTTATCTGTCTTGTTAGCCATGTTTATGATGGCAGTGCTTGAGTTTCTTTCAAAAGGGGTATGATAAATTTAATACATACATGCATTTAATACTACGACTTATTCTGCCAAACAGGACTAACGTGGAATAAAAGTATAGAAAAAGAAATGAACGCAACCTATACATATTTTAAATATAACACATCAGATATCATAATCGGATCACTTTTATAAAATATTTAAAAATTGACATCACTAACCCCAGAAGGCCTTGCACAACTAGAACGTTTTTTTTTTTTTGTCTTCGCATTTTTATTTTATTTTAATACTCTGATAAATTTAATAGCGTAAAATTTTATCAATCAGTATTTAAGAGGGTGGAGTAAAAATATTTATTTTGTTCCTTTATAAAGAAAAAAAAATCAAGTCCTCTTACAACGTAGTGGCTCAAAATAGTGTAAATCAATGCATTCGTATCACCCAGAGAAAGTTATAAAATCGTCTAATTGTAGTGCCATCTGCTGTCAATAAAGAGAACCACCGTCAGGAAGAAGGTGAGTGGGAGGGAAGTAAATGTTATCTGCGAATATTATAAATTTTAAGAAAAACTATTATGATAAAAGACTCATATTTTAAAAATAAAATGAGCCGAATACCCATAAAAGATGCTCAGGGGATAGAGCGTTCTCCTCCCAATGAGGTGTTATTAAGTTCGAATCTCAGTGGTGGCTGGTTGATACGAATCTGCTTCCGGCTCACACCAAACCACAGTTCCCACGTAAAATACTCAATGGTAGACGGATCATGGGTTAGAATTCAGTTGACATCGGGCTAACCTTGATAAGATTTCGTTGTTTTCCTCTCCATTTAATGCAAATACGGGTTTGTTCCATCAAAACGCTTTCCACCAAGACTTTTTTGTCCTACTTCTTGATCCAGGAGATCTCTTGTCTTCTGGGTTGGGTTGTACATTTCAAATCTACCGAAATAAACATTGATGGTCGTAAATTCAGAATTGGGTTGGCTGTTCAACGCCGGTTATAAGATTAAATAATCATAGAGCATATTGAGCAGCAACTAACAAGTTTATGTTAGACAATTTTTTTTTCAATATCCTAACTGTAAAACTAGTGAATGTGGTAAATGGAAGGATACAAATGCAAAAAAAAAAGCATTTCAATTAATTTATTTATTTATTTTCTATTTATAAAATTATTATATTCAACTGATTAAATTAAGAAGAGTATTTTCATGTTTAATATGATCAAAAACTTGACATAAGTAAGTGTATTTAAGGCATTCTTACAGTAACGTGCAGTAAGTAGATTGCAAAATTAAATTACTCATCCATAATTATCAAATAAAGGAGAGCTGAATATTATATAATTTCGTTCAAAGAGCAATTTAAAGCAGAATTTCATTTTTTTGCTAAATTTACAACTATTATTTTAAAGTAAGCCCCAGGTGGAGAATATGTATTCAAGTTTATTTAAGTTAAAATAACCGTAGTTGTGCAATATGTGTAAATATATTTCATGAATTATTAATATTTTTAATGGTGAATTTTAAATTTCAATAAATTTATTTAAAATATAAAAAACTTTCCATTTTTAAATCACTTGCGAAATTCTAGTTTAACTTTCAGTAAATAAGAAAAAAAAATAGAAATATTTAAGTAGCATATTTGTATGCGTCTCTTGAACTTATGTGATCGTGCCTGAATTTCACATTATCTGACTAGGTAATAATAATTTTTATTATATTTGATATGATTTCCATTAAATATACCATCTAAAAAACTTTATTCTTGTTTCCATGCGTCATAATTATTTTTCTCAAATATTACAATTACTTTCAACAATTACAATTACTTATCAACCTAAAATTTTAAATTAACGTCGATGACAATAGAATCGATGTGAATAAGACAAAATAAGCTGATTCCTTTTGAAGAAAACTAAAACACGTTATTTTTTCTTTTAAAAAAAATCCTAAGAGAGAAATCCGTAGAAATCCTCAGGGATCTATTCTAGGACCCTTATTGTTTATTATATTCATCAATGACTTTTGTCGACTCCAACTCTTTGGTAAGATGATAACATATGCTGATGATTCCGCAATTTTGTATTCTTGCACTGATTTAAATCAGCTAGTTTTTCAAATTGAATCTGATTTACGCGTAATTTCAAAATGGTTTACCGTAAATGATCTAAATTTAAATTAAATAAAACTAAATATATTTATTTCAGTTTAAGAAAATCAGAACTTAAATCTAAAATTTCACTCTCTCTCCTGTAAAAGTACTAATGAAAATTGTCAATGCTACATTCTACAATCTGTAAATAATATCAAATATTTAGGACTATATATCGATTATAATTTGAAATGGAAGACACATATTACCAATTTAGTTAAAAAATTACGTTTTGTTTTAGTTAAATTTTATCACCTTAAAAATAAAATTCATTTTAATTTTGTGAAACTACTCTATTACTCCTGGTTTTATTCTTTAATTAATTATGGTGCAATAATATATGGTGATGAATATAAAACTAATCTACTTCCTTTAATCTCAGTTCAGAATAAATGCTTCAAGATTATTAATTTTCTAAATATAAATAATTCAAGTATAACTACTACCAATACATATACAAGTATTAATCTATTACCATTTCGCTATAATGTATTTTTTCGTATTTTACTTTATTTACACAACAATAAATTAATATGCAAATTAAAAACCAATGTGTCTGAAAGGAGACCAACTGAAATATATGAGATTCCCCACTTAGCAAAAGAAATTTCGCGAAAACAGTTGTTTTACTTAGCACCTAAATTATATAATAAATTACCATTTCAGTTGCAAAACATCCAAATTTATTCTACTTTTAAGCGTGCTTTATTTCAATTTTTGATAAACATCGACAATTTAGATCTTTATTTTTCACTTTAAAGGAAGCATTTGATTTTTTATACCAGTCTTGTGCCAATTCAAATAATTTTCTTTTGTTACCTTTGTTATTTATATATATATATATATATATATATATATATATATATATATATATATATATATATATATATATATATATATATATATATATATATATATATATATATTATATATATTTATATATATATATATATATATATATATATATATATATATATACATATATATATATACATATATATATATACATATATATATACATATATATATACATATATATATACATATACATATACATATACATATATATATACATATATATATATATATATATATATATATATATATATATATATAGTTTCATGTATTTTTATTTATCTTTTTCTTTAATTTCTATTTTAAATTTATTGTATCACCTTTCGTTGTCGCCTGGACAGGATTTTCCTCTTGGCGACGAATATATATTTTTTGTATTTATGTATTTGCTTTTGTTCCCAATAAAGTTTGTTTGTTTGTTAAAAATTTCTGTAAATAAAAAGTCAGTAAATTTTTAATCCACGAATCAATATAAGTTCAGTGCTTTTAAAATGGGTTATCATAATTATTAGACAGTTTTATTAAATTAAAAATTATATGCCTAAATTTGCAATTAAAAACTATTTGACCCCGTAATGAAGTTGATTTAAATTTTAATGATGTTTCAATCTGAATATGTTGATTTGTATAATTTTTATGATTTACTGACTATTTATTTGTACTTTTTTTTTACAGTCAAAGTATACAGGATTGCAAAATAAAATATACTTTATTTTCGTCGTTTCATACTATAAAAGAATTTGATAAAATGTTTGAAGCAAACAAAATTTTTTATTTCTTCTTCGCACTCTTATATTTCTTTGGAATTTTAATACGAGCTATCCAAAAGAAAAAGAATCACATATTAGAGAAAGTTTAGCTCCTTAATAATACAATAAAGATCAAACAAAACACTTTCGATCGACTTGTCAAATCTATTTTCGCTTTATAACACGAATACTTGGTAGAACCTCAAGAGAATATTTCAAGCAAAAAGTTGAAAATGCAACACATTCTCTGAACATTATTCGCATTTTTTCGCAGTTTTCCTTAGATTATCATGAAACTTTCATGTTTTTTTATATAAAAATTCTTCGCCTGCGCTACGTTATTGGGTCTGCTTATTTTCATCTCCAATAAGCTGTTCTTTGAAATACAAAATGAGTCATAAAATATGTATAAGCAATGCAATTTTACAAATGTATGAATTTTTAAAATTTTTGCAACATTATTTAAGCGTTCTTTTATAAATTTATAAAATAGTTTATCGAATCAAGTATGAATTAAATGACTATGTAAAAATTTATATATTAGTCTAAGGAAATATAAAATTATTCAAAAAAAAAGAGCAGTAATATTGTTAATATTTTTGTTAATTTATGTGTTATTGTTGTACAATGTTTAAGAATTCCCAGCAATTTGAGAAATGATTCGATGCAAAACGAAAAAAGGAAAAATATATAAAACTTTGCAACCTTATTTTTCATCCCCCCCCAAGAAAAAACGTAGAAATCTTTTTTTTTTTAATTAAAATTATTATTATGAAATATTGGATTTTTTTTCACCCAAAGATTTAAAATTGGCTACAAAATAATTTAATAAATATTCAATGCAATTGAAAAAAAACATTGAAAACAATGTATGTAATGATAACGATCAAATGCACTAAACAACATGTTGCAGTACCAAGTTAAAATTAACTGACATCATTGGAAATATTGCTGTATGAACGATCTGACATACAGCAGAAAATATTGTTTTAAATTATTCTAGTCAGAAGCACGATTTGTTTACGAACGTTTTAAAAATTTTGAAACGTTGTGAAAATTACATCTGTTTTTGTAAGTAGAGCTCAGCTGTATGTTATAACTAAGAAAGCTTCTATATTCTGTATCTGCGAATATTCTGTAACTTCGTATAATTCTATCACCTTCTTTTTTTTCTTCTTTTTAATTTTTTATTTTCATTTTTGGCGCACCGGTAGTTTTTAGTAAAATTCAATAATTTAAAAATACATGTAACTAAGCAGTTTTAAAATAAAAATGCTGAAGAAAACATTGAAAAAATTTTTGAACTTTATTAAGGTGTACTTAATTAGTATTTTTTTAAGTGTTTATATTCACGTTTGAGATAGTTTTTAATAATTTTTTTTTATAATATCTCCAAAATATGTTCTAAAGCACATTAAAAAAGACTGAATCCCTGTGTTTCTGTGACTCAAAACCCACACTTTTACAACCAAGAAAGTATTCTAAAATGTATTAAAGCACCGAATTGTGTTTCTGTGACTCACTAGTCACACTTATACTAACAATCCAGAATGTATTCTAAAGTGCATTTTAAAAAAATCTAATTCTTGTGTTTCTGTGACTCACAGCTTTTGCTTTTACTTAGAAATTTTTAGCGTAACACTTTTTTGAAGTATTTCTTTTCCAATTTTTATAAGTCCTTGAATTTTTCCGTAATCATTAATTCATTCTATATTGTAAAAATGTTTTTCGATACTATCACCTGAAATAAAGTAATATTTAAATAAATAATCCCAAGAAACTGAAGCGGTTGGATAGTACCTGATTAAAAACTTCCATTCTTTTCAAAAATATGTAAAAATGAAATAACAGTCGATATGTTTTAAGCGCTCAAAAAATAGGCAAGATTTGGCAGACTTGAATGAGAAGAAACAAAATTGATTTGATGAATAAAAGGTATAGCGCGAGAAAATTCATTTTACCCTGATTTGCCCCTCTCGACCACAGTGTTTTTTTTTCCCTCCTGTTTTTCATTTTTTCTTTCTTTTTCGGCTACAGTAGTTTTCTCATTTTGTTTCTCACCTTTATTTTTCCATTTTTAGTTGGCAACTTTTCCTTTTATATTTCAAATCACTTTTTTTTATTCACGTCAGGCAAATTTTGAATATCGGCGTCTATTTTTCAGTGCGTGAAACATGTCGACTATCATTTATATATCGACTGTCGACTTTTATAGTTTTGAAGAGAATGAAGTTTTTAATCAAGTAAAATAACATTTATTTTTAAATTAAGGCTTTATTTACTGAGTTTATAATAGTACTATTTTTTTTTATGGAAAAATTATGAAAAACGAGCAAATAAAATATCTATAGATTTAGAACATGCAAGTAAACCTATACTAAATATCCATTTTCGTAAATATAGGATATTATATCTACGCTTCGGTATATTTTGTAGATATATGATGGTATTATGCATCATTTACTAAACCAATTTTGTCACGGTTTTTTCATAGATGGTGAGAAGTCTTTGATCTAACATAATTATAAAAAAAACAACTTAATTATAAAGAAAAACATTTCTAAGCGAATAGCTGCAGCACTGCTTTCATGAATAGGCTACACTGTAAGATTATCTCATAGGTAAACTAAATCTACTTTTTAATAAATTTAAAAAATGGTATTTTGATGACTTACTATAGTGCTTTTCTTACTATAATGCTTTTGCTTTGAAAGATGCAGTATTTAAGAACCTGTTTTCATTAAAATTCATTCAAAGAAAATTGTAGTTAAGCTATTGCATAAATTTAATTAAACTAATAAATAATTTAATTAAATTAATAATTAAAATAATTCAATTAATTTAATTAAATTAATAATTAAAATAATTTAATTAATTTAATTAAATTAATAATTAAAATAATTTAATTAATTGATTCACTTAATAATAAACATATTAATTTCATATTTCTAAATCTTATTAAGTATTATTGAACAACAAAAAAGGATGAAATATAAAACTGCCTTAACTTAAATAAAATGATAATGAGCTAATTAAAAATATCCTAAGCAATTTAGATGGTTTACAATATGTAAGCACAATCAATTTCAAATTAAGTTAATTGTGGTTAATGTCTTCTGCTTTAAATAAATTACCTTCTACTTTATTGAAAAATTAGATTCATATTTCTTCACTTTTATTAAATCTAAAAAACCAATAATATACTTGTAAAATAGTCCATTAGTTTATATCTGACTTTTGAATTAACATCGGAAAACTTTTCACCGAAAATATTTGCCGGGGGTAAATATTTGCATAAAGCTTCGATTTACAATAGCTTTTCAAAATCAAATAACTGCCAGGCATATCAGCGAGACTAACATATTAGTTTGCCAATTATTTAAGTTACTTTTTGTTTCCCAGCAGAGTTGAAATAAGCCTTCACAGTCATTAAGTTTGAAGGTTTCATTATATTTGATTGTGCTCTTATATATTAAATGTTTAGCAATTTATAATTAATCAACCGTATATAAATATTTAGTTCTAATAAACTGCTAGGTTTATTTTGAATGTAATGAAATATTTCGAGAAAAGAATAGTAAAACGAAAGTTCAAAACGGGAAACTTCTAACAAGCTGCAATTTTTTCCCCACCTTTCGTAGACTCAATTTTATAGAGTCACGAAATACTGCTTAAATTTTATTTAAAAAAGTTTTGCAAGAGATAAATTGAACTCTAAACTATCACGAGTTTCAAAATTCTTCCTGATTGCGTTACTTTTCTGAAAAAAACGCTTTAAACAGACTCTGTAAAAAATGATGCGGAACAAAATTAGATTTGTTATTTGCATTGGAATCAGATTCATATCTTTAGAGCATTTCAAAAAACTGAAAACTTTTTTTTAATAAAATTTTCTAAAGATTTTTGTTAAAGCAAAATAAAAAGTTGGATAAATGGGAGAAATGTATTCATATTCTGGCTTTAAATATTATATATAACTTCAAAATTATATGGTAGATTTTAGTATTAAGCGTATTTCCCTATTCAGAGCAGTCTACTAAAATTAGTAAACTTTCTATATTTTAAATAAATGATGACAATTTACTAATTTTTGAATGAAAAATACTTACAAAAATTTATGGCCTAATACTGCTAATTAATAATTATTGGAGAATAAGAACTAATGAAGTATTATCAAGCATAGAAACAATGTAAAATTCACCAAAGCACAGAGGCTTTTATGGCTTGATCACATTCAGGGATCCCCTGGCAACCAAGTGATAAAGATCTTGCATTGGAAACATAGACCAAGAGGAAGATCAAAGAAAAAAGGGATGGATGATGTCTTAAATGATTTAAAAACTTTAAAGATCTCAAACTGGAAGATCAAGGTCAAGGACAGAGCTGTCTAGATAAATATTGTGCGGTAGACTAAGGTCCAGCCTGGGCTGTAATGCCAATAAAGAAGATCATGAACATTTGGAGCTTATGGAAAAAATTCAAAATTAAAAAAATAATAATAATAAAGCATTAATGCAACATCTCGTAATGGGCCAGAATGTCATCGAGATTAAGGTTTCTCAATTTGGTGACCAACAGCATGATAAAGACAATATGAACAGCATTGCGCTCAGATATCCTTCACTATAGAGGCAGCTGGTACCCATCTAGTAGAAGTTGGATGGGTGTTAAGCCTCAATTAAGGATCGAGCCCCATTTCTTCACAACGGCAGTTAAATGTCTTGTCACTGAGACATCGCAGATCAAACTTAAATGTTTCAAAAAATTCACGAACTATTGATCGATATTGTTCTTAGAAAATGTGCCTGATATGTGAATTGCAGATACATTCAAAAGTGTATGAGTCAATTGCGTGCAAATTGAACATGCGTATGTAATGTATATGCACGAAGTCTGCATTGATTTCTGAAAATACAGTACATTATTTATGGTGGTAAAGGATGGCAAAAAGACTTTGCAATTATACATGCAGAAGTTAGGTGAATTGCGAGCAAATTGTACATGTATGTGTATTGTATATATATGAGTTCTGGATTTAGTTTCTGTAATTAAAGTTTGAATTTCAGAAAATTATTTTAGCGCATTGTTTTTTTTTCTTTTTACATATAAACTTTTGAGCAATGCAAAAATAAAAGTTAATTATTTTAAAAACTCAAGATGGTGACCTGAATTGTTTTCGGTTGATTTCTAATAACTTTCTCTATCAAAAGAACAATATTTTAATATAATTGGTAGTTTTCCTTTGAATTATTATTTTTAGCTATAAAATTGTTTTTTTCAATTATGCATGGTTTTTAGATCCACATACCAGATGAGTGATTCGCTCGTCTTTCTTAGCCTCTTTCTTAATCTTTTGTCGTCTTCCTTTCAAGATTCCATTTTCGTTTAACAATTAATGTGTTCAAGCAATTGTCAAAATTTTAAAATTTTTCGCCCTCAGCCTGTATTTATTTTTGCCCTCTCTAATTGCTATACAAATAGTTATAGCTGAATTTTGGTTAGTTGGTGAAATCATAGGATATTTTCAAACTACCGTATATGAGCCACGATGGCTCAGGGGATAGAGCGTTCACCTTCCAATGAGGTGAACCGGGTTCGAATCCAGCGATGGCTAGTCGATACGAATCCGCATCCGGCTTGCACCGGCCACAGTGCTGACATGAAATATCCTCAGTGGTAGACGGATCATGGGTTAGAGTCCCTTCACCGTCAGGCTAAACCGTGGGAGGTTCTCGTGGTCTTCCTCTCCATGTAAAGCAAATGCGGGTTTGTTCCATCAAAAAGTCCTCCACGAAAGCAAATTTCTCCCAATGTTTGATCCAGGAGTTCCCTTGTGTTCTGGATTGGGTTCAAAATTACAAAGGTACGGAGTTGAACATTTGTGGTCCTAAACCCAAAAATTGGGCCGGCTGTTCAATGGCGGTAATAAAATAAAATAACTATTAAAAAAATTACTTTATATAAAAAAGTATTTTTCAAATGCAAATTTTCATATACAAATAACAGCTTTTGAAACCATTTCTGGGCTACATGTAACATATTTTTTTCATGAATGATGATTATTTCCTATTGCTACAAAGACAAATTACATGAAAATTATCAAAATAAATCACTAAGATCGATCATTTTTAGTCTTCTAGTTAGAACTAAAAGTTTAGATAAAGTCTTTTACTAGCAATGAACGTCAATATTTATTCAGAGTTAACTGTTTTGAGTTAACTGCAACCAACACTGCATTTTTTGTACACAATAAAAAAATCTTAATTAAAAAAATACTGTTTGCCGCAAAATGAGCTGAATCGTTTTCTTATAATTAAATCATTCGTTGTAACAAAAATGTTAGAAAAATTTCTTGAAAAAAACTAACTTTTTAATATTGTTGTTCTTCAAACGGCAAGACAAAAGCAATTTACTGCAAAAGTATTAAGTTAATGAATATATCTTTTTATTAGCTTTGCAGGATCGAAGCAAAGGTATTATTTTCAATGGCGAGCAGAATATGAACAAATATGGAGGACAGTATGAAATATCTGGATCATCAGTAGAATACTTAAAGACTAGTAATTCAACAGAAGAATTGATTGTTAAAGGGCCATTGTCGCAAGAACTTTATGTCTTGGTACGTTCATGTTTGAATTGATAAAAAAAATTGAGAAGTGGTAAGGCTTCTTATAAAGTTCGCAATGCATATTTTCTCTTATTATTCTCATTATATTTGTGATGACATAAGTGGAAATTTTTTTTTACAAATATCTTCTTATACCATTTTATACCAGCTTATATTATCTTATACAATCTTTTATTCCTTATATCAATAATAATTCTTATTTTAATGCAATATGCAAATCCGTATTGATTCGATTCGGATCAAATATAACACTGTTAGAAATTTCTTAGAAAAATTTTTTAAGTAACAATTTATATATTTTATAATATTAAAAAAAAAACAGTCAAGTAACTATAAATAAGATGGTATTCAAACTGTTAACGGTGAAAAAAACCGTTCATTAACTGCTTCTCTTCATACATTTAAACAACCAGAATTTTATCGCACTAACTAAGCCCACCTAATGAAGCCACTTAGTTCCTAGCAGCTGAGTACATATTCTAGTAAAGTCATATTATAGTCCCCTATTCCCTTCAACATATGAAGAGTTTCCAGTGTCCTGCATTCTCCAATTTATGACCCTAGGCTGTTAGAATAAATTACTCTCATTCACGGGCAGATGGCAGCACCACAAAGCTGCTGAACTATCTCCTATGTCCAGTTACATTCCTTTTTTACGGTTTTGAAACCATGGTAGTTGTAAATAGTTAAAAAAAACGCAAAGTTTTGTATTCGTGGTTTTTTAACCATACTAATTGTGAACGATTTCGAAAACATAAAGGTAAAAAATGTTCTTTACCTTAAACTTCACGGGTAATTGGATTGACAGGATTGGAACTGCTGCCTGCTATTTTGCTATCATTTCATAATGGAAAATCTTACAGTGCGGAACAGAGAATAGAGATGGGTAAATACCAATTTTTTTGGCAACAGTTTCAAAAACTTGGTGCATATAGTATAAATCTTATAATCGTATCAATCTTATTTTAGATCTTAATAAAGGATGGAAATGTAAAATTATGAAATAAAACTTCCATTTGATTCCTTTCCGTGTCCGAGATGAATTTAATCTGCATCAATTTTTGTAGATCAAATCCCTAGTATCAATTCAAGAAAGAACTAATTCAGGACTAATCCCAAATGAGTCATCTGATTCAGCTAGAACTAAGTTAAAAGTAAACGTTCCTTCTGAATTCTTTTGAATTGATTCAAGTAGTACCTGTTCCTCAGTGGATTTCATATTGAAATAACTCAAATGGTTGTGAATGGATACTCAGTAACAGGGTTGTTTTTAAAAAGTATGCTTCCATATAGTGGTCAAATGTATAAAATTATAAATTTAATTTAAATTTTTTATGCTTAGAACCTTTACTTAAGTTTATATTTAAGAAATTAATTTATTTAAAATTTTTACGGTGTATTAATTTTAGATACTAGATACTTTCAGATATTGGGTACAATATATCAGGCGTATTTCACAGAACCTTTTATACCGATTGATAAAATATAGGCAATTTCAAAGTATATCAAAGTAGTACTACCCATTTTATTCGTAAAAAATTTAAACTATATCCTTACTTAATGATTTATTTGAGATACTAGATACAGTTAAGTATTAAATACAAAATATCTGCCGCATTACACAGACTTTTTTTATACGGATATATAAAATGTAGGCAATTTTGAAGTATATCAAAATAGGACTACCAATTGTATAAGAATAATTATTAAATTTATTCGTAACAAATTAAAATATGTACTTATTTAAGGAAGTATTTAAAAAATATAACGTGGCCTAAGTTCTGTTTAACTTTAAAATAAATTTTATGACAGAATGTCAATATCAGGAGACTTATAACTTTGACATATTTTGTGTATCTGTTTCTAAATTAGCTATTTAAGCACAACAGATGACAAAACTGAAAGAGAAAATAATTATTTTAACAATACTTCCAATTTAGAATTCGAAAAAGAAATATTTAAACCATAATTTGCGAAGTACATTATTCAATCAATCCGTGGATAACACCAATTAGAAGGAGAAAACATTTCAGTTAACTAGTCAAATCAATTGTTAGAAATATTTAACCTGTAGTGAGAAGGGCATTTTCCTATCATTTCATAAAAATGAGTCAACTTTTTTTAAATTTTTGTGAGTAAATACATTTTCTAATTATGAACAGAGTTTTAGAGTCACTAGTTGTAACATTAAACTCCAACACTGAATCGACATATCCCAATAAATACCACCCCATTAAACCCCAATAAATACCCTGAATGGACATGTATCCAATTAAAATTTCCAATAAATACCAGTTATAATATAAAGTAATTAATAAATTCAAATTATATATTTATTTTTGAATGTACGATTGAAGTAAAAGAAACTTTATTTAAAAGTCAATTTTGTATTATATCGTACAAGTGAAGAAATTAATTTAAAAAAGAATATATTTGTACAAAATATTGAAGCTGTGCAAATCATTTATAGGAAAAGAACTAAATATCAGTATTATCGTACAACGTACAATAGTAAACGTATAAAAGTCTCAGACATGAAAAAAGGAAAAAAAAAACTGTAAGCATTAATGAACTAGGAAACTAAGAAGCTATTACAAATTATACATTAAATTCATTCGCATATATTTTTTTTTTTAAAATTAAATTACACCTTAGCTAAATTGATTTGGTTTTGAACTTATAAATTGAATTATAGTTTTCTATTACCTTATTTATTAATTACTATATTTTAACCCTTTTAGTTATTTCTGCATTCATTTTCAATAGTTTGGCTAAACAGACTCAAAAACGTTGAAATGTGAATAATTAATAATTTTTAATAATGACCATGAAATTTATTATTATAGTATGTTTGTTTGAATAATTATAAATATTTGTCATAAATAGTCTTTTTTTCTCTCTTTCAATCTACAGGACGTAACTTTAAACTAGCCGAAATCGGAGTCAAGCGAATAATAAAATAATAAAAATTGTTGTAAAATTTTTGTTAATATCTCTAGAATTTTTTTTTTTTAATCCAAACTATTTAATACAAATCTTAAGAGTTATAAACATTTATTTCACAAATATCTTGATCAGAATTATAAAAATTTTATAATTGGTTTCATTTGTATGTTTAATATGCTTGACTGTCAGCAAATAACAGAAAATATTCTAGTAAAAGAATCATATCTGTTTCTTTTGTGAGTTGTATAGGATGCGCCCCGTGGAGTGTCAAGATAACAAAGGGCGTGTCGAATAACCAGCTTTTTAGAACCCCACCCACGCCGACACTCTCCCATGATTAAAAAATATCCCCATTCTCTCTAAGTTAATACAGAAATAAATTTATGATGGGTATTACTTTACTTATAAGAACACACTTAAACTTTATTGCGTTTTAATTAATTTATAGCCGGCAGCAATTTTATTAGTAGAACGAGAAATAAATTTAATTACGATCCCCGTCAAACTTGCGACGTATTTTTATTTTACTTTTTTTGTACTTTATCAATTAACCTCCAAACTTAATTATGTTCTCCAACTTAAAAAAAAAAAGTATACTGCTAGCATAAAAATAGAACTGCTTACGAAATACTACTTACACTTTTCGGTATACGATTTTCAAAAGCATTAATGCTGTGTGTATTTCTTCCTATTAGAATGCCGTTGTTTAAATTAGCATATTCTCGGTAAGTTTAAAAATTACTAATTTCATGTTTCCTACACGAAATAGATAAAAAGTTATTTAAAGTTTATTGATAGATTTATGCTCATAAACTTTTAACTCTATCTATGGTTGTGAGAAGTATACTTTCCACTTGCTTGAGAAATTTTTAAATGTCGAACAAATGTGATTTGGGTGGCTATCTGCTGAAAACTACAGAAAATGCAAATAAAAGTTCATGAAGGGCTTAGTTTACATAAATGTGAGCTACACTAAAGGTTAGCGTGGGGTCAAGAAAAGAATTCAGGAAGTTACTGTAGGAAGTTATTTTTTTAGTGCGTTATGCGTTCGATCATTTCTCATCATGTTTTTTTTTTTTTTTTTTTTTTTTTTTGTGAAAAATATAACACAAAATATATAAACTTGGCTTTTTATAAGCACAGAAGTTCAAGTTTAGAGCAGATTTCTTACAGAAAGTTAATCTTCGAGAATCCCACTCATCCTTCATGCAAAAAAAAAAAAAAAAAAAAAAAAAGATGGTTTAAAAAATCATATCGAAGCTATAAGCTAAGTTAACTTCTTTTTATAACTAAATCTAAATCCCAAAAATATTTTAACATGAGCGGGATAAATTAGCCCCATAAAGGATTAAACAAACCCAAAGATAAAAAAGAAAATTTAAAATTTTTTGCAAGGAGAGCTATAAAAATTAAATATGATATTAATACTGAATTATTTAACAATTTTTAAATTATGAATTTGAGATAAAATGCTTCGAATTGTTTATTAATAGAGGGACCACTTATAGTTCAACATTTCTGAGCCTGTACTTCATTGCTCTGTATTTGAAGGTTGCCTCTATGTCCTAGGGACAGAGGTTCGAATCACAGGTAAAGACACACTTTGCACAAAAATGACTCACTGTTTACTGCGTGAAATAATTTAAAACGATTACAACGTGCCCGTAATTTTCGTAAGACTTAAAACGAAAATGAAAAGAAAAGAAAAAATTTTGCGTTTTATTGGAGTTTAAACTTTAGCTTAAATTTATAGTATTATTTGATGACATTTCAACTGTAGGCTCATCTTAGAGAACGTTTACACCTTCCAGAAAGTAAATAAAAACGTTCCTAAAACTTTTAAAAACGTTCTTTAGGATTATGAAATCTACGAAATTAATATTTTATGTACGTTTAAGATATCCATGTAGTGTGTGAATTTTGGATCATTCACATTTTTTTCAGATTACACCTATTCTCTTCAGGTACTGAGAGGTAGGTTAATATGTAAATCATTGATTAGAATTTTAGACAAACATGAAAGACATTATACGGATAAGTTACATTTTTCAAATTGTTCAGAAAAGCGTTGCTTGAGGAAAACATTTCAATCTATGCAATAAGATGTTTCAGGTGCATTGTGCCATCCCTTGATGGAAGTTTCATAACTTGTAAAGCTCTTAATAGGAAACAATTCTAAGAATAAAATAGATACACAAATGTCATTTTTGCTAGAAGTGGGAAATATTGTGCCAATCGATTAATATTTTTATCTTTAAACCGAAGTAAACAAATTTTAAATCCGTCCTACCTCAATAATTTTGAAACCTCTCCATTTTTCCTTTCCATTTCATTAAAGCTTTTGCTAACTAAATATAGCCTCTTTTTCAACTAAATATAGCCTCTTTTTCAACTAAATATAGATTTATGTTCAATTTCAATTTTTTTAAATGATTCTTAATCTAGAACGATCTTTTTTAAAAAAGGCCAACATTTAACATAGTATTTAGTTGATAAAAAAGTAAAACTATTATTCCAAAAATATTTATTATATATTAATATTTCTTTTATATTCCAAAACTTTCCTCGCTATTATTTGAATTAAAAAGATGTCAGTTATTGCTTTGTATTAGTGGAAAAAAGCCGTATTACCCAAAAAGTTGAATTTCATTTTTAAACAAAAAGGAATTATTCCTTCTAAAATTAATCAATGTGTGTGAATTTATATCAAGCAATCTAAGAAAAACATTTTACTTCATAAGGTTATTTTCACTTTATAATAAATTTAATACTCTTGCTAGAGACTTAATTTTACGCGGCGAAACCTTCATCAGCAAGTCCCTGAGTTTGTAGATAAAAAAAAAAAATCTTTCAACAATATTGATCGTCTCTGTGAAATGATTAACGATTAAGAAGCTTTGTTCTACACTCATTTTATTTTTATTAATTTACTCTTACTACAATTAATTATTCAAGTTTAGTTTCCAGGAAATTTTATCAGATTTTTTTTTTTTTTTAAAAATGGCCTTATTTGTTGATAAAATTGGACAGAAAATGTATATATCAAACTAATATTGATTGAAGACAGAAATAAATAAGGCCAAATTATTTTATGAAGAAACAATTGTTAAAAATAAAGAAAAGATAAATTATTTTATGTTTTTTAATTAAAAACTTAAATGTTATTGTTCTGCTACAAGTATACCAAAAAGAAAAACAGACTAAACAAAAGATCACTATTTTATATATTGGATATTCCATATAAGTAACTACCATTTGAGAAATCAATTAAAGAAAAATAGAAAGAGTTAGAAATGAAGTCTTTCCTGCGTTATGCTTAGTTACCTGATAAGTTATCACTAACTTTCCAAATTAGTTACAAAGGTCTTCATCAGATGCCGCCACTACTAACAGTGAAAACTGTACAATTCATAATAATAAGGACCAATCTATAACTAGTTAATATTTTTGTTCTAATTTTGAAAGAATTATAGACACATACTTCTTTATATTATGTACTGTAAAAAAATAATTTTACACTTAATTAATCACTCATTACAATGAGAGTATACACAGTCCCTGACCAAATTATCAGACGCATTATAAGATTCTACGTAAATCTTAATTATCATGTGATACTGATACAACTTTATTGTTTTTACGCGACTAAAACCGGTTTGCTCTTGTTCACGTTCGTGTTTCAATTGGTTAAATTAGACGATATATAATATGAATTCGACGATTGGATAAATTAGTCGATATATTATATAAATATAGAATATATATTATATCAGGTATTATTTTAGTATATTATAATAATTAGACCAAATTATTTGACTCAATGTAGTGTTTTGATATTTACATGTTTTGCTCGAATTTATATGCAGTACTTTTATATTTAAGAATACATGTAATTACTTTTTATTCAGGAGATTTTTATATACTTCCGATTGGTATTTATTTTTAATGTGTTGCATTACAATGTAAACCAATTGATACACGAGCATAAGCCGGTTTTAGTCACTTAAGAACAATAAGGCTGTATAGTGTCACCTGATAATTAAGATTTTACATAGAATCATATCGTGCGTCTATTAATTTGTCCAGGAACTGTACATAAGTCATTAAGCTGCAAAATTCATTACGATTTTCTTTTGTAATTAAATATTCAAAGTGTAAACTCAAGCTTAGTTACTGACCTTTAATAATTCCAATCTTACTTTTTTTTTTCTCTTTGCAATACGTGAATAATATCTGCCTTTAGCGACCAGCTTAGTCACCTTGCAAAACTATCTTGTGCAACATATAAACTTGAATGGTAACCAGGTCGAATGCATAGCACGACTGTATTTAAATATTATAACTCTTCACCCCTCAACCAATCCTAACACCTTAATTAAAAAACAACTTATTAAAAAAATATTTTACTGCTGTTGGATGATCGGGACTTTCTGCAGATATATGGGGAACTGACGGAACGGGGCCTTCAGGACCTGGTCTAGGCTTTCCAAGGGGATGTGTAACAACTAACAGCAACAGCTTTGCTCGCACGGAAGTACTTCGATTAAAATTTTTAACTATTTTCAAGAGATGTCCACGATATTGCCATAGGTTTTTTTTTTGTATTAATATTTAGTAAATAATTTAAAATCTATCAGGCAGTCATTAAATCAGCGAACCACCGTCAGTATAAGTTCCGGACATTTCAGCATAGTAGGCAAATTAAAATCATTTTCATCTCTATTGTAAGGTAGATAATTCATCCAAATGCTATTTCCTCACGCACTAACCGAGCCGTAACTTGAGTATCGTAAAATACCTGCACGCTAGTGCTCGAAAAAAGCAGCTCCGCCACGAATAATTGGTATGACAGCATGCGGTGCCATAACACCGTTTATGTTTAAAATTTCTACAGTCATTTTAGAATGAATCAAAAATAAATCCAAATAGTCACTTCGTAACTAAGTTTTTATTTCTATAAAAATACATTCTAAATAAATGTTTAACGTATAACTAAACATTCACCACTATTTATTACTTAAATTATTACTTACAACCTAACGAAAAAGGAATTTAAATAAATATTTAGCTTATAACTTATTTTTTTAAAAAAAACTCAAGTTATTAAGACAACCTAACGAAATGAATAATAGCTATGAGGTTGACAATAGATAGAGAAATATCCAAGTTTATGGTGACACACTAGAGAAATATTTGTGTATATATATAGATAACAAGCAAAAAAGTTTACAAAATCATTTTCACTTAAAATAAAAATTTTAAAGTTACCTGCGTTACTGATTTGTAACTAGACTACTTGCATATAGAAATGGAAAAAAAATTAAATTTTAATACTTAATTTTTTTCATAAAGTTCTTCAAAACATTTATATAAATAATTGTGTTAAATTTTTATATTTTTATACTTATAAAGGAGTTTTCTCGCAATTCAATCATACATTTAACGAAAATATTTTTCCAGGAGCGACATAACTTATTTTAGGAACAATAGAACAATAAAGCTGCACAGACTTCAATGACAAGTTAAGCCTTAGCAGACGATGTATCCAAAATGTATTTGAAATTGAAAAGCTTTGCAAAATCGCTAAGTAAAAAATTTTAAAAATTGAAAAGCAATTTTATTTCTCAGTGTAGATAGATGAATTATTAAATTCTACCACACTTTGAGAAGAATAGTTTAATCAATTTTCATGTATGTTTTTAATTTAACATAATTTTTTAATGGTTATAATTATCATTAATGAAATTTCTTTAAAAATATAAAAGAAAGACGATTATGTTCTATTAGCATTTAAGACTTTTAACGAAGTTTTTGAGTATAACGAAGTAAAATCTTTGAATTTTATGTTATTTTTCATATATTACTCATTAGGAACTGAAAGGTAACACTAATGAAGTGATTAACCTATTAATTGAAATGTTTTAGAAAACTTCATTCCTATTATTGCCAAAATAATAAAAGCTGCTTCTTACAATTAGGTTAACTAGAGGCTACTGTTATAGATTATGATATTTATTTTTAATCAATAGCAGTGTTTAAACTATTAGCAGCATTGCACTAACTATTTTATGATTAATAAAATATTAATAATTTCTTGTAGAAAATGATTTAATTCTATGGCTGTTAAACATTTATGCCAGAAGCACATAAGCATTGCTTCTTAGAAGCAAAAAAAAAAAAAGGAACAACAACATGAAATAAAAGTTAAAATTTCCCATTTGCAATCAATTGAATTTTTCTTTTCTTTTAATTTTTCGCAATTCAATAAATGTGTTGTTCAAAGGAGAATTATTTAGTCGTTCAAGAAAACACAGTTTTCGTTTCTTAAACGCGCGTGATTCTTACGAATTTTATGGTTTTTTTTACTGCCTCTAAAAAATATCTAACAAATGTCTTAAGACACTAGAGATTAAATAACCGCTGACATTTCTCATTTTATTATTCAATCTAAATTCAATGAATAAATTTTTGGAATTGAATAAAATATTTAGCATCACTTTGTAAAAATTAAGATACACTTTATTTCGATTGTTTTTGAGAAACCTCCATTTGAGTAAGAAGCATAAAAAATTTGTTATTCTTGTTATAGATTACTATTTTATGCAATTTTGTTAATATTTACAACTACGCGAAATGCTAATATATGTAAATGAAAGAAAAGTATGCTATTACCTCGGAATATTTTTCCACAATAATAGGAATTATTCTTTGGCATTACTATTATAGCATATACTTTTATATGCATTACTTACTTTTATATGTCTTACTTTAAATAAATAGTTTTAGAACACTGATCAATTTTTCCAATGAAATTACTGTAATAAGCAAAGGAAAATTATTGTTTTTCATTTATTTTCTTTAATTGATCATTATATATATGACAGTTATCTTTATATTAACTGAAATGCTGAAAATGTTAAGAAATTTTTTTTTCTGGAATGACAATTGCTCTTTAAACAAAGTATGAAAATTTTTAATAATGCTTACTTTAGTCATTATACAAAATTAATTTTGGTATTTAAATTTATATTCTTTAAAATGCTGTTGCAATGTGCGAAATTTTAAATCGATTTATACATTGCCTATTGGTCATTAGTCATTCCATGAAATACCTTAAAATATTGACTTAGCGTGAAATATTAACCATTTGTTTTCAAGATTTTTTGCATAGACAACAAAATATTATCTTAATCATTATATTTGTTTTAATAGGTTCTTCTGCGTACAAACAACCCAGGTATTTTTTACGAATACTGGTTGCCAAAGCAAACCCACAGCCATAGAGGTGGCCAATATCCATTACAGCCAATAAACAATAAGCAAATAATCCCAACAAAAGCACCGATTGTATCAACGAAATCTCAATCCTATGCTGCGCCATTTTATCCTCCTAAATCCAGTTTGAACAACCAAAAGATTCATCATCCTACAAAGCCTGCATATGCTTATGGATATGGAGAAAAACCTTACAAAGGACAAGAACCACCCATATTTCGCCATATTTTATCAACGACCATAACACCGCCAGAAAACCTTTGGCGCAAGTCCCCGCCACAGTATCCATCGGATGTAGATCAAGTTGTACCAGCTCTCTCAGATACTTACAAAAAAGATTACAGGTTCAGGATAGATGTACCGGGGTATAAACCCAGGTATGTGAAACCAGAAGTTGATTTCTATCAAACTTACCGCAATGCTTCAAGAACTGTTGCGCGCAATCCTGTAGATTACCCAAAAGATCTTCCTGTACAAGGAGATTCAAGTGTTTCGGGAAACAGACATGAAAATAAAGCTCAGAAAACTGCATCTGTAGACAAAAAACCAAAAACCATTGGTTTAAAGCCAGCAAAAACGGAGCTAAAAATCACCAAACGTGGTGATGATCAGCCTCGAAAATACGTGGCAAATGGACGTTTGAAGTATTCTTTTGAATCTAAAACTAGTGATGAAGTTTATGCTAACACTACAGGAGGTTTTCATCCGGAACAATTGGCTATAAATATTTTAGCACTGCCTGATAATGGGAATTCAAAGCAAGGTGCCAAACAAAGTGGTAAGTTAAGAGTGGCATATTTTCCAACCTATGCTTTTTTTTCATAATAGTGTTGCTATGATAATTATTCGAAATGCTGTAATAATTTTTTTATAATGGTGATTTATTTTGCAGTTATTAAGATATTCGACAGGGAGAAAATCGTCAATTTCGACTATAATTTTGAACTTTGTTTTTGTTGTTCATACTTTATTTCGGGCGATGAACAACCGACCCGATTTTTTTGGGTCTATGTTTAACTCCATAGCCTTGTAATTTTAAACCCAGGTGACAAGATCCACCCAATCCAGGTGACAAGGGAACTCCTGAATCAAGTATTGGGAGAAATTTGATGAAACTAACCATAATTTGAAAAACCACGAAAATCTCTCATGGTTAGCCTGATGGCAAGGGGACTCTAACCCCTGATCGTCCACCACTGAGGATATTTTTCGTTAGCACTGTGATCGGTGCGAGCCGAGTGCGGAATTTGTATCGACCAGCCATCGCTAATAATCGAACCTGGGATACCTCATTGGGAGGCGAGTGCTCCATACCGTGAGCAACCACACTATATGTCCACACTATATGTCCACACTATATGTCCACACTATATGTCCACACTATATGTCTACACTATTTGAACTTTAGTTCGTTAGCTTTCGAACCCCTTTTTAATTTTTTAACTCTTACTTTTAGAAATGACGTTTTGGTTGTTTTTTTCATATACCGAAAAAAAAAAATATTTTATTAAAATCTTTCTAGCAAAACAGAGGTATTTTTATAAAATTTCTTTTGATCAATGTGACAAAATTCTTCTTAAAAATTGTAGAATTTTTATCTGTAATATCATCACCGAGATTACAAATTTTAAAGAATATTCGCAAAAACAAAAGATAGCTAATTCAAAGATGACCGCTGGCGGATTAGTTTATCGAATAAAAAATGAGAACACGAGATGAAATGTGCAGAAACAATTCGTAGAATTTACAAACATATTTGTGACATGATTTTTTAGAGTAAAATGAAACATTTGCGATAAATCAGCTGAAGCCATGGTATCTCAGGGGATAGAGCACTCACCTCCTAATTAGGTGACCCGGGTTCGAACCCTAGCTATGTCACGTCGTTGCGAATTCCGCACCCGACTACTAAATTGAAACAAAATATGCTTAGTGGTATACGGATCATGGATTTGAGTCCCCTTGCTATGAGGCTAACCGTGGGAGGTTTTCGTAGTTTTCCACTCCATGTAACGCAAATGTGGGTTATTTCCATCAAAAAGTCATCCATGGAAGCAAATTTCTGCGCTCTACGGAGTTGAAAATTGGTGGTCGTAAACTCAAAATTTATTCGGCTGTTTATTGACAGTAATAAAATATAATAAAATAAATCTGCTGAAAAGTTGCACCGATAAAAGTTTATTATAAAGCTAAGATATAGGGATTTTTCAAAGTTGTAACTTTTTTAATAAAATTATAACTTTATTTTACATTTTTCTGTAAAATTGCATTGTGACCTATTTAACTGATATTTTTCTAATACTAAGTATGTACTCAAAAAGTTATGTAGTCATTAAATTATCCATTAATTTACGTGTACAGTGCATCTGGTATTTTTTTTTATTTTTTATTTTTTATTTTTTTTTTTATTTACTGACCTCGGTAGCATCCTCCCTTTAAATTCACGATCCCATTTTATGGCAAAAAATTTTTTTTTCTACCAGGCATTACCATTCCTAAAGGTTTGTACCCATGTGATGAAACAGCAACGGTAGACTAAAGTATCAATTTAAGCCCTATTATTTCACTGAGTTAGAAAACAAATGACAATAAAAAAAGTTGTAAATCTGATCATTATCTTAAATGTTAAATTAATCATTGATCGATTGACTGTATGCATCACATCTGATTTTTGTTTATCGAATCGTTTCGTGAAAGATTGTATGAAATGCCTTTTCTAGTTTATGAAATTTTGCAAAACAAATATTTGAAAAATATAATTCATCATAATGATCACAAAAAGTGCAGATATAAACTCTTTGATAATTTCATAATTGGACAAAAACTCTTTTTAACACAATTACGTTCAATTTTCTTACTGGTTGAATAGTGTACAATTCCACCATGAATTTTACCATAACTAACAATTACCAATTTTTTTATAAACGTAAATAATTGAATTTTTAAAAAAAGTTAAGGCATAAGTTAAAGTGCTTATTTTAATCGCTTATTGAACTTGAAAAATTGCTGTTAGAATCTACTTTAATCTACATTAATGAACAAATAAAAAAAAGGTAATAATATGTGAAACAGTCAAACACATGATTTGACCCCACCAAATTACATTTTTTTTTTAATAACTCTATCGTATCTTTCCGCAGAGCGGACTCTAGGGTCAAAAGATTTTACTACATTCTAAATAACGAATTAAATTTGATTTGGAATATATTTTACAGCACCTTTAAATAACTGTACTGAATAAAGCGAGTTCTGATAAATAATTCGGAAATATATCGTGCTTTTTAAAACTCTCTGAGCATAAGAAGAGGCAATAAAACTTCTTGTAAAACGAAAGAATAAACTTTTTATTACAAATTCATTTTTGATTCATGATTAATGAAGTTCTGAAGAACCCAAATTGAATTTTGTGCTCTTTTTTAATACCCTTCATTAACTGACTTCGTTTCATTTTCTTGTTTTATTATAGGGACGCCTATATTTTTTGGTTGTATTACCTAACCGTTGATCTTTGGCGCACCTTAAAGTTTCTTTCCATCACGTGAAACTTTTATCCGAAAGTCTAATTAGCAATAATACTACTACATTAAACTTCATTGTAATCTCTTTCAATTTTAGGTTTTTTATTCGTAATGCATCTTAGAACCGTACTTAGGACGAATTTTTCACAGATTAACTACTTTTCTATTGCTTCGCTTTCGCGTCAGTGAGGGTGGAATATTTCAATCATAATTCCATTTGACCAATATTCTACCATTTTCTACTAGAGCATTCAAGTCTTTACAAAAGCTCTGTGCAAGATGCCAGTTCTTGACCAATATCTGAAAAATCTTTTGCGCTATTGTCAGAGCCTGTTAGATAAAATTTATTTTGTTATTGTGTCAAAACAAATTCCATCCAATCACAGAAATCTGCTCACGTGACTTTTTATTAATTTAATTTTTTTTTTTTTTTTTTATTTATTTATTTATTTATTTTTTTTTTGTTAATCGTGGCGGCCACGATTGCGTGGGATCACGTTTTTCGCCGTATGAAGAATTTTTAGTCTTTGTGAATAAGTTTTTTCTCAAAAATGATTAAGGAGTATTAGTAAATGAAAAACTGTCGTTTAACTGTTAGAATAATCAATGGGATGCGAGTACCATTGCCCAGTTTACTTGTCCAGTACTGTACTTGTACAGTATATCCTACACAGTATATTCTGCACTGTTGGTATTAAGGTTAAGTGCTACTGCCGGGTTTATCCTACCCCAGTTTAAGGTTAAGTATTCTGATTTGTTCCTGTATAACAGGCGTTGTTGTCAAAAGTCGACAGAATAGCGGTGAAGATTTTCATCCAAGACCGGTGCAACAGCCACTGCATTTAGCAAAACGAAATTTTTCTTTTCACGAACTTTCAAATTTTTTCTCTTACCTTTATTCGTCCAACCTTGTAAGATTGCAGCATTATCTGAAACGCCTCCTATAATAACAATAAAGCATTGTATCGCATGTACTTAATTTTCTATATTATAAAACAACAAAGCATTTTGTCATAATGTTTCGGTTTCTAGACTACTTAACATTTTTGATGTTCCATCAATTGAATGTCATAGAAATTTTGTCTTGTTTATTATTTTTCTGTAAAATTTTGAACAATTTGATATCTCTGGTATTTTAAATAAGAATCAGTTTTCTTTAAAAACGCATAATGTATGAATTGAAAAAAAAAAATTGTAAGTTTATTTCTTAAGTATAGTTATATAAAAAAAATTTCTTTATACAGGTTTTACAACATTTTTTTATTCAGCACTCTTAAGAGCTTGATATTTTCGATAAGTTGTTTACTGTTTATAAAAAATCATGTTTAAATGCTTTATTGTTACAATGATGTTCTTTTTTTCCCCTCATTTTGCAGCACTGTGACTGAATTTTTTAGCTGAAACATGTGTTTCATCGTTAGAATTAGAAAAGAAAATTTAACGCTTAAAGGAATATTTGAAAAGCAGAATAGATTAATTTAAATAGTTATTTTTACAAGGGAATGTGAGGAGATATAAGTATTTAATAGAGCTTTATTCAGTGGTTATAATTCTTGCTTCAATAAATATTTTGTGACATAGTTAAAGCAGAGCAATATATATCAAGAAACATTCTACTCCAGCGCTTTTCTATAACGAAATATTTCGAATCCCAATAACAGAGGTTACATCAGCGAGTTAATGCATGTTTGAGTTTGCAATCAATATACGATCAGATAGAATGTCAATTTATAGTTGAAATTCCACTTCCGTAAAGTAACGCATTATACCTTAATTAAATTTCGTATTGTTAATTCTTAATCAAATTAAGTATTGGATTTGAATATGTTAGATAGCAACAGAACTTTTTTTCTCATTATCATCAGATAATGTAAACTAAGTGAAATTTCAAAAAAATATTTTATGCTATGTAAATAGAATCAACCATACTTCACGCCAATATTGCGGAATAGTGTTGCATAAAGTACAATGCAATTGTATGAAAAAGAAACTTCAGCCCTCTGATTCATATCAATTGTGTTTGTAATTATTAATAGAAAAATTATAGATAAAAAATTATTTATTATTATTTCTCCGTTGAGCTTTTCTTTAGCTTCTTTAACAGTGTTCCATAATATTTAATGTATAAGGATTGTCCAAAGTGGACACGTGTGATTGATTCAGAAAGAACTGTGACTATCGAACTGGGATATAAATGGCGGCAGAAGTTGCGAACTGCCTACAGCGTTCAAGCGTGAAAGCTGTTTGTGGTAGAAGAAATTGATTGAAATGAAGTCATGGTTTAAATGGATGCTTCCAGATCACAACAAAGCTCGGCAGTACGGTTTCTGACTATGGAACATAATTTGAACATCTATCGGAAACTACGGCATATGGGAAACTACAGAAAGCAATCAAAAGTAACCAGGCCTTCCCACAAACAAGTAATCCTTTTTCATTACAGTGCCCGGCCACACGTTTTCCGAGAAACCCACCTGAGCTTACAAAACTTCCTTTTGGAAGTGTTGGATCGCCCACAGTACAGTCTGTATTTGTCACCCTGTGACTTCCAGATCTTTGGTTCACTTAAGAGAGCATCTGACGTGACACGTTTCCATTCGGGCAACGAAGTGAAGAAGACAGAATCCAGAATCAACTTCAATCTTTCTACAGCACCTGCTACCTAAAAGATGGAACTTTTGTTACTGTGCCCATGGCAATTTCTTATGATTTCCCATTTCTTTTGCATTATTCGTTCGTTCAACTTGTCCACTTTTCATTCGGGAATCTCATATTTTTTAATAGTCTTCGCATCAAGGCTGTTTTTCGAAGGGTCTGTCGTAATATGAAATGCTTTTTTGCGAATAATATGCCATTTTTGCCACTGCTGTGAGCTTGCAACTGTTACTTATGACTGTGAGGGCAAGTTTAGCCAATCTAAAACCAGCGCTGTACTTTTATTTTGAAAATAGTGCAAAACGTCAATGTGGAGAAAAGTCACAGTTTTGTGAAAATGAAAAGCGTTTATAGTTTAATTTTTTAACTCTTAAAAACGTACTCCAATGCTGCATGACTTGGGCGAATAAAAATTTGCAAGAACTGAGAATAAGATAATGATCTTGATAACTTGGATGGAAAAATGTCGTCAAATAAGCAATTTTTAAAAATGTTTAATAACTTTTAAAATATTTAAGCAATTTGTCTGTTTTAAAGCCCAAATAATTCTTCACGCCAAGATTATATATATAGTTTAAAATCATTGCATTGCTTCAAGTGTAAGGTACTTAAACTATGGCTTTTTAATTTTCCTTGGTGAGAAGAGTTTCGAAATAGAGCGTTAAATGACAACTTATAGAATTTATTAATTTGACTAATTCTTATAGGCGAATTCTGAAACAATATATAATATTTTGTAAGTAAACAATATTTTGGCACTAAGTTTTGCATAAATTAAAATAATAATAATACGATTAGATAGTTCTTTTTACAATAAAAAAAAAAATGCATATTATAAAATGATAATATCATGAAGATATATTTTGTATATTTAAATACAAAACTGGTTCATTTCTTTTCTGTACAGTTTGTTTTTGCCCTTTTATCAATATTTAAAGCAATTTAAATAAAAAATTGAACTGCAAATTAGTAAATTATTTTGTGTCAAACAAGCGAGTTAAGATTGTCATCTCCGCTTTCATATTTTTAATTCCATTCTGTACCCAATTTATTTTTATAAGAAAAAATTAAGAAAAAATCTTGATTTCTATAGAACACTTCTATAAGCAATAGATTTTATTCACAGGTTTTTAAACGCGAATTAAGTTTAGCCAAGGCACTAGAATCATGAAATAAGTGGAAAAAAATATATAAAATAAATGGGAAGTCCATTTACATCTTATGGCAAAACCATTGTAAGACCATTGTGACATTTGAAAAGTAAATTTTTCAAATGTCAAAATACAAACTTGTTAAACGCATGAAAATCGATATGCATATTGTTTTATTTCTTATTTTGTTGTCCGCTTAGAAACAAACTTTGTTTTGTCTGGAATTTTCAATGTTTTTTTTAAATGCGAATTAACGCATGTTTACATATTGTAAAAGTATACTTTCTTTTTGTAGGTCGTTGTGAACCGTGTCAAAGGATTCGTAATCAACTGAAGCATTTTTGTTCCAGCGATTTTGGTAAGAAATTTAACAATTTCGTACAATTCATAAAATTGTGTTAAAGTTGTCAGCATATGCAATTTTATTGAAAACTCATCAGGTTTAAAAATTTCTGCTTCCTTTATGGAATATTTTATTTTTTTAAATTTTTTGCAAAGTTTGAAAACAATTTTTAATCCTTCAAAAGCATAATAATAGTTATTTACATATGCATAATTGGTAAAGGAATGCAAGAGAAACACAGAAATAAAAATCAATACGTTTTTTGATAAGGGAGGGGGCTTTTGTTTTTACTGCAAAGTTATCATACATAACTTATTTTAAGTAGCATATCTGCAAACTTAAATATCAGTGAATGTTATAAAATACACTGATACGTAATGTAAATGTAAGCTATAGAATATATTTACATTACGTATCAGTGTATTTATAACATTCACTGATAGAATATTGCTATAGAATATTTGCAATAATAAACACAGAGCCATAAAAAATAAAATAATAATTGAAATAAATGAAATAAATGAAATGACTGGAGCTTCAAGTTGCCTTACTAACGAAACTACACTGTACAGCAAGGCCTTTAACGTTGAAACTAGGCTCAGACTTGTTGGTCAATTCTTTTCCCTTAATAAGACAAGCATTTTAACAGATGTGCAAAGCAGTTTTCGATGTTAAATTATCGAGGACAGAAGACAAAATATAATTTATAAATATATTTAATATTTAAATAATTTATAAATATCTATGCAAAAAGGTGAAATGAAGCGTGAAAATATGATTACTGTTGATTATTGTCAAGATCATCAAGTGAATAATTTTTTTATCAAATCAAAATTTAAATCATATTTTTACTTATAAATAATTTTATTAATGCCATTTAAAATCTACCACGTTCTCAAATTTTTTAAATAGAAAAGTATAATTCTATCATTTATAAAGGAAATTTGTTTTTACCATTTAATTTAAAATAAAATATTTTGCTAATAATCGTTAATATTAATTCAATCTTTGTGAAAAGCTTTTATTCCAAAATGTTTAAGTTCCTATTACCTGTTTACTAGAAATTGAAATAAGAAGATCGTACAGTATTTTTACTTAAACCTCATTTTCTCTACGCCTATTTAATTCTTTAACACGCTTTTTATTTTTTTAAAATTTTAAAAATTGCTTTTTCAAAAATAATGCATGAAAAATAATTTATAATAGAATCTTTTGAAAGTTTAGAAAGTTGGCTTACTTTAGATAAAACTACTGTAAAAAATATATTATTAGAGCAGCACTGAAACATCTATTTTTTATATAGCTAAAAGCTTTTTTTATAAAAGGTTTTATTACTCATGTTCTAAGAGTCAGTGCTTAGATGTTAAACATTTCCTAAAATTGAAAGATCAAAAAACTATAAGTAAATTAAACTGTTAAAACATTCTGAATTATTTTAACGCTAGATCAAACTAGTTTTTAAAGCGACATAATATTGTATGTCAGAAGTATATTTTTCAAATGTTCATATCTGTTTGACACTTTAATAATTAAAAAAATAGATATATGCAGAAAACTGCTACACATATCAAATCAAAATGTAGATTTTTTTTCGTCGTAAAAAAAAAAAATATTGTTCAAAATGTGTTAAAAAATATCAAAAGGTTTCTTAACTAAATTAAATCGAAGTTTTTCTATCTTTAAAAGTAAAATAAGTGTAACAAAAAATAATGATTCAGACGATTTTTTGACAATGAAATTAATTTCTTACCTTTCACAAGTAGCGGTGTTTTTTTTATTCAAAAAGAAAGGTGAAATTATTCCTTCCTCTTCTCTTCGTTGACTATGAAAAAAGAACTTTTTTTTTCATAAAAACTCAATTAAAACTTTTCAATTCGCAAAATGTTGCAGTAAATGCATTATCAAAAATATAAAGATACGAAAAAATACTATTTCTTTTCGAATCTTTTAATTGAAAAACTTTGATTAAAATTTCTTTGCATATATTGTTTGTTCTACATTCCATATTTAGTTAAGTCTTAAATTTTTTTTAAGCACATAATTATATGATTTCGGTTGAATTTTATTCAGCACTGTTTCATTTCAGTTTAAAACAGCAAGTTTCAGTCATTTTTTTGTAATTTAATCAATTAGTTAATAGCAATATTAATGAATAATACTTTTGATATTATTAATTAATACAATAAATAATAATACAGAATAATATATAATACAATGCATAATAAATGGTAGTATATCAATCTTAAAAGTAGTAAAACTACTTATGCTTTTATTATATGCTATTACTATAATGCTTTTACTCTATTAAAGCTATTTAAGTTCTGCTGGTATTTTAAATTTAAATTGATGGTTATTTAAATTATTCTCAACATAAATAAATATTAACATTTCCATCATAATCAATTGCGAAAACTAAAACTTTGATTTAAAAAAATTTGGACTTGTTTAAATTTATGCTTAAATCAACAAAAGAAAATTGTTTTGACTTTACTTCTATTGCTCTGATGTTTACTTCTTTTAATGCTAATTTCACTCTTTGAATATTCCACCATTTCTCCGGGACTAATAAAGTGAATCAAAAAAGTTTTACACTTATGTTTTACACAAAAGTTTTACACAAAAGTTTTACATTATGAAACTTGTTTATCCAAAGGTAATTCCAAGTAAAAATATTTTATGTACTTATTTTATTATAATTTTTTATTTAACTTTCTAATGATCAAAAAAATATTTGAATTCTAAAGCATTATTTTAAGTGACTTTTAGATGCCCTTTACTCTTCAGCGACATTGTTTTCAGCCCAGCACCTGACACTCTTTATATTATTGTGCATAAGCACGCAAATTCTTTAATTATTGTTGTTACAAAATTTATTAACCCATCTTCTGTGGTTACGTAAGCCTTTTATTTTAGTTGATAAGATTTCCTTTCCTAGGAACAGGTCAGATTCTCAAAGTCAGCAGTTGAAGCTGATCACTCAACACTTCCTATTTCTGTCTATGATACTTCATTAATTTTGTAAAAAAGCACAAAAAAGTGCCGATCTAAATGAAGCATTCATGTATTTATTCAACACGCCGGTCTTTTCTGATTATGTCAGAGTTGCAGTTATTTCAATCTTAACTTACGTGCCTGACTGAACATTTGAATAACATTCTAACATTTCCTAATATTAGCGTGATTTCTCAACTTATTCACTGAAGAAAATGTAGCCCATTTTCACTAAATTAAGCTCAATGAAATAATGTTTTGGCTAAATGGAAGCATTAATTTAATACACGAGTTTTGTACACACTTCTGATTATGTCAAAATTCCAATTAAAACACATTTCAATTCGAACTTACGTTAACATGTTGTTTTTGAAATAACATTTAAACATTTTCTAATAGCTAGAGTGACTTTCAAGACTTGTTCATTGGAGAAAATTAATCTACTTTTGCGGGAACTATACTTCCCAAGAGATGCATTAAAACTTCTTCAAATCATAAATAAAATTCACGACCAATTAGTTGGTTAATGATGCTCTCACAAGTTTTCAGACATGTATGTTTTTGAGCATCGAGAATTAATAACACGTCTCTAAAACCAGGTGTATCAAGCCACTTACCTGGCTTTTAGTCAATTAAATATTGACCTTGCTTAGCTAATTCTGGCTTGATTTTTCTCTGTCTCATGAAAATGACCGCAGGGCTTATCATCTCAGTCAAGTCGTCCAGGGTGGTCAATGATCCGTTAATACACTAAGACCAGACGAATAAGGAAGTGATGTATAGCAAAAAGTATTTTTTTTTATTTTAATATAAATTGGTTTAAAAATTAAGTGTTTTTGGCAAATTGACTCTACATGTTATAGTTATTGTTACCGAAGAAGTCTGAAAATATTTTGAATTATATTTTATTCTTAAGAAAAGTCATTCGAATTTTTTCATTCATTCTTATATATAAATGAATCGATGTTAAAGGAAAGTTTAACGATCTAGCAAAAGGGACTGATTTAAAAACATTTTTTAATTAAGTTAGCTTTGATTTAAATACATTAAATTATTTGAACTAGCTATGCATATTGTATTATATTTCTTTCTAATTTGATTTATTAGCATAGAATTAATATTTAAATGTTTTCTACATAGAAATTATGACAGACAAAAATTGTCTGTCCTGACAGAAACTATCTCTTTAGTAACAAAAAATAATATTATTAATTTTCAAAATGAACATTTAGTTCAAACACAATTTGAAACATTAACTTTTGAAAGTATGACTCGTTACGTATCTGCATATTTTAATTAATGTTATGTTTTTTAGAGTGTTTATGGTTTTACAAATGTAAGTTACAAAGCAAAACTTGCTATTTGTACAAAATGGTAAAAAAATCACAGTTTGCGTGATCTCTAACATATTTAACCTAATTAGAAAACAACCTTTGCAAGAATAGAAAAATTATTTCTTTAAAAATATAAAATTCTTTCTAAGGAGTACTCCAAAAGTTATCAATAGGAAGGAAAGTTCTGAATTTACGAGATTCTATGAATTAAGTTTGTAAATGACTATTACTGGAATCTAAGCCCAGAAAGATTGGGCATGCTCAATTGGGATATTGGCATTGGAACGTGGCGCTGTTGTTGATTTTTAGAGTACATAAATCTGCCGATCCAATAGAATGGTAGTTCCTGAGTACTGATGAAGATTATACCAATCCAATCCAAGTTTGCAAAAGGAAATCAGAAGTGAAGGGTTGTAATAGAGGTTTTTCAAGATGAAAATGACTCGCAATGTTATCGAGGACTATTTGAAGCAATGGAGGAGAATGTGTAATTCTCATCCCACGCATTCTCATCCTGCGTACTGACTCATGAGGAAAACGGACATATGCACGATGCTTATCGTGTTGAACAAGCTGTAAACGATCTTTTGGAATGGAGGTCTTGCTAGGTGTTATACTCCGAACTTACCTGACATAACTTCTTAACATTAGAAACTCTTTAATAAGCAGAAAGGACTTCTTCAAGATATTAGATTTCTTGATTGCAGAAAATCCTCATCGGCCATGTCGTATGATTATACGGCATGTAAAAGATCCCTGGAGTGCCTTATTGGCTCTTGGCATTTCTGGCAAAATTAAATTCCTAGTGCACTTTAGCATCCAAATAGTCTCAGTGCTGGCATCTAGTGTGGCAGAAACTAGACGTCCAAATTAGCATGGCCAACGGTATCTCACCCATTGTGGTGGTCCTGAAAGAGTAGATACCACTTCTGGAGAATGCACTAGGTCTGCTTATCGGGAAGACTGATTGTGCAGGTCATAGGAAATAAAAATAAAAAAAGATTTCTTGATTTGAGTAGTTGATTGAGATACTCTGCCACTTATATCAACTAGCAACACCTTATATTAAACATCCTACGACTTTCTGAGATCTGGCGAAAGGTACAAGGCTTTCCTGGTGACAGTATTAAAAAAAATGTATGTAATTTTGCTTGAATGTCCATAACAATATGCTTGTCAGGTATGTCGTTAGTAGTTCATTTAGAGCTCTCGTATAATACTAGTTCATGTAGCACGCTTGTGTTCCCTTGTGTAGTAATGATACCATATTTATCCAACAACTAAAAGAAATGAGAACGCCTCCACACGTATTAATTTAGTAGCCCGAGGTTACGAAAAGAAAATGTGCAATGGAGGGGGGAATAAGAAAAATGTCACAATGTGTGGACTACTATATTGTGCAGACGGTAAAATGTAAGAAAGATGTCCCAACGTTCGGACTACGAAAGAATCGGATTCCTCGTTTGTGGTAACCAGTGCGGAGGTTTTCTCTTTGCCCTGAGGTGTTGATTTATCACGCGTAGTAGCGATTCAATAAATTCCGCTCCCCACTGCTCTAAAAAAAATTTTAAAAAAAAAATAAAAAAAAAAAAAAAAAACAACAATCATGTTTCAACTATTGTATTTATATGATTTTAAAAACAAGTTTAGTCTTTTCTTAACTTATAAGTATTTCATTTAGTACACGCTTTGAATATTCTTGTTGTTACTTTCTTCATTAACATTATTATTATTTTTTTTTTTGCAGTAATCAGAGCTCAAGTTCTTGGCTATGAGTTTTTGAACGGTGAAACAAGATACGAGCTAGACGTGCTTCAGTCTTACAAGAACAAATTTTCGATGTTGCCTAAGGAATACATTTGGTCTGCGGACACATGTCGATGTCCTAAACTACGCCAAGGAAAAGAATACGTTATAATGGGCATGTCGGACAGCACTTACAAGAAACGTGAAAGCAGGCTTTTAGTAGACAAAAACTCATTTGTCCGAACATTTAATTTGAAATATGCTCGGCGACTTCAAAAACTAAGAAAAGATGAAGCCAAGAAATGTAAAAAAGAATCTTAGCAGAAAAATAATCAGTTTGTTCCTTATTTGAGTCATTAAGCATGCAGAAATTGTTATTTATCAAGCGAATATTAACTTTGGCGTCGAAAGAATAAAGTAAAGTAGCGCCAGGATGCCCTGCTTTCAAAACGCTATGCCAAGGATTTAGAACAAAAGATGCGAAACGAGCCAAGCTTCTCTGCTTGTTCACGAACTGAAAATATGGAGTTTGAAAATTATCTGGTTTTTTCTAAACCTTGTTCGAAAACATAAAGAAACTGGAATTGAATAGAAAGTGTTTTAAAACTTGAATTTTGTGATTGCGCAAGTGCCATTGTTGTCTAGTTTGAAATTTGTGATAAAACTGAGAAAGAATAATTTTTGTGCGCTGACTTATTAAAAGGAAACCTATTTCCGAATTGATATTTTCCGTCAAATAAATGTTGATTGTGGGCAATGTTTTATTCTAAATATTGTAGACTCTCTTGAAATAATAATTAGTTACACAATCGTTCACTCATATTATTGTGTAAGTCAGTGTATGAACTTAGCCTTAAATGTTGCCAAGTTTTTGTGTTAACGCAGATGCAGAAAAAAGTTAAAGCATTATGGTTAGAGATGGGTAAAACAAATCATTAGATTCATTGTTTCGTGTCGTCATGATTTTTATCAGTGAAACAAATTGAATCCTTTCGAATCAGTCACACCAATCCTGAATTAAATCTGTTGCATGAATTCAATCATTGATTCGTATAACAATTTTATAGCAAAACTATTATAATCAGAATTTTGATTACAAACCTGTCCTAAACCTTGAATATGTCTTAAAAAGAATATCGAAAACATTGATTCAAAACCCTACCCATCTCTAATTAAGTCACAAATAAATGATTAAAATACGATGTAGCTCGATGTTAATGAATTAATTCTGTTGGTTGATTCTAATTATAAATGTAAAAAGTGACTCAATCTAAATCACTATTTCAGTGCATTTTATTACTACACTTTAAATCGAAAATATGATTTAAAACACATTTGAGTGTTCACTTTTTGATTCATATAAGTGTATCAGTGTCTCAACTGTAATAAGTAAATTAAAGTATAAATACTTTGTATGTAGCATTTTTACATCAGTACGACTTATTTTTACTAATATATAATCATAATCATGACTGTCTTAATTTTTAAACCTCTATTTGTTAAATTATATTGATATTATATAAATAACACTGCCAGTTTAAAAATGTTATCTTATTTATATAATACTTCCGACTAAAGATTAAAAGAACAATGCAGTTATATTTTTATAGATTTTCTTTCGAATTATCAGATACTTTTTATTCTTTAAAAATATAGTGTTATTTTATTAAGAATTTTCTTCATAAATTTCTGTTGTACTTTTTTACTTTGTTGATAACTACTTATTCTCATAATTGGAAGTCAGGTTCCGTAACTCAGTACGCATTTAGTTTAAAGTCCACCTCTATAGCTTTAACACTATATTGAAATAGAAAACCTCTTTTTAGCCAAAAGCAATAATCATCAAATAAACTTTACAACCCAGTCACCTACTTACACGTTGAGGTTGTTTTTCTATAACTCATTATTATCAGGTATCCCAAAAAAAGTCGACGTATTGAAAAATCAATTAAATCAATCAATTAATTAATTTAAAATGTACGGTTTGCTGTATTAAAAAAGTTTATTTTAAATTAACTTTTAGTTAATTTAAAATAAACTTTATTAAATTAATTAAATTAACTTAAAATTATTAATTATAATTAATTAAATTAATTATAATTAATTAAATTAATTATAAATTCATTATAATTAATTAATTATAATTAAATTTACTTAAAATTAAGTGTTTTTAAATGAGTTAAAGTTCATCAACAGTTTGTTGTCTCTACTATATAGTAAAAGTTTAAAAACAATATTTTTTTAAATATTTGTCAGATCAAGTTAATTATTCGAAGTCAAAAAACAAAGATCACGACTTGTTACTATTTTGCCAAAATCTTTATTCTATATAAATCATAATTTCGTGTTATATCAAAAAGAACTTTTTTTCTTAATGAAAATAATGGCTTATAAGTAAAATTAAGTGCAAATATTTAGAAAAGTATTTATTAAAATATTTATAGTCCTACTAAAATTCAAAATTGTTATGATTGATTCCTATTACTATCGAAATAAATAAAAAAGTAAGTTTTATTTAGAGCTTTAATAACGACATTATCGAAAAGTAATAAAAAATCAATTTAAATAACTTTTAAAACTCCTTATCAAAATTAGAAAGAACATAAACCGGAAACGCATAATTTTATAATCAATTTGGACAATCCGTATTTCTATCAGTTTCAGGATTAGGTACACTTCACGAATTTTCAGATATAGTTTCAGGTTGTTTCCTTTATTAAAATATTAATGGTTAATAATAGTAGGTATTTGATAAATTACTGAATAAGATAATGTCAATGTTAAAATCAAATATTTTTACAATTTCTTTTTAAACATTCTCCAATTCACAAAATAAAATAAATTAAAAATAAACCTAACAGTTTTTTTTGTTTAAGCATTTGCATTTTGCAAACATTCTGATAACATGTTTAATTAAATGTTATTATATACTATAATTCGGCTATAAAATAATATTTAACAACACTACACAGCGACCAAAGTAAAGAATCAATTTATGCAATTCTGTCAGTAACTATTGTTTTACTCGAGAGAGCACAAATTATTTGTTCAAGTATTTAATTTGTAAAAAATAAACACCAAAAATAATACACTCTATGGTAATAAAAATAATTTCCCTTGCAGATTTTTATCCCTGCTAAATTATTTAAACGAAGATCTAATGATTTTAAGCAAGTATGTTTAATATATAAAAATTTTTTTTCATACCTTTGAATGTTACAAAAGAAAATATGAGCACTTTTAATAAGTATTAATTAAGTACGTTATTTTAATAAATGGTCTTTGCAAGTTTAGTTATAAGTATTAATGTTTCCGTTTAATTAAATAAAGTATATAAAATGTTTTTTTTTTCTGATACTTTATTTAAATCCTAAATAAATATAAATTCTTAATATATTGAAAATTAAAATACACCTCTCTTTTATTTCTCGAAAAAAGGAAAAGAAGTAGTGTGTTTACAAAAACTTCAATAGCGATAACGAAACGAATTTTCTGTTCTTGTATTATTTAAGACTTGTACAAATTCGTCAATATAATAAGTTCTTCTTAACGGTATTTGATTACTTACACGAGTCATTTTAAAATTTAATTTATTTTAATGAGTAATTAGGATTTTTGAATGCAATTTATACAATATTTGAAATTAACTATTTTTTTTTTACATTTTACTTAAAGTAATGTTTGTATTTTTTTAACTAAGATTTTATTTAGTATGTAATGCATATAATTAAAAATCAGAAATTTTCAAACTTATTGTAAATGAAAATTTTAAAAACTTAAAATTATATGTTGAATTTTCAAACGGGATATAAAAATTTTAAAATAAACTAGGAAGTTAAAATTCTTATTTCATTCGGTTCAAACTTTCCAAAATTTATCCTGATATGTAAGATCTATTTCTATAAACTTATAGACCCTAAAAATCTATTCAGTAAATACTCCATTAATTTTGCATCTATTAGTTGTATTTTTGTCAATTCATCAAATTTACATTTGCGAAACAAAAATATTTTCAATTTTTTAAACTGAAACAAAAATAATATAACATGATTCTCTTTTATTTTAATATTTTCTTATTTATTGAAAGAGCTTTCTTTTGTAATGAAAGAATTCACTGTGTAATTAACTCTTCTTGTGTTGATTGAAAAATTTTATTGTGTTTATTTTAAGATTTCTTTTTACAAATATAATTCATTTCAGGTTTATTGTAATCAATTTATTTTATTTTTAAACTATCAATGCACATATTGTTCAAGATTAAATATTGTTGAAAGTTTACAGGCACTTCAATACACGAAACTGAATCTAACTTAGAAACAGTTTCACAATGTCAATTCAGCAATTCTTTTCAGTTCATTTGTTGTTAGCTTTGTATATACATGTACGAGCAACAAGATGTTTATGTAAATAAAACGCAATAAATTGTCAATAAAGATTTACTTAACAAATGAATTTCGTTTTTTTCTCTCAACTGATAATGAAGTTGAAATATATTTTAGGTATAATACAGGATAAAGAATGGAATGAAATGATTAATAAAGGTATTATAAAGAATGCTTTAAAAATACTGTAAGAAACTATTACTGTGGTAGAATTTCTAAATTTTCAAATGGCAACAGCTATTTCGTCAAAAGTTGATAGTGAAAAAGAGCCTACCTGGCCGAATGGCATCGCCAGCCAAATGGTCTGAAATATGGAGATAGCGATCCGAAGTCGTTACCCTGGATGTATTCTCTGAATTTTACAAGTATTTCTACTTGGCAAAAGAATATAAGCCGTGCTTATGTAATTGAGCACACAAGCATGCACGTATGTGTACCAAAACTACGACTAAAAAAAAAGTAAAATGAAGATCATAGCAAAATTTCAAAAATATACCGTGTTGGGAACTCTGAGACAGTAGTAAAACAACACATTGTGCATTATTTAATAATTATTTAAACTGCAATGGTTCACTTTAAAAAAACAGCAAAAGCTGCTATTCACCTTTTTGAAGTATATACATATAATTGCTAAAAATTCCAAGAGAAAATTAATACAACTTACCGTTTTTATTTATAGTTATTTTTATGTAGGTGTGTTATTTAAAAAAAATCACTTTTAATATTTTTTAAAAGTATGTAATTTAATATCGCTAAAGAAATCTGAAGATAATAGCGACAGGCAGGCAGGTAGGCAGGCTGACAGACATGTTAACTGTTAAATTAGTATTTCACTTTTAAACCTCACATTTTGTTACACGCCGGTTAGTTTGGTTTCTGGCTGAGTAAAGTGCTGTATACTCAGCCAGTATGCTGGTAATGACTTCCTTATGCACAAATAATAGTTATATATCATACTAAAGACAAAAAGAAAAGAGAGAATAACGAAGAAAAGTAAGAAAAATAATAAGTTTTATTTACTATGCATAAGCTACAGGTATATAGAACTCATTAAATAAGTTTTAAAAAAAACAGAGAAAACATGGAAACATATAATAAAGATTTATGAAAAGAGAAGAAAAATATGAAGACAGAAAAAGAAATACTATTTCAAAAAATATTTAAGAATTTTAATTAAAACAATACTAAAAATTGAAAAGCCGGAAGACAAAATAATGAAAAGATATAATCTCGTCATCAACTTACACGTTTATTTCTGCAAAAAGAGTGCATTCCAATATTGTACTAATATTGCCGAAGCAAAATATATCAATAAGATAGTGTAAAGAGGACCGAAAAAATTGAAACGGAAATAGATCATATTGAGTAAAAAATACAAAACATATCAAGCAAAAAGTAGGAAAAAAATACAGAATAAAATACAAAGTGTAATGCCGGTATCTTTAAAAAATTTTTTTAAATAGTTTCGTTACAAGTTTGCCAGATCATAAAATTAAAAAATAGGGGATAGAGGGAAATTTTTTTTTGAAGTACTGAATCGCGTTTCATTTGTTAGGTATCTTGAATTGGCCAGAACAGCAACTTTTTTCTTCTCTAGGACAAACTCTTTATTTTGTTTTCCGACTTCTTTAATTTGTAATTTTTTTAAAGAAAATTCTTAACTATTTTTTTAAATATTTTTTGTTTTACAATTTTTCTTCTTCTCTTTTCATAAGACTTTATTATACGTTCTCCTCGGTTTCTCTCTCTCTCTCTCTCTAATATATATATATATATATATATATATATATATATATATATATATATATATATATATATATATATATATATATATATATAATACATAAAAATGCGTTTTAAAAGGCTATAAAATCTTTCATTAGTCATATTTTTCCAAAAATGTTACCAAACTAAATTTTTAAATAACTGATGTCTAGACATTCGCTTCAGAAAATGAATAATTACAGACAATAGAAATATTAACAGCCGAATACAATTGATTTTCTGGCAACGCGCCCTTCTTAGGTTAATCAACAAAAGCGATTAACAAGAAAAAAGGAAAAAGTGATGAAGCTGACATGCGCATTTATTTATATTGTTATTAGTTCCGAATATAAAAAGCAAAATCGTTCATAATTCTATGCGCTATAGTTTGTTTTTTTTATATAAAAGTCTAACTTAACTTATCTTAACTAGAACACTAAATTAATAGTTATTCGGTATTTATTTTTAACTATTTAGAAATAAAGAAAAATAATTTTTGGCTTTTATCCAAAAATATTACGTTGATAATTTTGGCCATTACTATGTAATAATGCTTAGCAAATGTGCAAATGTTATTGAAAAATAAACCGTTTTGTTTTAAAGCTTATCGGAGCTTCAAAATTTTAAAGCCGCCAACTCTTGAATTTTTATAAAAGTCTAACTATAAATCTAAATTAATACTTATTCAGTATTTACATTCAATTATTTAGCAATAAAATATTGGTTATAAATTTAGTAAATGTATCGGGGAAATGAAGCTTTTTTTGTCACGGCTGTCAGATCTTGACAATTTTAAATTAAACGTTTGGATTTATATTAAAATCTGACTGTAACTAATCAATGACACTAAATTAATACCTTATCAGTATTTATTTTCAATTAATTAGCTATAAGAAACAATTTTAAACTTTTATACTTAATTTTACTGTGCTAACTTTTGAACTGTTACTAAATAGTAATAATACTTAGCAAATGTAATAGAGAATAAAGTGTTTTGTTTCAGGGCTGTAAGATCTTGACAATTTTAAATTAAACAGATTTATATAAAAGTCTAACTATAACTTAACTACCCCACTAAATTAATGCTTGTCCGGTATTTGTTTTCAATTTTTTAGCGATAAAAAATAATTTGAAGATTTAATGCCTAATTTATATTGCTAATATTTAACAATTACTAATAGTAATAATGTTTAGCAAATGTAATGGGGATTAAAGTGTTTTGTTTCAGGCCTGTCAGAGATTGAAAATTTAAATTCAATCATTTCATGAACAAAACATTTATCACGCATAGATTTTTCGTAAAAAAATAAATTTTAAGAAACTATCTAGCACATAAAAATAAGCTATTGACGTTATTTAAATTATCTAAGGACTCAGCTACCTTTGTTTCTAAATAGAGACCCTAGAAGGGCTGTCTGTACTGTCCGTAGTGACTGTAGCTAATTGATTAAAAAAAGTAGCTCTTTGGAATTCCTTCTAATAAATCAAATCAATATTTCTTATCATTAGTGTGCTTGTTAAATTTAAGTATATTATAAATTTAATAAAGGTTTGAAAGATTTTCGATTATTTGTGATGATTCATATTAGCTGAACAAAATTAGTTGTTGTTGTCGTGTGCTATTAAAGCAAAGGGGTATGTTTATTATTACTTTTCAGTGACGTTATCTATGCCTAAGACTTCGACTTCTGCAACACACTTACGTCACAGCCATTTTATAGGGTAGATACATACACGCATCCATTCATTCATCTACAGATCGTAATTTGTGATCTGAGTTAGAGAACGATAAATCTCCAATTTTGTACTCCAGAGGTATGTTTTGTTATGGGAGCATGAAAGACTTTGTGACCAGACAGATTTAACGTGCACCAGTTACCATTTACTAAATGGGGAGTCTTTGGCTAGCGGGGATTGATTTCGTGACCTTTTGAGGCCGGGTTGGCCCCAACCCGGCCTCTAGAAACTGAACTGATCATAACAACTACTGAACATAATTAATTTTTTGTACTTAGCAGAAAGATGGAAAAGAAACTAAATTCAGACTTCCATTTGAACAAGAACTAAAGTTTTTTACACATGTAAAGATTTTTATGTAAGTTTTTTCAATTCTCTTCTTACACAGCATTATTGCATATTTAATTAATTATCTATTGACTGTACATCTGTACTTTACACCGTGAAGCCTTAAATAAAAACGTTTAGCCTATTTTAAGTTCATTTAAGTGTGTGTTTTTTTTCTTCGATAGATGGCAGCAGCAATATAAGCAAAATTTATTTCTTCATACTTATGCTCTTAACAGAAGTAAAATTCTTCCGCAGATCCGCGATTTTCCGCTTTTTAAACACTTCTTAAGGAAAAGAAAAAGTCAATAAAGTTAGTGTAGCAAGAGGAAAAAGTTTTAACAAAAATGGCTTCTAAAATGTATTTTCCTGTCTTTAAAACATGAAAGAGGCGAACACTTAAATAAACATTCATTCTCTCACGATAAACCTCCTAAAAAATCTGCTACAAATGTTGTTAAATGTGTATCAATATCTCTAGAAACCAATTAACACTTCTAAAAATACTACTAAAATAATAATAAAATAATTATAAAAAATACTGACCAAAACTTGTTTAGTCCATGCAAGATTGTTTCTATGCAATGATAAAAAAAAAAAAAAAAAAGTCATTTACAATCATTGCTTATAATGAAATATTCTAATATTTTGGACCACATAAAATTTTATTCTTAAATTTTTTTTTTCCAAAATGAAATTGTGTAATTAATTTATGCTTTATTTTGATATTTTTAATGTTTAAAAATACTGTGAATAGATTTGACGCGTTAAATTTGTAATTTAATTTAGGTAAGCAAAAAACAAATTTAAAAAAATTTGATCGCCGAAAGGCGATCACAGGTTACTTCAATTGACAAAACAATTGTTGTCTATTTTTTTTTTTTTTTAAACATTCTACCGTATAAAGAAACATGGTAGCTGAAAGTACTCTCATAAGCGCCACAACATTTTAAGCCATGTCTTGCAAAAATTGCATCTATTGATGTTTGTCCTCGTGTCGTCCAATGGGCTAGATTTGTTTTCAGTTCCAACCAATAAACGTTTCTTAGGACATCACAAAACTCTCTTTCATCTTCAGTATTCATATTTATGTTAAAATCGCCGTTTAGCACAGTGTTGTATTCTTCACAATCGTCTCCTGCAGCCTGTTTGAAAGCATCCAATATGTCATTGGTTGTTTACCCTGGTTTTGCATGCAGCGCAGCCAAACGTATATTATTCATCAAATACATGACAGTTACGTGAATTCCTGTTTCATAATTGGCGTATTGTTGCATGTTTTCACCATAAATATACAACATAATAATTTCAACCTACAGGCCTTGGCATCGTTTTTTTTTTTTTTTTTTTTTTTTTTTTCTTGCTTCAACTCTAACCTTTGGGACCGTGCCAATCAGTTTGAGATAATCTTTATTTGAGATATTCAGCTGAATTAGTATTGAAAAAGATCCAGTTTGAACTGAAGGTGACAATTTCTGATTCTTAATTAAGACAATAAAAAAAGAAAAATATCCTTCAAATGATGAAATTATCTTTTATTCACAACTGAAGAAGTATTAATGGGATCTCTCTGGTCCCATATCTCAAATTAAACTCGCCAACTTAATGCATAACAAAATTAAAACTGTAAAAAACTGGAGAAAAAAAAGTTAAAACTAAAAAACTATTAAACAGCAGCGGTCGCCATAGCAACGCACGCAATGACGACGCATGCGCACTGCTTACACTATTACTCTTGAACACAGTTGATGACATCCGAATAAGGTGCGCACGCCATCAAACCCTAAACATCAACCATTTTGGCAATGGGTACAATGGGTAAAAGAGATTTTAACTATGAGCTGTAGACAAAATAAAACATTTTAAAAAATAATGAAATTCGATAAATTATTCGCTGCCATCAAACACTTGAATGTATGTTTCAAAGCACGACAAAAAAAATAATCTCTGATGAAAACAATTATTTGAATCTTTTTAAGTGATGACACAGGAATTGACAATTTAATTATTTCATGAAATTTTAATTTATGTAGCATTTCTTATACCTGCCGTTTTTTCCTCTATATAAATTAAAAAATCGTAACGGCCTCCACTGTGACTTTTCAGGTGATTCTTAACGTTACATTTTGTTTTGCTGCGCAAAAAACTGGAAGACTTAGAACTTGAAATTACGAAGATGTGAATGCACACTCAGTAGAATCGAGAGTTATCAACTGTTAAACTTGTAGTAATATAAATCACATAATATCATAAATTAAATGAAGAAAGAGACAATTCATAGAATAAATTCACAAGTTTGCAATAATAAATTATAAATAATTTATTTTTATCCATATTGCGTTTACTTAGAAAAAAAAAAATGCAGTCCCCGAAAAATTATGTTAAAATTCTCTTTAACACAACTTACATCTTTTAATTTTTAATTATTTGTAATAAATTAAATATATTTCAGTGAAATAAATTAAAAATAATATTATTTTTCAATTATTTTTGATAAATCTTACTTAATACTAAAAAATTAAATTGTCCAACAAAAAAAAAAATAATAATAATAAATAAATAAATAAATAAAAATCGCACATATTTTTTTGGCTTAAATGATTGAAAATATTTTATTTCCTCTAAATTACTACCTAAAGATAAACTAAATAACAATATATATCTTTTATTAATTAATAAATAGATAATACCTAATAATATATAAAATAAAAATATTTTAGTTTAAAATAATTTATTTTATTTCATCCCTGGTATTGAATAGCCGATCTGTACGGAATTTGTGGCTACATCAATATTCAGTTCTGGAATCTCGTTATTTTAAAACAAACCCAGAAGACAGGGGAACAAAAATTGAGTTAAACTCTCCTATATGGAAGCGTATTTCTCTCTCTGTACATATATATCTCTGTCTATCCTCTTTTTTTTTTTTTTTTTTCGTAATTCGCATGCGAAAATAGTAAAAACATTAGAACTATTGTGCAACACTCCGCAAATTAATTAAAACTTTTATTCAATTTATTTGGAAGAGCTAATACCCTTACCTGAAATAGTTGAAACAGAAATTTTTATGTGTAATTCAAGATAAGAGATAAAAACAGTTGGCGGTACTAAATTTTAGCACAAATATAAATCAAAATCTAAAAACAATCTTTAAAAAAAAAAACTATTGAAAACATTTAAAATAGCGAAAACATTTAAAATAGTGTATAGTTTAATGAAAGAACAATTTTTTTGAGTTTCATAAAACGAACATATGGCAATATATCAACATCCATTATCCTTTTTAAGACAGATTTCTAATTTTTGATAGTGTTTTCTTTTAATAACACCTTGCTTTTTTTACCCTTGATAAAATAAGTTTCATTTTTCTTTAAAAGAAAAAAGAATCTTAACACACTTTTTGCAATTAGGCTCTGTGAAATTGATGTCTCATTGGTCTGCTTAAGTGGGACATGTGACGTCCCACTCAGGGAGAATGAGACATGTGATGTTCCACTGTTAAAACAACGTAAAAGAATATTAATAATGATTTAATTATTACGCAAAATAAGTTTTTTTAGCTCTGTTTCAGTTATTTTCCTCGCGAAATGATGTATAAATCATAAATCTTCTCATACATTTAATTTCTTCGTTTTGCAAGTGCTGTCAATCATCGAAATAGAAGGATGTAAGTTCAAAAGACTGTAATGCGCAAATCTTATGTTAAAATGGAATCTATTTAACTAAGTAGTCTATTAGAGCTTCTGTCGGGACATATTCAGCAACAAAAAAAAATTTAAAATATTCTTTATTTTATTCTTCATTCCTCACATCCAAGAAAATAAGTGTAAAAATTAATCTATAGCATTCAATAATTTAAAATTAATTTTAATAGATGGCAGCACTACTAGAGTTACCCTAATGGCATTTTCTTCTAATTATTTCATTTGATAAATAAAATATATTTTTTTTATTTACAATTATGTAACATCTTATATTAATATTCCAACACCATCAGAAAAATAATTTTCTTTTTTAAAAATCAGATTACTTAAATCAGTTTTTATAATTAGACGTGAAAATTGAATAGACAAATCAGACATGTTAAATGGTCACTGTAAAAAGAAATGGAAATAATAATAATAATAATAATAATAATTGTTCGCTGAAGAAGAAAGAATGGCAAAAATATTGGCAATTTAACGAGAATTTTTACACTTCATTTTTAATTATAATTTTGCACTTTATTTTTATTTTATCTCATTTCATGAGTTCTATATACTTGCAGCTTATGCGTAGTTAATGAAACTTATTAATTCTCTTCGTTTTCCCCTCTTTTCTTCTTGTCTTTATTGTGCTTATATATATATATAATTTTCAGATAATTTTTCAGTAAACGGTGCAAAAAAAGATAGAAACCTTTCCCAATCATTTTTAGATTGTTTTTTGAATCATAAATTATTTTACGTTAACAATTTGCATAAGTTATGCAAAATTAAGCAGCTAGTTTTAATTTTAAGAAAAATGAATGCAGCATTTTCCAATGTATTAACATGAGACACATGCAAATATTCGATGGACTTCTATAAGAAATAACACATTTGTTGTTGTGTATTGTCTTACAGTATTTTTATTTTTTGGTATAAAATAAGTTTCACTACCAGAATCTGCATGTAGTATTAGTCTACTCTCATATAATAGATGGCAGCACCAGAAATATGAGAAACATAAAAGTTGCAAAATTTTTTCTTGCTCATCCATTCTATTATAAATTTTTCTATACATTGTTATAAATTATTTCTAATATAAATTTTTTGTTTCATTAAAGTATGTTGCTACCACGATAAAATCTATTCTACTGTAATTAAATTAATTTCATTTAAAAGTGAATGCGGCTATATTGCAATATTAAATGGGTGTCATAAATTGTTTTGATGGTTTACTAAAATGTATAAAAGTAAATGTAAAAAATGTAGTGAAAAATAGTTCCCTTTTCTGCATTATGTTTATATGAATAGCCATGAATATGTCCTCACCGAGTTCGAGGGTCTTTCCGACCAGATGGCACTCTGAAACTCTTTGTTAATATCTACAATGCGTTGTGATATATTTCATTCTCTAAATATAGTACTAAACGTGATTGGTAAACATTTAAAAAATATTGTAATGTTATTTTAATTTTTGAAAGATTTCAAAAGTTTGCGAAGTGATATTTATTTTCTTGGTTTCACGAGATTAAAAATTTTGCTTCCACTATGTCAAAAAGATTTGAAATTAAAAACTGTAATTCTGTTGGAAAAATCTTTTTTTTTTTTAATTCTTATTAAAGTATTTTATTTGAACAATAGAAGATATCCATAATCAGCCTTACCAGCAGCGAATCGGTATATGTGATTTCTTCACAACCAAGAACGCATTACAGCTAAGCAAACTATGCAGAGATCAGTTTTTTTTACTTCCGACATCATCTGTAACTTCTCACCCCACTTCCCATTCTTACCCCTATCTCCCCAGAAGACAGGGGAACAAAAATATGTAGGTATTTAATCTTTCTTTAGGTGAACGAAATTTCTAACTCATATTATGATATATCTAATAGTATGAAGTTGTTGTTGTTGTTGTCATCGACCATTAAGGCAGAGGTGGAGTGATTGTTCTTGTTCACCAGTGGAGCCCTCTATGGCCAAGAATTCGATTTCTGCCACACTCATACCTCTATCCCGATTATAGGGATAACACATTCATACATCTATTCATTCATCCACAGATTGTAATTTTGACCTGAACCAGAGAACTATTTATCTCCAATTTTGTACCCCTAGAGGAATTGTTTTGCTATTGAAACATAGAGGACTTTGTGACTTGACGGATTTAACGTTCACCAGTCACCATTTACAACACGGTGAGTCTTCGACCAGCTGAATTCATACTCCCGTTCTCGCAAAGGCGAGTCAAGCACCCTACCAACCAGGCTATCCCGGCCGCAAATTGCCAAACCATACCATAGATTGGAAAGTGTTGGCGAAACACTATTGGCGTTAAAGGAGCGTTCTCGCCAAACAGCTGTGCGCTTATGTTTTTGTTTTGTTTTCGGTATCACGTATCTATCATTCACCAAGTTATATATGGGTGCAACATTTCAGAGTTTCAAGTCAGCGGGTCTTCATTAGATTCTTCTGCATTAAATTAAACATAAAGCGTATTTTTTAGTTATAGCGCCGACATAATCGTTTGCATCTGTTAACATAATTGTGTTTATTAGTGTTTTTTAGAAGGTCGTAATAAAACTAAGATAAAAAATATTTATATTATTACCTCCATTACCCCTTCTATATTTTCATAACTTTCATTAAATGTATTTCGAGTAGTGAACTTCCTTACCTACTAATCGACAAATTAAAATTAATAATTTCGCAATAACTTTTAATCCTTAATAATGAAATGATTATTACAATAAAGTTTGTCTACTTAAAAGATTTTTAAAAAATTTTTTTATTGTTTAGCAGAGACTTTATTTCCAATTCTATATTCATTAATTAAACTTAATGGTTCTGCTCGATAACCATCTACAATTTTTTTTTAAATTTTATTTAATTTTCAGTTATTATGGAATTCTTTAAATATTTTTCGACGTAGAGATTATTTAGCAATAATACGAAAAGCTGAAATTTATAAATGTATAATATTTATAAATGTTTAAAAGAATTTTTAGCAGCTATTTTGTACTAATTAATTTAGTTGAAATGTTCATTATGCACAGTTTTATAATAATCGTAAAATTCATTGAACAATTGAGTATTACATTTTAAAATGCAAGTAGAATTCAATAGTTATTTCATTTTATAATTGTAAAACGGTAGATAAGTAACTTCGTCATAAAGTTTAACATGATAAGAGAACATTATACGATAGCTTTATAATGAAAAAACAACAATTTTAAACTTTTTGTGGAAAAGAAAGAAAAAAAACTAAATTTTTTCCTGTCTTCGGTGTTAGCGATTAGAGAGTCTTTTATCGTATAAATATTAAGTCAGTATTGTTCCCTTTTAAATAAAAATGCATTTTGCTCCGGGAAAAAAAATTACTTGAATTTTGTTAATATAAATTCCCTAATTATTGTAGCAAAAACTTTTAAATTTCTAATCAAACTTTCCTTTATTATAATTTTGTGTAAATAATTATTATTAATAATATAGATGACTATTAAAATGAATTAATTGAGAATGTCCAATTTTAATGAATTAACTGTTTACGCAATCAGATTAATAACTTTTTTCATAATTTACAAATGGAGAAACAGTCTTTTACAGTTTAAAAGTGAAGAGAAAAATAAAGTTGAGATTAAATTTATAAAGTAAGCATAACCCGAAGGCCTTGAAGTAATGACATTAAAATCAAAATTTCTAAAGAATAAAAATCACGCTTTAGTTTACAGTGAGCAGTAAACAAGAAATCTAAAACTAACTTTTGATCTAATGATCAGATGTTTACGTTCTAGGACTTAAACTTTAGATTTAGAATTTCCTTAATTCCCTACCAGTATTGTAAGATATTTACTTTTCACCTAATTTGTAAAATTAAAAAGTTTAGAATTCCTTACAAAATCACTCAGGCGAAGTTATTGTGTTTTATTTAAATATTATTTAGAAAGAATTTTTCTAAAAGTATTTCATTTAAAGTTTTTATCTAACTTTGGTTTTTTTATTTATCTATAGTTATTGAAAGTTAAGTTGATGATTTTTAAGTTGAAATGAATGTCACCCTGTTTTGCATATTATAAAAATTATTTCAAAAGAAATGTATAATTTGACGTTAAACACTCAGGACTTACAATTATAAATCAAACAATCACTACATTTATTTATTAAAAAACACTCTTATGACCTGATAATAATCCTAATAATAATCTAAGTCTTAAATGTGAGTTCTTTATAATTCATAATTTATTTAAACTCAGCACATACATCTAACCTCTGTTGTCGCCAATGGCTCAATTTTATAGTTTTTCTTTTATAAATTTTCTGATATTTTCATATGAAGGATAGTATTAAGTTCGAGAATTAAAAATTTGTGTTTAAAAAAGTTGTTAAAAATTATAATTATTATTAATATTTGACAACCGGAAATTTTTAATTGAAAGTTGACAATTTATTTAATTATGTTATTTTTTAATTAAGTTATTTTTTAATTATATTTTTAATTACCAAACTCATATAACAGTATTTAGGAATCTATAAATTTATGTTACGTATGATCGTTGCAGAATGACCTTTACGCAATATATGTAAATTAAATATATTTTTAAAATTGTGCATTTTCTATTAATTGCATTTATTATTCTTATATTAAAAGAGTATCAAGGTATCTATGACCTCCATAATGAATGAAGTATTTACAGACTTTTATATATATTAAGAAATTGAATCAATTTTTCATTAAGTTTAAGATCTCATCTCACTGCAAAAAAAAGAAATGTAATAAATATTTTTTTTACAATAAATGCTTCTAGTAATGAAACAAACGCTTTCAATCTTTATTTTAAAAATATCGATTATTTCGTTTGCAAGAAACTATTACTTTAAAGCGTGATAATATTTTTGAATACTCTAATTTTTTTTTCTAGTTAATAATATGTCTTTGTTAATTTCTAAAAAAAATCTTTATAAAAAAAGTTTACATTATTCTTTTATAGAGAATATTGATTTAATAGAGAATATCTCTAAAATAAAACAGGTTATGTTTTCTTACAATAAAAGTTAAATATAATTAATTCTTCAAAATAGCGTGCCAATAAAACATGGTATTAAAATGTTAGGTTATTTTTTGTCATTGGTTCATTAATAAAATATTTTTATTTCTTCGCAAAACACAATTCTTGTATAAAAAAAAAATTAAAAATTAAATCTGTTATATCAAAAAACAAGATCGTTTTATAAAATATAAATTATTGCGTTTAATGAAATATAAATACAGTGTATTTGTAAAGTGATCCTAACAATAAAAAAGTTATTTTATTTTTTAATTCTCTACAAAAAGGAATTAATGAGTTATTTTTATTCATCATGGCTAGTCGAGGAGGAGAAAAAGAATATCGAATTACACTGTTTAGGTTAATGTAATTTCGTTCTTCCACTACATTTACGCGTAATCTATCGCCAAATCCAACTGCAATCGCCAAGTTTCCAATCTATGGTACTGTTTGGCAATTCGCATCTTGGCCTATTAGTATGAAGTCACAACGGAATGTACAACTATTAACAGTAAAATAAAAGTTGTGTATTACTTGCCATGAATGTGTGTTGATATTATGGTGATATTAGTGATAATGACCTCAAGCAATAACATTAAGCTAAATGATACTTAATATAGTTAATCTTTATCGTGGTAGGATGGACTTCTAAATGTCTGTTTAGCTTAATCTAACAACGTAAAGACACCGGAAGAGGCTGCAAATAATAATAAACAACAAAAATTCGGATTTGTTTTAGATCAATTAACTGTGACAGTAGATTTCTTTCAATTTTGAGCACGATTTCAGAGTTATGATCAGTACATATTTTCTGATCATTTACCCTCTTACCCTATAAAACAATTAACTTAATTAAACTCTATTTCCCTATAAAACAAGAATTGATGGAAGAAACAAACAAAAATTAGAACTAAAGTAGTTATACATATGACATTTTTTTTAATGTACAATTAATAATAATAAATATAACATCTTGAGTTATTATTTTGGTTAGAAACTGTTTAGTTATCGACCGATTTTTTATTTGAAAAAAAAATAATAAATAAAATAAAACGAAGAAAAGTAAATAAACAACGAACAAATAAGAAAGAAGAGATGGATGGATATGAATGAACTCAAAGAGAGTTCATTCATATTCTGGCGTTACAATATAATTTGCAGTTTTCACCAAGTCTCCGAGACTAGACTACAAAGAACTAGACTATAAGAACAAAATTGTTATAGGCCATTTAGTCAGGATGGCCAGTCGTAATTCTGCAATCGTATCTTACCTAAGTTGGCTACAGCTTCTTTACGGGAACTTGTGGTAAAACATTTTCCAACAGTCTTACAAATTAGAACAGAATTACTTGAGGTTCTTTTAGTTTTGAGATTTAATCATGATTAATATTTAAAGATGAATGTTTGTGATGTTTAAGAGGAAGATGTTTAAATACAATTACAATCCACAAAGGAAACAAAACATAACCTTGCCACCAACCTAATATATTAAACTTCAATAATTTTGTTTGATTTTAACAATTGGACTTAGATCTGTTTGAATTACAAAATTTCATTCATACAGCATTGTTCAATCGTTAATATTCAGTACTAATTTAATCTTTAATATTCAGTATTATTAAAATCAGTACTGTTAAAAGAAATACTTACTTAATACACAGATGTATTAAGTATTTCTTAAACACTGACACGATCCCCACGGGGTACTGAACATAACTTTTACACTGACCTAATATATTGAATAAACACAATTTTTTTTTCTATTTCAATGTTTTGGCTTAAACACATTTGAAATTACAAGTCTTCTATTTGTAGAGATTCATTTTTTGTTATTTTTAACTGTTATCTTAACAGTTTTGGTTGAGAACGTAACTGTAAAACGAAATTATGTTTTATAAATCAGAAGTTTTTAGGTGTGTTACGGTTGGGTCATAAATTTAACTTTCTTTCTAAAAATAAAAGCTCCAACTCGAGTTATTTTAATTCCACTCTCATTATCGAATCGATCGAAGATGAATCGGTTTCACGTGATTGAACTTTGCATACAAGCGTAATTTGTTTCCCTTAAAAAAAAAACACAGTTATTTGTTTTTCTTTCTTTTTTTTTACTTCGAAAATGTAAAGAAAAATTCTTATTTAAATAAAAGTAAGAATAAACGAAAAAAAATAGAGTACAGTTTCTTTATTTTTTTATACAAGAAGGATTAAAAATTAAGAAACTATTTTAAAATCACGTCACTTCAATGCAATTGTTTATAAATTTGTTTTCCATTTCACTTCAAAAATGTAAATTAAAAATTCTTATTTAAATAAAAGTAAGAATAAACGAAAAAAAAATTGGAGTACTGTTCTTTCATTTTTTTTTTTTTTTTTTACAAGAACTATTTTAAAAGTACTTCTCTTTATTGTGATTGCTTACACATTTGTTTTTTTTTTTATTTCGAAAATGTAAAGAAAAATTCTTATTGAAATAAAAACAAGAAAAAACGAAAAAAAATAGAATACAGTTTCTTTATTTTTTATTCAAGAAGGATTGAAAATTAAGAACTATTTTTAAATTACTTCCCTTCATTGTGATTGTTTACACATTTGTTTTTCTTTTTATTTCGAAAATGTAAAGAAAAATTCTTATTGAAATAAAAACAAGAATAAACGAAAAAAAATAGAATACAGTTTCTTTATTTTTTTATTCAAGAAGGATTAAAATTAAGAACTATTTTAAAATTACTTCTCTTCATTGTGATTGTTTACACATTTGTTTTTCTTTTTATTTCAAAAATGTAAAGAGAAATTCTTATTAAAAAATAGAGTACAGTTCTTTTATTTTTTTTTATACAAGAACGATTAAAAATTAAGAACTATTTTAAAATTACTTCGCTTCATTGTGATTGCTTACACGTTTGTTTTTTTTTATTTTGAAAATGAAAAATGAAAAATTCTTATTTAAATAAAAATAAGAAATAACGAGAAAAAAAATAGAATACAGTTTCTTTTTTTTTTTTATTCAAGAAGGATTAAAAATTAGGGAACTATTTTAAAATTACGTCACTCCAGTATGATTGCTTTCACATTAGTTTTTCTTTTTACTTCGAAAATGGAAAGAAAAACTCTTATTAAAAATAGAGTTTATATTTTTTAAATTATTTTATTTTTTTTAAACAAGAACGATTAAATATTAAGAGCTATCTTAAAATTTCTTCGCTTCATTGTGATTGTTTACACATTTGGTTTTCTTTTTATTTCGAAAATGTAAAGAAAAACTCTCATTTAAATAAAAATAAGAATAAACGAAAAAAATAGAATACAGTTTCTTTATTTTTTTATTCAGGAAGGATTAAAAATTAAGAAACTATTTTAAAATTACGTCGCTCCAGAGTGATTGTTTTCACATTTGTCTTTCTTCTCACTTCGAAAATGGAAAGAAAAACTCTTATTAAAAATAGAGTACAGTTCTTTTATTTTTTTAAACAAGAACGATTAAATATAAAGAGCTATTTTAAAATTACTTCGCTTCATTGTGATTGTTTACACATTTGATCTTCTTTTTATTACGAAAATGTAAAGAAAAATTCTCATTTAAATAAAAATAAGAATAAACGAGAAAAAAAATAGAAAACAGTTTCTTTATTTTTTTTATTCAAGAAGGACTAAAAATTAAGGAACTATTTTAAAATTACGTCAATCCAGTATGATTTTTTTCACATTAGTTTTTCTTTTTACTTCGAAAATGGAAAGAAAAATTCTTATTAAAAAATAGAGTATAGTGTCTTTATTTATTTTTTTTACAAGAAGGATTAAAATTAAGAAACTATCTTAAAACCTACCTTAACTATCTTAAACTATCCTAAATTTCGTCGCTTCGGTGTGATTGTTTACACTTAGTTTTGTGATTGTTTACATTCTTTCGAAAAATAAAAGCTTCAAGTCGTGCGATTTTAATTCTACTCTCATTATCCAATCAATCGAAGAAGAATCGGTTTCACGAGATTGAACTTTGCACACACGTGTCGTTAACAATAAAAAATAGTTATTTTTTCTATTTTTGCTTCAAAATGTAAAGAAATTTTTTTATTTACTTATCTTAATAAGAATAAATGGAAAAAAATAAGAGCACAGTTTCTTTATTTTTTTTTAATATATAAGAAGGATTTAAAATTACGAAACTATCTTAAAATTAAGTTGCTTCAGTGGATTGTTTACATTAAATTTTGTGATTACTTACACTGAAAAGTATGATTTAGTTAGTAAAAATTCAAAACCTAATGTAGCTTAGCTTCGTACCTGATGACGATGTTCAGTCTATAAGCTTAAATCGTTTTTAGACCACAACAAGCAGAATTTAATGGCTATTTAGGAGAAAAATCAAATTCATATTTAATCAAAATTCCAACAAATTTTCGACTAACTGCAGTCCTCTTATCGTATCTGAAGCATTATGCTAAACTGCAGTGTAAGTTTCCGTCATTTCTTACAAGATAGCGGTCAGAATCGGAAGCAGACATATCATCAACACAAGAAAAATATCGTCAATTAAATTTTTCATCAAGTATCTAAGAATTCAAATTTCGATTATTTAATAAATTCATATTTCTATAGTATAATATAAAGTTGAAATGTCTCTCACGCACATATAGAATTCCTTGTTTCGCTTTAGCGAATGATGTCAGATATGTTTTGTTAAATTTTTCAAAGTAGCATGATCAGAAAATATTCTTAAAGAGATATCAGTTTCAAGAAATGTTAAGTGTATTAAACAAGAATAATAGAATGAACTTAAAAAGAATAAGATAATATGTTGAAAAGTGAAAGGAAGAGCAGAAAAGAGATTGGGAGAAGGAATGAAAAATATTATAAACAAGAATAATAGAATGAATTAAAAAAGAATAAGAGAATGTATTGAAAAGTGAATGGAAGAGCAGAATGGAGATTGGGAGAAGGAATGAAAAACAAAAAGATAAAGGCATGGAGAAAGATGATTATGATGAGAAATTGAAACAAGGGGAAAAAAAGACAAAGAGACACCAATAAAAATAGAAAGGGTGAGTAGAAATTAACCCAGGAAGCAAGGAATGAATAAAAATAAACAAAGGAAGATGGAGGAGGAAGGGTGAGAAGAAAATAAGAAAGAGAGAGGAAAGAAATAATGAAAGGAAAAATCAAGGGAAGGCAGAAACGATGGAAGAAGGTAACACTAGAATGGAGGAAGACAGATATGGGCGAAAAGACAATTGGAAAAAGAATGGGGTGGATAAAAAAAGGATAGTAAAGAATTTAGAAACAAGAACTAGAATAAAATGAAAAAAGGGAATAAAGAACGAAGAGAATAAAAAGGGCTCGAAAAATGAACAAAGAAGAAAAGAGAGAAAAGCGAAAAGGACGGAGATAGGAACAAAGTTATTTCATGTTGACTTATTTTATTTAAAAAGTTGAGAAGATAAACGGATCAAAATTTAAGAAAAATTTGCAGAATGTTTTCAAGGTACAAAACACAAATCAAATTAAAAAATATACCAATGTTCTCATGTCCATAAATTAGGATAATACCTGCTCCAGGAAATAAAAGTTTTGGTTCGTTTACTATATAAATTCACAAATTATATGGTTGGGATCTTTCTCAATAAATTTTCTTGATATTACAAGTACTCATTATAAAAGTTTTGGTTAGTTTATATTATAAACTCAGCCGTCCAGGTGGTTAGCGTGTCTGACTGCACAGCCGGTGGTTGCGGATTTGAATCCCGCTCAGGGCATGGATGTTTCCTTCTCTCTGTGTTAAGTCCTTTCTCCTTTGTGTGATTGTGTGAATGTGACCAGCCATATAAACGGGTTTGTGGTTTTGTGACGTGGGCGACGCTGCTCCACCACCGTGGCTTCGCCACAGGTGCCCACTGGGTAACGAGAAGAGAGTAGCAGTCCTGGCATATGAGGCCAATGGGACAACACATCCCAAGTGCCCGCCATTAAAAAAATATAATAAAAAAATATTATAAACTCATAAAATGTATGGTTCGAAATTTTTTCAATAAATCCTCTTGAACTTACAAGTATTATTAATAGAAGTTTTGGTTAGTATACATTATAAACTCATTCCTGTATATTACAAAAAAAAAAAAAAAAAAAAAAAAAAATTATTAACAAATCGAAGAGTCTTGCAGCTTCCGAAAAAAAAAATTCTTTTTAAAAAAATATCTACTATCAGATAATGTAAGTGTGAGTTAGCAAACTTGTAGTTCCTACGTTTTATATTACAGTACAATACAGGAAATTGTTTGAATTATAAATTATAGATTTTGCTCCCTTGAAAGCTCTCTTAGTCATCGAACAACAAACAGCTTCACAATTGAATTGAACCTTAGCTATGAAACTTAAACAGAAAGATAACCCATAAGAATGACTATCAGTGATCTCCCCACGAATTGAAAATTACTATATTGTGTTGTTTATTTATGATAAATTCTCTCTTGCACACTAATTTAATGATTGGTCAATTGCTAACAACTCATTAATTCTTCGTACTGTCATATTAGATTTAAACCGGTGTTTCAGCTCAATTTAGCTTGTAATAGTATACCTGTCTCTCACCGAAATGCTAACGTAGATTATCTTCCCAGGTCGATAGGTCAACTGTTGGAATCATCACGCCATTGGGGTTATCATGGGAAGTTTCTGTGGTTTTTCTCTCCATGTAACGCAAATGTGAAATACTTCCTCCAAAAAGTTCTCAACAAAGTTTTGATTACTCAAATGTTTCATACAGGTGACCCTTTAGTCGAATATCGATCATCATTTTCCCGTGGTAGCTTAAGGGATAGAGAGCTTGCTTCCCAATCAGGTTTCCCGGGTTCGAAACCCAGCGATGGCTGGGTTTCCGCACCCGGCTTAGACTGATTGTAGTGCTGACTTAAAATATCCTCAGTGGTAGACGGTTCATGGGTTAGAGCAGGGGTCGGCAAACTTTTTTTGATCATCGACCCCTATATAATTTTTCGAAATCTCCATCGACCCCCATAAAAGTAATTTTCTGTTAATTAAAATAAAACTCTACTGTGTTTGTACATTTAATTTATGATTTTAAACATTTATTAATGTAATAGTACATTGCGTAACAATAGTTTTATAAAAAAAATATATTAATGTTGAAATTTAAATACCTTAATATTTATAAAATAATAAGTAATTATGAATAAGTAGAAATAATAAGTAAAGTAACTACAGATTTATTGCTTCTTCATCAATAAGATGGGTGTGCCTGGTGTTTTTTTTTTTTTTTTGAAAGGTTCGCTATATTGGGTTCAAAATTGGTCAATTTTAATTTTCGTGGAAAAAAAAACACAAAGTGTGCTATAATTTTGTCGCGGGCTGTACTAATCCATATTATTAATGCTTACCTTCTTTTTTTACATGCATTGATAATTAAAGTTGATTTCTAAACTAAACGAATGGTTTTATCGAAACAATAACTAATTATCCAAAACTATAAAAGCTTTATTAATGACACTGCAAATATTCAACACTGTTTACAGTTTGCAAAGATAGCTGAAACTGCTTATGATATTTGCGTTTGTAACGTCAATGCTCGTCACACGTGACATTTGGACAAGCGCACATATGCATCTGACTTATAAACTGTGCTGAGTTCGTGCCACTCCGCGCTGGTACATAAATACTTGTTTCACCCGAATAAATATACGTTTATTAATTTATGTTCTATAAAGAAACTGATATTAAGTCAATTAGAAAAAAATTCACAAATTTTACATACTCAATTAGGTATGTGTGATTTTCCGATTTGGATCGACCCCTTGGCTCAGATCGACCCCCGCTTTTGTTAAATAGACCCCTTTGGCGACCTCTGGGTTAGAGTCTCCTCGTCGTTAGACTAATCGTTTGATGTGGTTTTCCTTTCCATGTAAAGCAAATGTGCATTAGTTCTCTTGTCTTCTGGATTGGGTTCAAAATTAAAAGGCTACGGAGTTGAACATTAGTAGTCGTAAACTCAAAATTGGGTCGGCTGTTCAATGACGATTATGAAATAAAATCATTTACCCGAAAATCGGTCGGCTGTTCAACACCAGCATCGGTTACAAAATAAAAATCAAACATAAATATAACTTTACGTATATTTTTATGCACCTACTTAAAATATCCATTGCTCAACGAGTTCACCTATGCTATGCCGCAATAAGAACTAACCATTAATTAGATTAAGTTATCGCTATAGAAAACTATTTATCAATTAAACTATGAGTTCAAAAGCATAATAATGATTTCTCTATTTAAACATAATTTTTCTTAGAATGTTCGAAAAAATCCCCGTCAGGGAGTTAAAAAAAATTTTTTAATTTATTTAAAATCAATTAATAAAAATGTCCAACAATTGGCTTATCAAGCATAAAAACATAAATTCGTTAAAATAACACCTATTAAATAATCACCACGGAATGCTGCTTTAGTAAATTACGCTTTTTTTTAAATCAATAATAACAATTAACCCAACTTAAACAAGATTCTTTAATTTGAAAAGCAATTAGGGAACAGGAGAAACAAGAAGAAACTTGAATTCCGTTTCGGGCGAAACGCGATAGGTTCGTTGTACGAATCTGTTTCGTTATTCTCTTGAACGATGAGGCAGGGTGGTGCAACAAGAGGGGGCGGGTAAATGACACCTTCCAGAGAAATTTATTTGAAATCGGAATTCGCTGTCTCCAATTCTTCTGAGCCCATCGGTCCCTGTGCTTTTGCCGCTTTTCTCCCCTTAACTGAGCAATGTAACCCACCGAGTTTTCCTTATTGGCACAGTTCCCGAGGTTTCTATCTAATCTATACCAGCAGTTCTCTGTTTAGCGCTGTGCCCGGAATTTCTAGAAAAGAAATTTTGGAAGAAAAAAAAATAAAGGGGAAAAAATGGGCAAATGGTGAATTCTGAAAGAAGTCATATTCTAGCTGTCACGAAGCATAGCCAAATGAACTTAAAATTTCATTTTTTCTTTTGTGATAAGCTTTTCCGTTGTATTATAGGTCAACGAGAATGGGACACAACCATTTCTAGAACAAAGCAAAATATTATATTAAAGTTAATAGGATAGCTGAAAATAAAAACTATTTTAGTCCTTGTTTTCATAAAAATAAATATTATATTTTCTCCTGGTATATATTTCTGTTTAATCCTATATAAGTAAGCGAAATTGAAAGAAAAAATTAAATCAGAGTTTTTTTAGTTAAAAAATTCAACACAAAAAATTGGACAAATTACGAATTGTAAAAGTAGTTATATTCTCACTGTCACGATTCATAGCCAAATGAATATTCATTTTTTCTTTTGTGATTAGCTTTTCCGTTGTATTGTAAGTAAACGAGAATGGAACATAACCATTTTTAGAATCAAAGCAAAATATTATAATTTAGTTAGGAGGGGAACTGAAAATGGAAATTATACGATTCCTTATTTTGATAAAGCTGAATATTAAATGATTTCCCCCAGAAAAATGTTCATAGCAAATCATAAATAAGTAAACAAATGAATTCGAATTTTTTTAGTTGGAAAGTTCTAAAGTTTTATAAAAACTCAAAATATTTTTCAGCTAATTTTAAGAGAAGTTGCATCATAATTTTTTTTATTTTTGCCAACGAGAAAGGGAATAACTATTTTTAGAAGAAAGCAAAATATTATAATCTAGTTTGAAGGTGAACTAAAATTGAAAATTATATGAATTCCTATTTTTGATAAAGATCAATATTATATCTTCTCTTAAAAAATATTTTTATTAATTCGAAATAAGTAAACGAAATTAAAAGAAAACATTGAATCAAAGTTTTTTTTCAGCTTAGAAGCTCAATTTAACAAAAAAGGGCAAATTCTAAAAGAAGTCATATTCTCATTTTTACGAAGCATAACCAAATGAACTTAAAATCTCATTTTCTTCCTTTATGCTAAGCTTTTCGGTAGTATTGTAGATCAACAAGAATGGAACATAACTATTTTTAGAACAAAACAAAATATTATTATCTGAATAGCAAGTGAACTGAAAATTATAATTATATGATTCATTATTTTAATAAAGATGTGTATAAAATTTTCTCCAAAAATATTCCTGATAAATCATGAATGAGTAAGTACAATTTAAAAAAAAATATTTTTTTTGTTTTCAGTTTGAAATTTCTAAGCAACTCTAAATATTTTCAGCTCATTTTAAAAGTAGTAGCATGATATATTTTCTTACTTTTGTCGTTAAAGATAAGTATTTGAATATTTAAGAAAAAAAGTCATTGAATAATTATAAAAAAAGTAAGTAAACTATAAAAGAAAAACAATAAATATAGAAAAAAAACAGCATTTTAGTTTGGAAGATCTGAGCTTATTTTTTAACTAAATTTTCCAGATAAAACCATTTTTAGAGTACTTACATAATATGCGTTTTTTTTCTGATGTTGAAAACGGGGAACCTCTCCAGGAAAATATTACTTCTTTATCATAAGAAAGTAAGTAAAAACAGCAAATATATATAAAAAAAAGTTTTTAATTTCAAAGAAATTCTGAACAATTTCCTACTAATTTCTAATTTAAAAAAATTATTAATTAGTTGCAGCTTGAAGAACTTCATTCTATCAATCAATACTAATCATTGTTCATCATGAAGAAAAAAAAGTGTTCCGACAAAATGATTGTTGGTGCGAGAAAATCTTTTAAAATTTAATGCCGTTGATATCTGACAATAAGTTAATTAGCTTATTCTTTGCGTATTACCAAATCTCTTTTGTTTTGCACTTTGTCTTTCCCCTATCAGACAGAAAAGGGATCTTATATTTCTGCCATACTCTTACAGAGAATTTTATGAACGTAATTTACTTATTTATGGAATAAAATGAATAAGGAAATAAGCTAAAAAATATTTTAATCAGCTTCTTCTATATGCATGACACTCTCTCAATTCTCATCCACAAAAATATGAAGGTGTCGTTAACATACATATACGTTAGTATTCTTTATATAGTTGCAATTTAAGAGAATTTCCCTCCCTCTCATCAGAAAAACAAAGGATTCTGCATAGTGCAAGTTAACCTTACAAAGAATATTATTATCGCAACTTACTTATTTATGTAATGAAATAGATAAGAAAATTAGCATAAAATTTGATTAATCAGCTTCTTCTATGCATGCCACTCTCCCAATTCTAGACACTAAAAATATGAAGGCTTAGACAGCATACAGGTATTTTAATATTTCTCATATTATTGCTCTTTAAGAGTCTTCTTCTCTTCAGGCAGTGAAAAGATTCCAAACTCTTCAAGTTAACATTATTATGAGTGTTTTTTAATGTATTTTCCCCTATTTATGAAATGAAATGAATAAAGAAAAAACCTACACTCAATCAATCAAGATGATCCAGTTTTCTCATATGTATTTTGGGTTGTCATCAGCATAAAATTAATTTAAAAAAACTTGTGATAGCTTTATTACGATCACTGGTTACCCATTGGTCAAATGCTTCTTTTTTTTCTGGTTTGACTTTGATAAACACCACAACATTTCAATTCATGGGTTGCAAAAACTGTCTCAATTGATGTTTGTCGTCGGATAGGTTCTATATACATGCTTCAAGACGTCACAAAATACTTTTCCTTCTTCAGTTTTCATATTTATGTTAAAATCACCGTCAAGACAGTAATTATAAGTTAATAATAAAAAGAATATGAAAATGCTTTAAATTATTATTATGTAAATGCATTAGAATAAAATAAAAAGAAAAAGAAAAATTCTAATCTAAAGCAGCGGTCGTTCTAATCTTCAAGAAGTTTCAGAGCATCTTACAGATGTTACATTATTCTCGACTTTGTTGAAATTAAAAGATTAATCTAAGGGATCTCTCTTCTTTAGACAGAAAATGGATTTTAAATTCTTCAATTTAAATTACCGAGAATTGAATGAATGTAAATTTCTTATTCACTTAACAGTTACTTAATATTTGATTTAATATTTGAGATAAATTTTATTTCACTTTACTTATTGAGACAAACTATTCGACTTTTTTTTAACAAATTTTAGGATTACTAATTTAGATATTTTCTAATTTAGGATATTGATAATTCGGGATGATGTTTGTCAAAAATGTGATAATATTTTTGTACACTTATGACACATTATTTGTGCTCTTTGTCACATTATTTAGCTTTATACACATAAAGCACACAAATTACACTTTCTTTACATGAATCTTCTCAAAATTATAATTATTACATTGTAAATGTTTTCAAAATTACATGCAGTTTTAAAATATGAGCACTAAGTTTAATTGTTCACTATAAAATGAAAGGAAAAATACTGCAAAATACTAGTTATTTTACACAAATAAGGATATTATTTTCATAAAATTATCTATAACTTATCGTGAACGAAGTATATTCCATTTTTCACTCTGAAAAGAATTTTACTTAAGAGTAAAGTCTTCTTCATAAGTCTGAAGATAATTTTACTTAAAAGTTCTCTTCATCAGTCTGAAGAGAATTTTAATTACGACAAGTTCTCTTCACCCGTCTGAAGACAATTTTACTTAAAAGCTCTCTTTATAAGTCTAAAGAGATATTTACTTAAAAGTAAAGCCTCTTTGAGTTCTGACCGGAATTTTACTAAAAAGTGAAATTCTCCTTCAGACTGAAAACGGATTGTACTTTAAATAAGCATTGTACTTTAAAAATGCATGCAGGTTATTAACAGTTATTTTTCGTTTTCAAACATACAAAAAATGATTGGAAATCTATGAAACATTTACTTTTTGTATTTAAAAAATATCGTGCCTTTACATAAATTAACTAAAAATACTATACAGATTTTATCTGCTCTCTACTTATAATTAATTCTTTACTATTTGAAGTTAAAGAAATCATCTTTACTTGTCATCTCTACTAATCATCTCTACTGTCATACTAATCATCTCTGTAGCATGCTTCATGGTTTTTTGAGAAATAACAAAAGAGTAAGTTGCCTCAACCGATAAATAAATAAATAAACGAATGAATAAAGTTTCTTCAAAATTATATAAAAGATTATAAATTTTCAGCAAAATCAGCTAAAAATTAGAATTGACAACTGGTTCTAATTTTTTTCAGCAAAATTACAGAAAGCGCAAGGCTAGAATCCTCCACTGTCTCGTTTTCTTTGTAATCATTCTTCCCTCAATCATTATTGCTTTCAAACAGTTCATTCCTCAATCATTACTGCTTTCAAGCAGTTCATTCCTTAATCATTACTGCTTTCAAGCAGTTCATTCCTTAATCATTACTGCTTTCAAGCAGTTAATCCCTAATAATTACTGCTTTCAAGCAGTTCATTCCTCAATCATTACTGCTTTCAAGCAGTTCATTCCTCAATTATTGCTGCTTTCAAGCAGTTCATTCCTTAATCATTACTGCTTTCAAGCAGTTAATCCCTAATAATTACTGCTTTCAAGCAGTTCATTCCTTAAGCATTACTACTTTCAAGCAGTTAATCCCTAATAATTACTGCTTTCAAGCAGTTCATTCCTCAATCATTACTGCTTTCAAGCAGTTCATTCCTCAATTGTTGCTGCTTTCAAGCAGTTCATTCCTTAATCATTACTGCTTTCAAGCAGTTCATTCCTTAATCATTACTGCTTTCAAGCAGTTCATTCCTTAATAATTACTGCTTTCAAGCAGTTAATCCCTATTAATTACTGCTTTCAGGCAGTTCATTCCTCAATCATTACTGCTTCAAGAGGTTCAAGCTACTCAGTAACGACTCCTGGTTGTTCCTTTTGGAAGAATAAAAAAACAGTCCTTATTCAAGCTTCTGTAAGGCTTCTTTTGATGTTGAACAAGATTATGACAAATATTAAAGTTTTGGCTAAATTTGCCAGATCACTAAATTGAAAAAAAATCATGCGTTGGCTACTTGAAAGATCGTTTTATATTAAATACCTGTTCAAGGATACTGGGATATATTTTTGAAATGCATGTATCATTTAAAATAGGTACATAAAACTTGCTCACAGCTCGCTTGAAAAACATTGTTTTAAAAAATATATTGAAAAGCGTTGTTTTCAATTTCTGATGTAACCGATAATTATTCAATTTTATTCAAAATTTTCAAACCTTAATTTGTCTGAAGAAAATGTTGCTCTAATATATTAAAATTATTTAGAATTTTTTTTAATTTACATATTTAAAAATAGCTTATTTTAAGAGTAAAATAAGCATTGGTTCTTATTTTTTAATTTCACTTTTGTTATTCTTGTTATTATCTCATATTAAACTTTTTATTTTTTAAAAATAAAAGTATCAAATATGTTCCTAGTAGGAAAATAATGAATATTCCTAGCATTGTAGAAGGCGATGGTTTTTTATGTTACAGAAAATAATATTTTTGATTATTAAGATTTTTTTTTATCCCCTTTTATTCAAATTATTAAAACTTTAATTTAACTCAAGAAGTATATATTTTGAATATATTTAGAATTTTTTTTTACGTGCACGCTTTAAAATTGCTTGTTTTAGGAATCAAAATTTTTCAATTCTTATTATATTTTATTAAACATTTTTATTGTTTAAAAAAATATACAACTATTATCAAATCTGCTCATTGAAGGGGAAAAAAATATTACGAAGTAACATTGTGAGTTGGTGAACGATGCGAGCAGGATGCAGATATTCTTATGTGAAATAGATATAAACAAACTTGACGATGCATCTAAATATAATTGAACACTCATCAGAAATCAAGTTGATTTACAATGGAATTTCTACTGAGCGTTTAATTACATATATTTTAGAATACATTTTATTTCACCAACCTATCATCTGATTCATTTTGGAGGAGTTTCAATTTCGGAACAGTTGTTTAGTTTACGTTTCCCTGAAGGTTCGATTAGTAAAAGGACACACATATTTACCATTCTCTTAAGATACTCCCAATGACCATCATTGATCAAGTTCCATTTCTCTTATATTGTATCACTTTGCAATACTAGCCCAGAAGACTAGCGTCAGACACTCCGTCAAGCGTGGCTCTGATTGATCACACCTTCGAGCAAACTACTCTCGGTGGCGGAAATGATATGAGTGATTCGCTTTTACTTGTGTCTACACTAAAACAGGCAGAGAGCATTGCTTGATTAATCAGGGAATCAAGAGTTGCGGATTTGATGGGCTTAAGATTGGTTTATCAGTATTCTGAACGCATAACGGTTATCACTTTAAAATTGTTGTAATTTAAAAGATGTCAATTGATAAATTACGCTTTTTATTAGAAGATAATATTTGTGCTGATATACTTAGTGATTGAGTAGTTCTAGAAAAAAAGAAAATTCTTTCTTGTGATTTTATTTTTTGCTGGAAATACCCAGAAAGCAATCCTTGCACACTATTAAGTAACATGGATTTACAAATGTTTGTAAAAAGTGTTACAAAAATTGAGGTTTTCAAAACAAAAAGATGAATCATAGCCGGTTTCAATTTACATTAAAAATAAATGCATGAATGAAAACTAAGTTTGTGTAAAGTTCCAGCAAATTTCGAGGAATTTGGTAGTTTTTGGCCTATTCCAATTCATTTGGTACTCATTAAATAAAATACAGTTTACTGGAACACAGTGTCACACATTTATCTCAGAGTCACATCTGGGTAACGAAAAGAGAGTTAGCAGTTCTGGCACTTTCTGTGGCCAAAGGACAATTGTTCCAAGTGCCCGCCATTAAAAAAATTTTTTTTTTAAAAATTATGCTTGCATTTTTATCAAAATCTTTTAACAAATCTTAAACACCTAATCGAATAGGGTTGCAGATGTCATTTATTCACTAGGCACTCCAATATTTTAGAAATGTTTCTACTTTAAAATCATAGTAAACCGTAGGTTCCAAACCTTGATATGAACAATGATAAATTCTTTATGGTATAATTACAGTTTTTTAAAAGGTTTAGAGATTTTAAAACATTGTCTTCCACAACAATACAGCCACTAACATATCAAAGAAGTCTAAGTTAGTTACTTTCTTCTGGTTCAATCAACCGCAATATCCACCAATAGGTTTCTTTGATAACGTTCCAATTTTACCATACTGTTCAACCTACTGGCACGCTTCGTCCTCCCAGCTCATCATTGGTGCTACAGACCTTACAGGCAACAACTTAATGAGTTTATACCATTCCCCACAGTTAAATTCCTTGTGTCTCCAGTTATCAACTCCAGTCTTCTTCCTCCTGATCACTTGATCTCAACATTTGTTTTTTACTCTCCCTCTAGGGTAGATCAACAAGAGTTTTTTACAGTTCTGCTTCCCTCAACTTGTTCTAGCAACTACTTCCTATTATCTTTATGAAAATAGTTTCCTTGTAACAATTATGGCTTTCTTTATTTGTTAAAATTCTCCATTCGTCATTTTCCCATAATGTTTCTAAAATATAACTCAAAATATTTTTCTTCTATAATTTAGCAACACTTTTTCACAGCACATCTCTAAGAGCCTCTTCCTTTCTATATATATATATATATATATATATATATATATATATATATATATATATATATATATATATATATATATATATATATATATATATATATATATATATATATATATATATATATATATATATATATATACACATATATATACATATATATATACATATATATATATATATATATATATATACACATATATATACATATATATACATATATACACATATATACACATATATATATATATATATACATATATATCCATATATATACATATATATACATATATATACATATATATACATATATATATACATATACATACATATATATACATATATACACATATATACACATATATATATATATATATATACATATATATCCATATATATACATATATATACATATATATACATATATATACATATATATACATATATATATACATATACATACATATATACATATATACATACCTATACATACATATATACATATATACATATACATATACATATACATATATATATACATATACATATACATACATATATATATATATATATATATATATATATATATATATATATATATATATATATATATATATATATATATATATATATATATATATATATATATATATGTTAATATAAACTTGCATTAACGTAAGTGTAGAACAGGTAAATGATGTTAAAAAACACCAATTAAAACAAAAAGGAAACCTTTTATTATGGTGAATTTGTTTACATTTGAAATTTAAATTGTAAGTAGAATTTGCATAAACAAGTGAATTATGTAACAGAATTTCTTATATTAGTATTTAAACAAGAAGATAGCCTATCAATTTTAGCTTTTCCTTCACTTTGGGATCAACTTCTAATTATCGTAAGTGTAGAACAAATAAATGATAAAAAAAAAAACTTGTATATTTATCGTATCATTTATTTCCGAAAAAGAAACAATTAAAACACTTTGAAACGAAGAAGGAAACCTTTTATTATGGTGAATTTGAATATGTTTGAAATTTAAATTTTAAGTAGAATTTGCATAAACAAGCAAAATATGCAACAAAATTTATTACATTAGATTATAACCAAGAAAATAGCTAATTAATTTTAGCTTTTTATCAGCTTTGGAATTAACTTCTAATTAAGGTAAATATTCATGCGGTGCGTTAAAATAATGTTTAATACTTTGTAAGATTTCGAATTATAACTGTAGCTTCAGTAAAGAATAGGAAAAATATACATCAATTTTAATTTTAAATATAAATTTATTTTCTGAAATATTGATTCAGTTAAAATCAAAAAATTATAACCTAACATTTTTTTAATGTAATGTATGGTATATATTGCATCATATGCTAATTGCTTTTAATGTAATTTTGTTCTGAAAAGTACTTTTAAACAATCAAATGGACACCCAGATAAGAAATGGAAAAGTCAGCAAAATTCTTAGTAAAAATTATTATATTTAGATTGAATAACTATGAAATTTAACTGAGATAGATAAATTCATGCTGTTGTCAATCAGCATATTTAGAATTACCAGCCGCAATAAAATAAAAATGCTATAAAGCATAATATAAAACAAAAAAGTTTGATATACTGCCAAATATATATATTATGTGACTTTAAAGTTGATTCTTGGTATAGTTTGAAGTTCGAAGTTTGCCAGACACTGTAAAGAATTTTGGATCAAATCAGGGTAAAAAGTACTTGGAACCTGGTTGAATCATCCATAAAATTCATTTCACTCCATTTTTACCTTAAAAATTTATACCGTAATTTTCACGGTAATATTTATTTAATTACAATGATACTGTAATCTTACAGTAAATATTACTGAAAAAATTACAGTATTTAAAACTTTTCGCTCTGTAAAATTTAACAATAAAAGCTTATTTATGGTAAAAAGTACTGGCATCCTGAGTGCCGATACTTTTTATTATAAAATACGACGTAATTCGTACCGTAATTTGATTCGGAATTTCCCGTAATTTGATTCGAAATTTTTACAATGAAATTTTTACAAATTATTGTAAAAAAAAAATTTGAAATTTTTTACAATCCGATTTCTGAAGAAGCCGCTCCGTAAAAGTATTTTTTATATTTAAATGAAGAAGGGCAGAAGCTGCATATTGTAAAACAACGTTTAATCTGATGCTGAATTAAAACTAATATCAAACTTATAATTAAAATTAATATCGATTACAGATAAAGTTAGATATTTATTATTTATATACGACACGATCATAATACTATGTACAATCGTATTTGTATTTAAAAATACAAATACAATGTTGTATTTGTATTTTTAATTACTTTCAGAATTCTATGTTTTGGGCACTTTTGGTCAGTTTTGGGACAATAAGGTTAATAAATTCTAAGAGGGGAACAGTTATCACGTTTTTGAGTTTGGAGGGGGGAAAAGTATAAGATAAGAACTGTGTAAAATGCACCATTAAATTTAAATGATATATTAGATGAATTAATCGACATATTAAATTACTAAATTAAGATATAGATAAAAATTATTCAAATAAATTTGATCGAAAAATTTGTACGGATTAAAGTTTAATGTCATAGAAAGTACGAAGTAGTTTCTTTAGAATTATGCTTATCTTACAACAAAAGAAAGGACGCGCGTAACAGAAAAATTTGTCAAAAGCAACGAAAACATTCCATTTTTCTTTAGCATTCCGTTGGTTGTCTCTTAACTCTTTGAGGTTGAAGGAATTCATTAGTTTAAGGAAAAGTCCGACGGTGGCGCTGCTAAAAATCCCAATGATCGACTCGATATTGTCCATCTACTACTGCAGTGTTTCCCCGTCACCATAGAAACAAACCGGCATCGAGGGCACACATTCAATTCCAAGGAAAGCTAACAATATTCAAATGCATATCGCATTATTTGGCGTAATAAATAAAGTATATAAAACTTTTTTTTCTCCTTCTGAAGTTAGGCCGGTATTGTTTTCTTGAAGAGTTTGGAAGCACATGATAAAAATCAGATACTGTCTTGATCTTTATTATTCTATATGCTAATGAAATATTATTATTAAACAAATTTTAACACTTTATAAAACTTACAATGCAGATAAAGTTTCAAAATTTTAATAGTGGTTTTTTTAAATTTGTGAGAATAGTTTGATGGCTGAATCGAATTGTAATTCATATTTTTTTGTCTTACAATTAAATGTTTAATGAGCTGAATAGGTTTAAATAAAATAAGTACAGAACAAAAATCAAAAGCTTGTTATATGTTTCTATTCCCGTTCGCCAACATAAAACGAATTTTAGCAATTTTTTCAGAATTTACAAAGCGCTTAAAGTTCAGAAAATATGTTGTGAAAATTTATCTGATTTAATAATTCATTGTCTGCTTTTACGGAGAGAAAAAAATCTGATAAAATTACCATACTGTATGGTAATGACATTTTTCTTAAAAACCGGTGGTATTTTTGGTATCGAAAACCAAATTATATGGTATTAAAACGATTCATTTAGTAATTTTCTGTTTATATGGTAATGGTTTGCAAGAAATTCTGGATTTAAAAATTACAGTTTGTATTACCACTTGTTTATTAAAAAAAATACTAAACTGATCTCTAAACACTGATCTCCAAAACTGTAAATCTAACCGTATAAATGGATTATAAAACCATATTTTATTGTTAATTTTACTAAAATCGTTATCAAAGTCCTTCGAAAAAAAACACTGAGCTTTTTGGAGCTTTCTCCAGAAACACAGTAAATTATAGTATATTCTCATAATTTTGAACATATTTTTTTCAGTGCAGCTATTATTAAATTTCATAAATAGATATTGAATAAAATTGAATGAAAATTTTCGTATTCATCAATTTATATTATTGTCATATTTAGGTAGAGGGTCACACAAAATATTACGTCAGAAGTGTTTGGAGAAGTTCTCAAAACTGTGACAGTTTGTGACAAAGGGAAGGGATAGGGGTAACAAGAACAGTGGCAATAAATATATTAATTAATAATAAACAAATTGAAATTAGCATATCGTATATTACTTATATATTATTATTACTTATCGTATATTACTTATTTTCATTGTAATTCATTTTCGTCTTCTTTATTCAAAAAAGTACGACTTTGTTTTTTATTACCGTCATGCTTACAAATGTCCTTAAGACACGCAGTTAAAATCTTAAAAATAAAATTCAAATTATAATCTATAGCCTAGAGCTATGTTCCTGTGTGTAACAATGGCGAAGGGGGGTTAAGGGGAATGGTAAATTGTTATAGTTTTAAAGAAAGGGAAGGAGGGATCAAAGCAATTTGATAAATATGTAAAAACTAAATAAACATCTAATTTTGAAATTTAAATTGTTTTTTAAGTGGAATGACTGCTATGAGAAAGTACAGAATAGAAATCGGAAACTTATTTTATCTTATTTTTTCGTTGGGTAATATGAAATTATACAAATGCTTATTTTTTATATGTATTTTTAAAGCAATTTTTTTTTTTTCGTATGTTAATATTTTCATCGTATGCTAAAATGGAACAAACTCCAGCAACTTTCGCTCACAATTTACATTAATTAATTAAAAATAATTTTAAAAAATGTTTCTGAGGGGTTTTTCTTAGTAAAAGCAATAGTTAATGTTCTGCTTAACTAACTATATATAAAATGGATTATACTTGAAAGCAGCTCATAAAATACAGAAACTTAGAAAATTTCTCAAAACTGTACTTTTTTAATGTTAATTTATGCATATTTGTAATAATTATTAAGATAATTATCAATTTTCGATGCAAAACAATCCCCTGTGGACTCTTTTAAACACGGTCAATTTTACCATATTTTGGTAGTTTTGGCCATACTTTCTTCTCAGTAAAGTAGCGGAGATTGCAAAACTGCTTTTGAAATTTAAACAACTTTTAAATTTATGAACATTTTACATTTGGATACTATTACTAATTTTTTTTTTCATAGAATAATTATTTATTTCAACAAGTGTTTGCACGAGGCTGTTTTAAATCTCTTAAAGAACCTTTAAAAAATTATATTTCACAAAAAGCTTCCTAATATTTCATTTGTATCATGAAACCAAATTTCTTAAATGCACTAACCGACTGGTGATTTTGCTAATAGGCAAATTTTGGAGAATGCCTTTCACATATACACAGTTTCCCTACCTAATAATATAGGAAAACTGGTTGTCAAAGTGGAAAAGATTGCGTATCCTAAATGCAAATTTCTACGATCAGAATTACCCGCGAGTTAAAATACCATTTATGATAATCCATTACTAATCTCTTCAAATGTATTTAGGTATGCGTTAGTAAACGCTCATTTGCTTGGATTATCAACTGTTTTGGCTTAATTATAGAAATTGATAAAATTATTAAGATAAATCAAAACTTTTAACAGTCAAATTAACAAGCCTTCTAATGTGATTTGCTACGTTTAAGTAAACCTTTTTGAGTGAATTTAAAAAAAAAATTGTTTCATTTGTTAATAAGAATAAATTTTAATTATTTTCTTCACAAATCGGTAAAACGGCTTGGAGTTTATTTTAGGTATTTTGGCAAAAGATAATTGAGGTAATCTACTGTTACTTGATATTAGTCAGTATAAGGTATACTGACTAATAACAGTAACTAGTAACTGTAGATTACCTCATCGTTCCTTCGCCTACTATTTTTACGTACTTTTTGGTTTTGATAAGTCACTGCTACATTCCATTTAAACTTTCGAATTGTTTTTATTCCTTGCTTTTTATGTTTAAATAGCATTAACACGCTTAAGATAAAAAACATTATCCCTCTGTCGCAGATATGGCACCGGTGTCCCTTTTAATATATGTATTTTCTGATTACAAGTAAAAATAGATTTTGTATTTTTTAATTATAAAAAAAAAGTCTAATAGTTACTATAAAACATCTTTCAGATTATCGGAACTATATTTGTACTGAAATATGAAATCCAAAATAAGTAATTTGAAATTTTTTGTTAAACTCATATTCAGAAATTTTATCAAAAATCGATTTATTAAACTAAATAAACTTCAATTATAAATAACTGTTTCCCTTAGCTCTAAATAACAGCAAATAAGTGCTAATTTAAAATTTTGTTGTTTGGAAGTGAGTCGTGTTTGAAAGACTGTACGCTCAACTTAAAAAAAAAATACACAACTGTATTTCAAAACCATAAACTATTAAAATGCCAGTTAAACGCTAAGTATTTTGAGACAAATCTCGAGATATTAAGGACACGATTTCAGATCAGTTGAAATAATAAATTGCTGTAAAGGAATATGCTCTATTCTTTTGCATTTTTTAAAAAAAAATACGCATGGAATTAGTATGTTTTAGGATAATATATTATTGCATTTCCTTTTGTTATTTTTCTATATAGTTTTAAAAAATTGAACTTGCTTTATGTCATGTAGCCTTGATGTGTATTCAATTGATAATATTTTTTTCTTTAAAAAAAATAAGTCTTTGTACCCATCAACCAAATAATTGCTTTTAATTTAAATAATTGTTTTATAGTTTATTTTTTATAAATTTTCCCTTCGTTAAAAACATTTATAATCCTCAATCTAAACTCTTCTTCCTCTAGCTCCTATTGTTTTGTCAACTCTCAACGAATATTTTAAATTGTAATTTATTTAAATATTGAAAAAATGCTTCGTAGAAATCTATAAATATGCTGAGTTATAGGTTTATTAAATTTAGAGAAAAAGGCAAGTAGTTTTATATAAATGAAAATGCTTGCAATATATTTATTTTATTTTATTTTATAATCGTCATTGAGCAGCGGACCCAATTTTTTTGGGTTTACGACTACTAATGTTTAACTCCGTAGCCTAAATTTCCCAGTCCAAAAGACAAGAGAACTCCTGGATCAAGTATTGGAAGAAATTTGCCTTCGTGGAGGACTTTTCGCTGGAAATAGCCCGCATTTTCGTTACAGGGAGAGGAAGACCACGGTTAGCCTGACAGCCAGGTGACTTTTTTTCTTTTTTTCCTCCAGGTCCTAAGCATGTACTTAAGTTACACAGAACCCTTAACCATATAGCCCAGGAGTTGGCCACTAGTCCAGCTCCACTCCTGTCAGCGGAATTATTTTTGAAATTTTGATATGTACAAGACAATATTTGCAGTATATAAACAGTTACATTGTATAAATACAGTGATATAGAATTTGTTACATAATAATCTCATTGAGACTATGCTAAGTTGTATAATAAACACATTAGAGGAAGAAAATAATCATGCTCATTATTTTACAAAGAAATCTTTAAGAATAGTTGATTACAATAAAAAATTGACTACTTAACATGACATTTAAAAAAAAAAAATTTTTTTTTTAACTGAAAGTGTGGAAATTAAGAAGTAAAAAGACAACGAGAAAAAAATTATACAATGTAAATTTGTGAAATAAGAAGCTATTAAAATTTTAATAAATAGTCATTATTTGCTAAAAACTTCATTACTGTTATTAATCTTTTGATTAAAGTATTGTTTATAATGAAATTTCTCTGCAAAATTTCGAAATTTGTTGGACTAGGCTGACAAGTGTGCCAGGAGACAGTATATAGGAACAGCTAAAGAGATAATGTTCTGTTGAACCTTATTGGTCGCAGGTGCTAAGATCAGTATCTGTTGTACAAGTATGTAGGTAATGAAAGAAGGTTGGAAATGATCCGTGACCCGTCAAGAACCAGATGACTTGTTTTGGAGGAATTGTTTTGAAAAAAATAACATTATTAATCATTTTAATTAGACGTTTTCCTTTGTCTGAATTATTCCATTGAAATTGCTATTTTGTAAAAAGAGAATCTTTAATACTTCGTTTAAGATATGAAACTGGAAATGGATATACGTAATTTTTTGGTTGCCTCGTAGATTGTTTTTGCTAAGTCATCTGCTTTTTCATTACCTACTCTATTGCTGTGTGCTTTAATCCAGAAAATTTGTATTGATGTGTGTTGGAAGTTCTTGGTGAATATCGGATGAAATTCTATTATTTGTGCCAAAATCAAGTATTGATGATATTGATGCTTTTGAGTTTGAACAGATGATATAACGATCATTATTATTGAAGTTCTCAGTGTTCTTAATATATTTAATGCATTCAAGGATTGCCATCTGTTTGGCTTGAAAGATTGAATTTTCCCTGTCTAATGTGTAACTTTACGCCCGGTGGCTGAGTGGTAGCGCTTCGCGCTGTCGTGTCATAGGTCCCTGGTTCGATCCTCGGGCCGGGCAAGGTTGACTCAGCCTTTCATCCCTTCAGTGGGTCGATAAATGAGTACCAAGCATGCTTGGGCACTAAACACTGGGGATTACGCGTTCGGCTGACCACCTGACCGGAACATCTGCTCCTGCACCCCAGAGCCCAAGGTCAAGAAAACTGAGATGGGCACAGTAGGCCTTGGCCCTCTATGGGCTGTCGCGCCGCTGAGTTTAGTTTAGTTTAATGTGTAACTTTGTGAGTGTGTAATATTGAGTAAAGCAACGGCTGTGCCTGTGTTTGTCTTCGAGCCATCTGTAAAATAGTTTATTTTTCTGTTATAATCGAAATTATTCTGCTCTACTAAAGGTATTTTGATAATTATGTGAAAAGAAGGATGGCGATGTGGTATTTTAAGCTTTTCCTCATAGTCTAGAGTATTATACGTTATATTATTAAATTTGGTATCTTTTTTTAGTTGAGTTACGGTTGTTGAACAAGATATTTTATTTTATAACCGTCGTTGAACAGCCGACCCAACTTAATGGGTTTACGGCTACTAATGTTCAACTCCGTAGCCTTGAAATTTTGAACCCAATCCAGAAGACAAGGGAACTCCTGGATCGAGTATTGGGAGAAATTTGCCTTCGTGGAGGACTTTTTGATGGAGCTAACCCGCATTTGCGTTACATGGAGAGGAAGACCACGAGAACCTCCCACGGTTAGCCTGACGGCAAGGGGACTCTAACCCATGATCCGTCTACCACTGAGGATATTTCACGTCAACACTATGTTTGGTGCAAGCCGGATGCGGAATTCGTGGCTGGTCGAAACGAATTCCGCATCCGGCTTGCACCAAACATAGTGTTGACGTGAAATATCCTCAGTGGTAGACGGATCATGTGTTAGAGTCCCCTTGCCAAATTAATCCCTCTGGCCAGACGCGGATTATACGGGTAAGGGTTTTACTAACCTATAGGTACGTATCTGCGTCTGGAAGGAAAGGAAGGAAAAGTCCCCTTGCCAGCACTTCAAGTACTTACAAATATTCTTCCTCTCGCAGAACAGATTATGAACAAGATATTTTATTTTATAACCGTCGTTGAACAGCCGACCCAACTTAATGGGTTTACGGCTACTAATGTTCAACTCCGTAGCCTTGTAATTTTGAACCCAATCCAGACAGAAGACAAGGGAACTCCTGGATCGAGTATTGGGAGAAATTTGCCTTCGTGGAGGACTTTTTGATGGAGCTAACCCGCATTTGCGTAACATGGAGAGGAAGACCACGAGAACCTCCCACGGTTAGCCTGACGGCAAGGGGACTCTAACCCATGATCCGTCTACCACTGAGGATATTTCACGTCAGCACTGTGGTCAGTGCAAGTCGGATGCGGAATTCGTATCGACTGGGATTCGAACCCGGTTCGCCTCATTGGAAGGCGAACGCTCTATCCCCTGAGCCATCGCGGCTCATGAACAAGATATTGACATAATCTGTTCTGCGAGAGGAAGAATATTTGTAAGTACTTGAAGTGCTGGCAAGGGGACTTTTCCTTCCTTTCCTTCCAGACGCAGATACGTACCTATAGGTTAGTAAAACCCTATCCCGTATAATCCGCGTCTGGCCAGAGGGATTAATTTGGCAAGGGGACTCTAACACATGATCCGTCTACCACTGAGGATATTTCACGTCAACACTATGTTTGGTGCAAGCCGGATGCGGAATTCGTTTCGACCAGCCATCGCCGGGATCGTACTCCGGCTCACTTCATTGAAAGAGGAACGCTCGATCCTCTGAGCCATCGTGGTTCTTGCAAAATATATTGAAATGAACGATAAAATTTCTAAATGAATATTTAATAATTTTCCGAAAACTTACATTTTAGTTTCGAATAAATGAATTGAACGTTGGCTCTATGATTAGAAAAATTGCTTTAAAATTTCTATTTATAATTCAGTTTATAGACGAAAAGTAACTTTTTTACGTAACTAATGTATATATTTCTCACTGTTGCACTTTTTCTTCTCTCTTTTGACCATTTTATGATATAGTTGGTCGGATCATCTTGAAATTTTATTGATTGACTTCCTATATTTCTAGCTGATATGTTAAGTTTAATTTTCATTGAATATTTTTATTGCATTTATAACTTTAAATATTTTATTCGTAAAAGTTTTGTTATCTATTTTCGCACAAAAACTAGCTTAATACTCGAACCTGCGAAGCTTGATTCTCATCCAAAGAAATATTGTTTCTCATCTGTTAAATTTATGTACTTCCAATTAGAATTTCGAGATTTCAGTATATATAGCTTTTGATTTTTTCTTTCCTTTCTTGGAGCAGTAGGGTAAATCGTTGTTTGCGGTATTCCACTGCCAACAACAGGAACCGCTTCTGAACTGACTACATGGTATGGCCCCCCTGATGACGCTAGCATGTCTGTTAGTGCCAACACTTCTATTTTTCCACTTCTATTATTCTATATTAGTTAGTGAGTATTTTCTTTGATTTTTTTCCTTTTCAATTCTGTTGTATTATATATATATATATATATATATATATATATATATATATATATATATATATATATATATATATATACATTCTTATTGAAGTTCAGAAGCGCGTGTGAATTATTAGTCACTTGAATTGGCTCGAAACTGGATGTGTGCAAGATAATAACATTATACTTGGCAAATCAAAGTTTAAAACTAGTAATGTTGAATTTTAATTATACAATTTTAATGATTTTAGAGAAATTATTACATTTATTAAAAAAAATTAAAACAGATTTTTTTACTTAAAAAGAAACTTTATTAAATATTGGAAGATTTTTAGCTACAAATTTATCCGAATTGGATTCACCTATGGTAAAAATGTAAATTTAGTTTAAAAAAAATTCCAATAAATTTGTTAATAATTATAACATGCAATTAAATCAATAATTTTATATAGAATTTAATTACATTAGTTGAATATCCATTTTTTTTATCAGTTTTCCGAAGAGTACTATGTTTTGAACTTGTAAAAAGAGACTTGTATTTTGGATAAATAAACATTATCAAATGAATAGAATTAAAAGAATTTGTAGTAAAAACTTGTATTTTAATAAATATTTTTAGAAATATTTAAATTCCATGTAATTAGTTTATTTATATTAATTTAAAATCGTTTCTTTTATCGTATAAATCAGCAATGCAGATATTTTCCGCATTTTTAATACCTAGTCCAACAGTATATTTTTTATTTTCTATTTCATATACTATTAGAGAAAAATATATAATTGAACAAATGGACAATCGTGCCCTTGGGCAATACCTAAGACCTACGCTCTCTCTTTTTTTCTCTCACTCCCTCTCTCTAATCTATTCTAACTTTCATCTCTAAGTTCATTTATCGGAATTTCAGTTTCTTATTACAAAATTACAACTTAAATATATAAAATTAAAAACAAAAGATTGGACTCGATCAGATAAAAATTAATTTTGAAAATCTGTTTTAAATTCTATGTTATACTTAGAATGTTTTTATTAATAAATAGTTTTAATTTACTATTTAATGTGCATAGTTTAGCTTTTAAGATAATTTAACTATGCATATATTTGGGTTGTTGAAATGAAATGTCATATCAAAGAGATTTTTAAATTAAATTTATATTTAATCCAATAAAGCATGTTTTTCTAAAAGTTGAGAAGCTTTCTTACATTTTAAACAAAGAATTTACATTTTTAATTGAACTTAATTTGCTTAGCCTAGTGCATTTTTAAAGAAAACTTTTAAACCTGAAAAAGCGGAAAAAACAATACAATAAAATATATTTTGTGAAACATAATTCAGGTATTTTTATTGCAAATTTTGTAAAATATGCTGTTTTGTAATGTTTTTTGTCTTTTCTTTCAAGAAGTAGCAACATTTTCAGCCTTTTTTGCTCTTATCTTTAATAAATTGTGTTAAAACACATAACTGTGAAATAATAATTAAATGTGGTAAAGCACATATAGGGTGCAAAAAAGTTTGGAAACGTTCAAAATCTCAAGAAATATGAATGGAGTCGAAAAATTAAAGTGAGATGGAATCAGTTCTTTTAAAGCCATTCAATTATATCAAACCCAATTAATCATTATCCCATTTATATAAATTTATGCAGTTTCCTCCACAGAGGATGCTGTAACCGAGAAGAGAAAAAAAAGGTTCTGGCTGTTTAACCGTTTTTCGGTTTAGCTAATGGGCAAAATTTTTTCCCTTTTCAATATTCTTCTATTTAGTAATATAGAAAAACCGGTTTTGCTATGCGGAGGAAACTTAAAATATGGTATTTTGCGTGCAGAACCTGCAGTAGGTTAAAATAGTGGTATCTCGTAACTCATCTGATTAAAAAAACTGTTTTAATTATAATTATTTAATATTTGATTAATCAATAATAATATTACTTATTGATATTTTTTTAATTATATTGAAACAAAAATTTTGCTAAAAGGTAGAACTAAATAGGTGCTAACATAATTGCCCATTTCACAAATGAAGAGACAATATTTATGATGACATTCCTTAAAAGAAATCCTAATTTTACGAAATGCGCATACCATAGCCATAATGTTCTCGGCTACAGCATATTTGACACATCAAGAAAACAAGAAAAAAACATTCTTAAAATGCATAGAATAATTTTAATATTAATCCTGAATAAAACAAATACAGGATATTGAACCTATTTACCCTTGATAATGCTAATAAATAAATAATTCAGTTACGCAATGAATAATAAAACTACAAAAATAAGTTTTTTTAAACATTTTTGGAAATTTTTTAAACTTTTGCAACTTTAACAGGATTAGCGTGTTATTCTTTGTGATCTCGTTGAAATCACTAATTTATTATATTTTTACAAAATTTGCAAAAAACTTTATGCAATAAAAAAAGAATATTTTATAACTAATATTTAATATATATATATATATATATATATATATATATATATATATATATATATATATATATATATATTAAAAGCGTATTATAATATTAACCAAATATATTAAATAAAAGTGAATAAGTATGGTTAGTTATAAGATTATTAAGACAAAATAGATACCAAAAAAGCAAGTTCCAAAATTATAATCAGTATAATCTCCGAGTAATGACCTCTGGTAGGATCGTGTCGAAATGTTCCACCGTTGTCACGTGTGGTTACCATTCAAAGTTACCAATAAATTGATTGTTTGAGGAGAAATGGTAACACACAAATCAAAAGAGTATAAAACTGATCATCAACAGTTTGAGGTGAAAAATTGAACAAAAAGGTGACTATCATACACTCTGAAATAAAATTTACACTAAAAACGGGTAATCGTTGTTCGAAAATCGCCATTTAGATATTCTACCTAATGTAAATATTGGTACAACATACATTTACAGGCATATGTGCTCTTGTGTGAAACTGATGGAAGAATAAGGTTTATAAACCTTTGTCAAATAGAAGAAAAGATAGCAGAATATAGAGGACAGCACGAAGATACATCAAGGGTAACAGTGGGAATCGAACCCGCTACCTCCATGCTTTGCGCAACTTTAGACTGGCTAAATCACTCAGTCAGGGAGGGCCGAACTTAATGTAATTCCAGGAAAATTTTATTTTCTATAAACATACTGACCCAGTATAATAGTGATAGGAATGGTTTTTGCTGTTGTAGTTCATTTACGTCGCACTAGAGCTGCACAATGGGCTATTGGTGACGGTCTGGGAAACATTCCCGAGGATGATCCGAAGATATACCATCACAATTTTGATCCTCTGCAGAGGGGATGACTCCCCTGCTTTGGTAGCCCGACGACCTGCACACGAAGTCGAGCACTTTACGGTAGAACAGTTTAACGAGGAAAAATACTGCACACCCTCGGTCCCTACGCAGAATGATCCGAGTGGTCACCCACCCGCAACAAAGAACAGAACAGAATATAACAGAGTAGTACAGAGAACTACTCTGTAGAACAGAGTGCATAAAAATGAGAAAACAGCTCCCAAGATATTGAACCCACTATATATACGCTTTTAAGTGTTTGACAGAAGTACGACCCCACGCGGCAATGGAGACCACGATAATGTATGCTTATTTTACTTGAACCTCACCGTGAAGTATTGTTATTCCGTTAACAGCCATGAAGCTTTTGTGTTGAAGGTTCGAATTACACTACAATAAAGGATGAATATTCTCGCGATTTTTCGTAAAATTGCGGTATTTTTTTTTTTTTTTTCAAACTGGAAAGAGTTTTTAAGCCGTTCTTTGTATTCACAAAGACAACAACATATGCGCGTAAATAAATAAATAAGTCCCCCTACCTCAAAGGAGATTGCTAAAACAGTCTCCATAGTATGATAAATCAGAGTTTAGTATCTTTGAAATACTTTAATTAAACATTTGAAGCCATCATCGTCATCTCCCTTTAACCATTTTCATAACTGATAAATTATATTAGGGTAAGAAATAGTTAATAGTCAGCTAACTCCTATCAATAATTTAGTCCGGCAGAGGACTGATCGTTAAGACACGGTTCCCAGCAGATCACCGAAGTCAAGCACCACTGGCTACGGTCAGTGTGCGGGTGGGTGAACACTTGGATCAGTCTGCGTAGGGACCGAGGGTTTGCGGTATTGGTTCTCGTTAAACTGTTCTACCGTAAAGTGCTCGACTTCGCGCGCAGGTCATCGGGCTGCCGAAGCGGGGGTGCCATCCCCTCTGCAGAGGATCAAAATTGTGATGGCATGTCTTCGGATCATCCTGAGGAATGTTTCCCAGACCGTCGCCAATAGCCCATTGTGCAGCTCTAGTGCAACGTAAATGAACAACAACTACTATCAATAATTTAAATAAACTGTCGTTTTAGATAAACCGTAGAAGTGTAAGCAGATTAGTACTCTTGTACTTGGTAAAAGGCAAAGACATCAAAATTTTAAAATCACCTTAAAATGACAAAATGATTGATAGGTCTTAAGATCTTTTTTATTTTTTATTATATCGCGATACTTTAAGTCATGGCATGGAATCCATTTATTTTGTTAAACTTATTTTTGAGATTTGTAGTTGTTAATTTATATATTGTAATAAGAACCATAATTTTGAAAAGCAGACCTTCCAATAAATTGTAAAAACAGTGAGCAGTAAAATTACCATACGAATTGATTAAAAGCCGTATATTCTGTTTATTTCTTAGAATAGTGGTTTCTATAACCAAAAATGTCTTTACCATAAAAATATACAGACATTGCCAGAATTCTTTTCGCCATCTATAGAAAAATTAGGTAATTTTAAAATTCTTAATAATAATAATCTTGCCTTATTTATGTGTTTTATCAAAAATTAATTCAAAATTTAAATAATTCTGTCCGTAATTATTTCAAAGTATATATATTGTTTAAAGTATTTTTTTGAAGTCTAAATGATTATTTAAGTATTTTTATGGAATTCAAAATTAATAAAAATTTTGTTTATTTCATTAGTTAAATAATCAGACTTAGGAAATATTACTATTGGAAAACACCTCGGAAAACTAAATTAAGCAACAAATTCGAAAAACACAAATTTTGTGAGTTTTAAATGATTTTAACTCCCCTCTTTTTAGTTTTTTTAATAATGAGATCTAAATATTCTTAGTAAAATTGAACAAATGATGTTAACGATTTATTAGTTTGTCCCATGCGACCAATGAAGTTCTCCTTGGCGAGAAGTTTTGGCTTCTTTTCTAAGTACAGTAACCTTCATCGGCGCTTAGATTTTGGTCTCGAATCGGCCAGAGACTGCCTTTGGATTGGAAGATACCTTCTCAAAATTTGATTCCAAATTTCAAGAAAATTCCAAGACGTGACCAACATGACGTGATTAAACTTCACACCTTCTAGGACCAAAATTTTTCGAAGATAGGACTTTTTTTTTTCAGAAACTTAGAATATAGTGCTTTATTATTTCTTTATCAAGAATTTTTTACGAAATGTTGAAGTCTTTCAGGTAAACTAAAACTCTTTATTGTTTTTGATGATTATTTTGCGCTCGGTATTAAGGTAGCTCTAAAATGATTTGAAACTCAAACCTATTCTCTTTTATTTATGTAATTGCTCGTAATTCTTTTTATTGAGTAGCATAATAAATGATCAGGATAACATTTAGAGGCAGATTACACAATTTTATTTATAGTAAAAATTTATTATGATTATTTATTTATTCGTTCGAAAATTGTTTATAATTTTTGTAAAGTTTTTAGAATTTCTCGAAATGGCAATTTAAAATGCATTTCAGTTTAATTATTTTTAAAATTGAATTTGCTTTGTGATTCTAGTTGTTTGAGTAGCTAAAAATACGTCCACATGCTTCATTTTTTATTGATTATTTAAATAAATCTAAATGTAATAAATAAATAAAAACGAAATTATTATTTTATGCCTCATTTTATATTTAACATATTAACTAAACTACAATCTTTTGCGTAACAGAGTAATTAATTAAATAATTTTATTTAAAATTACACATTTCAAATATAAAATTAAATTCTTTGTTTCGCTCGTTTCTATATTGTAAGAAATATTACTTTTTTCAAATTTATTTTTTTAAAAAATATTTCTTTTATGTACACTTATTAATTATAATTTTTTAAAGAAAGGTAAAAGTGTTTTAATAGAATGCTAGTAGGTTCTAAACCAATCTAAAAAAAGTTATTGAAATGTGATACGTAATCTGAATATCTTATTATATATTTAAATAGTTTTGAAAAAAATTATTCGTATTAGGAAAAAAAAAACATATTCAATTAATTTATAACTCAAAGCATGAGTCAAAACAAAAAGAAAAAATACTAATTCATTTGAGAGACAGAATTTAATTTTTTATACTATATTAAACAGATGCAAAATACACGAAAAGTTTTCTTCAGATTATCATTTTGGGACAAAAATGAAACAATTTTAATATTTCTGAACATCAACAAAAATTTTTGATTGCTTTTAAAGATTCTTCTGTTTTAAATATAACTATTTTATATTATTCACATAGAAAAAATCAATACTTTTATAATTATTTATTATATTGATTTGCAAGAGCTTGCATGTAGTTATTTTCTTTAAATATTATTTTTAATATGGATGAATTCTAATTTTTATGCATGGTTTTACGTATTTAGAATTAATTTTCGAAAAAAGGTAAGCAAACATTTTGATCTTTGAATCATAATAAATAAGAAAAATGACATGATTATTTTTTCCGTCTTCACAATATTTTCCTTATTATATTACTTCATGAAATTAATTTAAAATTTTTAGTTTTTGTTTTCAAAGAATTTTTTTTTCAAAAGTTATATTTTATTGCAGGTTAACTTTTTGATTCGTTAATATAGATTTTGTATTCATGAATCAATGGATTCATGAATCTATGGATCAATGGATTCATGAATCAATGGATTCATGAATCAATGGATCAATGGATTCATGAATCAATGGATCACATACTTTTGATTATAATTCAATTTTCACTGATACAATGAATTATTAAATACATATGAATAATGATTGAAATTTCTTATGTATCAAGTCATTAAATTTACAAAATTCCTGAGTAAGGTGAATAATGACTTAGAAAAAAAAAATTATCATGTATTTAAGCTAACATACAACTCGTTGCATACAGCTTCAATAAACATCAAAAAGATTGTTCAAAAGCTTTGTAATTTCTCTAGTGATGATAAATTTTATAAATATACGAAAGATTAAACGATTAAAACAGGTATTATACATAACGTTAATCTAAAAGTAAAGATAACGTTTCATTTTTTTAACGTTATTTCAAAAATTATTTCTTACTTTTTTAATAAGTTTAGAAACGTACAATGCAAGAAAATCGGGTATGTAGTTGCCCTATTGCGGTGTTGAGGTAAATTAAATACATTTTTAAGAACAGAGCTGTTGTCATCGTGTAAAAAAAATTTTAAATTAACAAAAAAGCAATTGTTTGAAAGAAATAGAGTGTATATGTTACCGTTGTAATAAATGTACTTACATATTAATATAATAAATAATAATGTAACTGCATCAAATGCGCTTGTTTTTTAAATGAAATGTTTTTGAAATCAAGCCATTAAATTAATTCTAATACGTATGAAAATATGTGTGATCAGATAAACAAACAATAAATGAATTAAATAATTAATAAAACAATAAAGGAAAAAATAAATAATCTAATTACAAACACGGTAAAAGGACTTTACTTTACCTCAGCACCGAAAAATTTTAGTAACTATATACCAAAATTTTACTTAAAAGAAACTTTATATTTTGTTTCGAATTTCTTTAAGAAACAAATAAAACTGAAGAATTTTTACATTTTGTTTTCTAATTATGAATGAATAACAGAAAAATTCTTATTTTTTCAAGCATTACGGAGAAATGGTTTCTACTGAAAATGTATTTTGTCCATATAAATAATAAAAAAAATATTTTTTGTAAATCCCAATAATTAAAAAATATAAATGTATTAAGTATTCAATGTTCTTATTTGAAGTGTATTAAATTATATACATTGATATTTTAAGTGTTAAGTCAGTGAAATCGACTTTATGAATGGGTCAAACTAATACAGTTATTAATTAATAGATTAAACAGCTTAAATAATTGTAATAAATAATTATAAAAATAGGATTTCAATAAATAAAGTTTTATATTTATTTTTTTTTTTTTGGTAATAATAAATAAATGTGTGGTTAAAATTAAGATTCTGAATCAATCAAAAGTTAAATAATCTTTACACATTCTATACTGAAGCACGATTATGAATAGATTGTATAATATATTATTATACAATCATACATGAATATATTTATATATTTAGAGTAATGTTAAACTATGTTGTGAAGTTGTGGCACAAGTGAAGTATCTCTGTTCACTATATAATGCAAGAATGTTATTCAGATAAAAAAAAAAGCTGAAAAAAGAAGGAAAAAACTTTTTTTCCGATTAGAGTTCTTCCAGGAACTTGATAAATATGTAATGAAGTTTCTCTACCTTGCACCTTCCATTTGTTAATTTCACGAACAGGAGAAAAATCTGTGTTGCATTGCCGAAAAGCATCAGTAGATAATATGATTACTCTTTAGATTAAAGTGATTGTAATTTGTTTAACAACTGTTTAATTATATTGAAGACAAATAATTATAGTTAAATAATTATAGAAGCTAAACATATGATTTAGGTATTATTTAACAAGTTAGAAAGCCGCAATCAAAAGTAAACAATTTAATTCTTTTATTGTATGTAATATAAAATAATGATATATTAAAGAAAGTATGGATAATTTGCTCCAGTTATTGAAATATTAGTTTCAAGTATATCTCTATTTATTTTTAGGTTATTTCAAAGTATTTCAATTTCGAAAAACAATATTTTGCTCTATATTCAGGATTTATATGAAAACACACTGCTCCGAAGCTTGATCATCAAATTATTTTGAATACAAATGTAAAGCGAACCAATGCGTTTTCATGTTACAGAATTCTTAACGACGTGCAGAAGTAAGCAACGTTATTTTGCGTTAGAGAGTATTTAAAAATTTTAAAAAAATCAATATAATAGGCTTAAATTGAATTTTAAAATAACTTCCTTAACGATTGACTTTTTTCCTAATTAGTTGTGAAAGTCAATAATTTAAAAACGTCGCCAAATTAAAAATTATACTTACTTTTATAGATGTTTTATATTTAATTGTTTTAAATGTTTTAGTTCCTTATTATAGATTTTAATTTGCTTTCTTCATATTTTTTACCCTTCCTTTTTATATCTATTTTATCTTTATATTTGTTCAATATAATACATTGTTTTAAATTATAACGTGTTTCTCAACACCAAAAAAGACAGTAACACTATTGATTAACTATTGCATGAAATATTTTAGTAATATCTTTAAAGTCTTAAATTTATTTATACTGCAAAAACCTTTTTTCTAAATCTAACTTTATAATTTGTTTTGGTCTTTAAATCTGCATTAGTAACACATATAATTACACACTAAAAGTCATTTTCGTTTTAAAATTTTAGGTGGTTAATTTTTTAAGTTTCCCACACTTATTATTAACTACAAACGAATCGATAGAAACAATTTCAATACTTGTTCTACATCTATCTCTTAAATTAATTCTCTCTCTACCCTTGTTTTAGTTCATTTATCCCTTAAATGCTAATATTGATAAACTATAGATAAATAAATTCAAATCATGGTGGTACACATAATCAAGCTGAACTGATTCTCAATACGATAAATTAAGGCCTGTAATTATTTTTCTTTTTTTACTTTTTTATACAGGTTAACTAAAAATTTTCCACAGTGCAAGTGTACATAAATTAGAAGCTTTTAAACTTTAGCAAATCGGTTAAATTTAAACAGTTTAAACTTGATGATAATTAATTAACACAGCGTGAACTGTAATTGAATTTATTTAAGGATAATAAAGGAGTATACATTTTAAAATTAAATTATATGCATGAGCATGAATCCGAAATGCACACATATAAATATACTAAGCAAGTGTTGATTCGAGATATGTTATTATACTGCATTTCGAATCAAAAATATATAAAATTGAGTTTGGCCAAAACTTTTTGCATGCTAGTGTATGGAAATAACATTAAAAAATTAATAATTTTAATGTACTGTTTTAAAGGTAAAATTCGTTAAAATATTTCACCGTTTTAAAGAATTTTACGTTTAAAAAAATACATATAATTTAGAAATTTAGTGACACGTATTGAACAGAATTTAGCATTAAATTTAAAATTACTAGCATCAAATCAGAACATCATTAAAAAGTTTAACCATAATATCAATATTTAGAATTACAGTGTTCTCCCTAAGCGTTTTTTGAAGGGCGGTCTATCCCGCTTGCCTTTTGATCCAAATAAATGCGCCCTCTTTGCCCGTTTTGTAAACATTAGACGCCATCCCTAAAAACACAGCCTTTTTATTCATATAATCAAGAGTTTAAAAATAATTCCTCAAGAAAATCAATTAACAGCTTAAATAATAATTACACAATGTTAAAATTGTCTGTGTTTATAGGTTTAATTCTAATTACTATTACAAATATTTACTTTATTAGGATAATTCTCAACTGGTTAAATTTTTATAAGTTTCATTTTTCGGGGGATATTAATGAATTTTTTGAGCTATTTTTAACGTTAAAACTATTTTCGAAGTAAATATATTTTTTGACTTTTTTTTTAAAAAATGCACTTTCAAATATTTATTTTCTCATAATTTTCAGTTTATTGAAAAAGTTTCCAAGTTGTTTATCAATTAATTTATTTATGTCAGTTTACTTTTTTAAAAAAAAAAGTATGCACAGAGATTGCCTTTCAGTATGTCTTTATTTATTTATATAAACTGCACATTTTTTCTCCAAATTTGAAAATGAATGAGAATTACTTCTAGAAATATAAACATAAAAAAGTATAAGAGGGTAATTTAAAAGTTGTGGGCGATAAAATTCGGTTATTACCTAATCTGACACATTTAATAAATTTTTACGGTGTGTAGACAGTGCCCCTTCAAAACTTAAAGTGCCCTTTGCAGAGAGGAATGTTCTCTGCCTTTTTTTATTCCTAGGGAGAACTGTGATTATAATAATACACAGACTTTCTGCAACCTTAATTAAGCAGTACTTATGAATTAACTGTCCTTCTATCATAAGATTTAATATTGTTCACCATACTCAGGTTTCAGTAAATTGTCATGTTTACGTATTTATACTTATCAGATAAATATTAATATTGATATAATGATAAATTTAACTCAAAGATATATAACTAATACTTTACAGTTCTCAAATTTCATTTTCAAAAAATACATAATTTTAAAAAAAGGACAAGTCTTGATTTTATCTCATTCTCATATCATTATTGTCTTACATGGGAAGATAAATTATTTTTTACAAATATATAGAGCAGAATTTTTTTATTAATGTTTTTAAAGGTATAAGTACAAAAATTTTAAAATTACATCTTTTTCATAAAATGTTAATTTTCATGAATAAAGTTTATTTACTAAAAAATCTATTATGATTTATAGCATGTATGGTTTAATTTTTTTATAAGATAAAATGCGTCTTTGCTGACAATGACTTTCATCTTCTAAATATGGGCTACTTTATGGCCTTAATATGGGCTACTTTGAATTTAATTTTAAAACGTGTGTAATTCTGAAGCATGTGTTTCTGTGTTAGAAAGAGTGAAAAGAGAGATTTTAAAGTAATTATAAAAATGATGATTAAAAAAACTGATGATGGAGTATACCTTCATTAAAAAAAAAAAAAGCTAAGCACTGATTGCACTGATAAACAAAGTTATATCTTATACATTTCATCTTATTACACTGATTAACAAAATTTGACTTATTTAGATATCTTAATATCCAATGTTTATTTTAAAATAATTAAATTGTTCTGATTCAAAATGTTGTAAATGGTTTTTCTCTATCACCCATATATTTTTTCAATAAATGTAACAGTAAATGTAACAGTAAACAACAGTATAAAAACCGATAATGCAACAGTAAATGGCTCTATATTTCACTAGAGCCATTTACTGTTACATTGAGTACTAATGTGCATTTCATTAGCTAAGAAAACAGATTAATTCACGTGACATGTTTAGAAATATATCGTTCAAAATATAGCCCGCATAAATCAAAACATACTGAAAATCATCCGTAATCTCTTGTATACTTCAGTGTTGTGCACATTTTGACATATTAAAAGTTCACAACTTAGAAACTGGTCAACGAAGAAAAGAGTATCGGAAACCAAAAATAACTCGGAAACAAACTCCAGAAAAAAGCCCTCAAAAGAACCTGAAAATAAGGTCTAGAAAAGAAGTACCGAAAAGATTCCCCCGCTCAAAAAAAAATAAATAAATAATAAACAGCACCAGAAAAAAATATCACTTTAACAATTATATGAATTTTTTCAATTTAATTAAGGCAGTTGAGCAACTTAAACCCAAATATAAAGTTGTTAGGTGTTCTAATGACATGAGATATCTTATTTAAAAAATAAATAAAGCACAAGGATTAATTTAAAGTTTATGAACTTCATACTATTTAACAAAATTTGCAGGACTCTTAAGCATCTCGATAATTTTTCTAAATCCCAATAATTACAATAATTGTGTAGTGGCAAAGCCTTATAACGATTTTTTTTTTCAAAAAAAATTACAATGAAAAGAAATATTTCATAGTTTTTGTCAATATTTTTAATTTATCTCAAAATTATATCATGAGAAGCAATTTTTATTTGATACAATATATATGTAACAATACTATTAAGTATATTATTTAATTGTATTATATTCAGCTAAAAAAAGTCAGAATATACATCATAAATTCACTTCCACAAGCTTCAAATTAAACTAATTATATTAATCAGTTTTTTTTCTCTAAAAAATATATCTATTTAAATTTTAGAAAAATATTTAATTATATTAAATTTCTGTTTAATAGCCCGAATCAAATAGGTCATTAAAATATAATTATTAAATGTGAGCTTTTTTCCCGTGTGATTTTCCAATGCTCTTGCTTTTTTTTCTAGAACTTTTATTTCTCCAGATTTTTTTCCTAGTATTAAGAGTCACTCAGGGCAAAAAAATCCTTAAACTCTAATTTGTGATTTTTGTCTGGGGTACGTATCCAATGCAAGCAAATTCCCTTAAAATTACTAAAACTTTAACAACATTTCCTGAGGATTAATAAAATTTAATCAGTATTCATTCAAAATTTATAAAATCTCAACAATATTCCATTAACATTAATAAAATTTAAACAGTATTGCATTATTACTAAAATTTAAACAATGCTCTAAAAAATTAAACTGCGTTTTATAAAAATTTATTTTGTCAGTATATTAAAAACCTGAACTGATAGAGCAAAACGTTTTTAGATTCTGAATCAGTAAAACAAATTACATTAGTAAAGGTGAACACCATGCCAGACATCTATAACTTGTTTATCAGTGTTATCAATGCCGTTTTTATAAAACATCGATTAGTTTTTTCTCTCTATTAATAAAGTTATATACAAACAATAAATAGTGAAATTTTTTGAATAAAGTTGTTTAGTTTTCAATCTCAAATCGGATGATTATATTTCGGAAAAAATTGTAAGTTTTGATATAAACTTGTTTAGAGTTATCTTAAAACCCACTGACGGTTCTGCACGTAGAAAGTCGTATTTTAACCTGCAGTCTTCACTGCATAGCAAAACCGGTTTTACCATTGTTAATAGATAGGGGAACTGTGTGTAGGGGAGAAACTTTCTCCCAATTTCGCCCATTTCCTTAACCGCCAGTGGGTTAAAATAAAATAGTAATACTGAAAAATCAGGTGATTTTTTTAAAATAAAATCTTGCAACTTGTACTCGCTAATAAGATTGAAGATTATTAAATCACAGACCAATAGAGCAATTTTATATTATATTATATTATATTTAGGTTTACACTAAAGTAAAAAAATTATAATTCTGATAAATAGTGCAATTTTTTCATATAAAATTGATCAGTTTTTACTTTATAAAAATTCGTTAAATTTGTAAAAAATTACTTAGTTTTTTCATTTAAGGAAGTCTAGCTTTACTCTCTAACAAAAATATTATATATATTTCTATCTTCATAAAGAGTTTAGATAAAATATTTTATAAACTTGAAAATGAAATGTTGCTGAAACTATTTAAAACCTGATTGTTTACTACATATGTTTCAAATATTATATAATTTTATGATATTTAAATAATTTGTGCATAATATAATAATTTGTATAATAATTTAAAATTTTCTGTTCCTTACTCTGAATTTTGTTTTACAATTGTACAATTATCTAAAACTATTATTTATACTAAAATTATTATTTGTATTAAAATTATTAATAACCCAAAATTATTAATTATTGAATATTTATACTCAGTTATAAAAATAAAATAGATTACAAAATAGAATTGATTAAATTTATTTCTTGAAAACAATTAAAAAATTTGTTATTACTGTCGAAATTATATTAAATAGATTCTTCAATCTATTGAAAACTTGGAAAACATATTATTGATAGTGTGCCAAATTAAACATATTTATAACGTTTAAAAAATGTGTTTTATTAAATGAAACTAAGTTAACTTCAATAAAAAATAATATAGCACTAATTTAATTTACTAATAAGATATTTAGTGAATGAATTAAACTAATTTTAAAAATATAGTTATTGAAGTGTTTATAGCTTATTTTACTTAGCAATTGGAAACTGCAATATAATGTACTTTCTGTTTACATAATCCAATCAATGTTTAATGATTGATTTTGTGAAAATATTCTAACTTTAGCATTTTACTATAACTCTGAGATTTTATATGAGTTTTTAATAGAAAACACTAGTTTTAGAAAAATCAATTCAAAATGCATTCATTTGATATTTCTGTCACTGGAGTTTATCTTCTTACGTAACATTACAAGACTTTCAACCCTTATTCAGACTGGTCGATATATTTTCACTTTGTACAGTACTATTCTAGATTTTTCTTTCTAATGTGAACTCAATTAACGAATAGATTTTGAGGAACGATAGAATTTTTTTTTTTTTTTCATTATCACATTTTTTAGCCGTTGCCATGGGAACGCATTTTCATATTCCTCACAAAAGTACCTAAAGCACGCAAGAGCAGCGTGACTGCCTACTCTTTGGAATATCATTTGAAGAAAACTTTTCTTTTCTTTCTTTTTCAACTTAATAACGACCATATAATTACGATGGAAAAAAATATTGCGAACTATTTATTCTAACCAACGCGATTTATAGTTTTAATGTTTAAATCAGAAAACTAGGTTTGTTATGTTTGCTATTAAGAAGGACAGTTTTGATTGATTTATTTAGTTTGTAAAAATATTTAAATGGGATACTGTAAAATGACTACACTGTAAAAAAAATCAGTTATATTTTCGATAAAAAAAAACAGTCCGCTGGTGTGACAGTATAAAACAATTTATTTATCGGAAAAACAGTTTTTTCACAGAAAAACACTGTTTTTTTTAGAACAGAAGCCTGCTTTTCAAGCAAATAAGTACTGTTATTTTAACATATTAATTCTAGTATTTTGACAAAAAATCTATAATTATATCAGCATTGTTATAATTTTTACTTGAAAAAACGTTAAAAACAATTATGGCCCACCCGTATAAAATAGTCTGGTGGCTTAAATTACCAAAAAATTATATCTTAAAGAAATGTATTAATCAGGTCGAGCCTCAATATGACTAGAAAATCGTAAATGTTTTTAGTCGATGCTTAAGAACATGAAATAATTGCTGAAAAATAAGCGTAGAGTGATTTGAAAAATGGTTGAGTCATTGTGTGATAAGTAAATTTGAATTTCGATAACTAGAATTTGGACTGACTGTTTTAATTCACTTATGATTAGGATGAAGAAAAAGAGAGTAACTGTTCCTGTAAAATCAAGTTAATAAATATATTCATTAAAAAATGTAGTTGATAGAATGCGAGAAAAAAAACTTTTGAATTTCAAAAATAGGATACCATGAATGTTCTAATGCAAAGGTAAATTGTCAAAAATTTACCTTGGTAACAGTTTACCGATATAAATTGTTAACTCTTAACCTGTCATTTATTTTTTTTTTTCAATATCTAAAAAATCAAGTAAATAAATATATGCAATCAAAAATGTAGTTGGTAGAATGAGAAAAACAAACTTTTGAATTTTAAAAATAGGAAACCGTTAATGCGCAAATACCAATGCAAATTTTTAATAATTTACCTTGGTTAATAATTTACCAAAGTGAATTGTTAGCAATTAACATGTCATTCATTTAAATTTTCAATATCCAAAAAATCAGGTAAATAAATATATTCAATCAGAAATGTAATGAAGGAATGAGAGAAACAAACTTTTGAATTTTAAAAATAGGAAGCCGTCAATGCGCAAATACAACGAAAATTGTTACCAATTTACCTTGTCAACAATTTACCAAAGTAAATTGTTAACAATTAGCATGCCATGTATTTGTTTTTTCAATATCTAAAAAATCAAGTAAATAAATATATTCAATCAAAAATGTATTTTATAGAATGAGAGAAACAAACTTTTGAATTTTAAAAATAGGAAACCGTTAATGCGCAAATATCAAGGTGAATTGTGGAAATTCATAATTCCACACTTAACGTAATTACCGTCGTTAATCTGAGGACAGCAAGGAAAATTTTCACATTAATGGATTTCAAACTTCCGGGGTAACATATACACTAGAAATAGCAAATTAAAATTTAGAGAAAAAAATACTAGATTAAAAAATTTAAAAATAATAAAATTATATATAAGAACACGGCAAATAAAGGGTATAGTAATTAACCCTTATTTACTGTGCTAATTATACTACTATGCTTATTTTACCCTATGGTTCACTCTTCTAAAGTAAGCAGTAATTTAAATTTGTCCTCTATAAGTTTGCCTTTTTATCATGATTATACCTCAGCAAAATTGCTTAGTTTAAATTATTGAGGGCCAACTAATTAATAAAATAATATTTTTTTAATTTAACGTATATAATTTATACATTTCTTATATTTTTATTTAATTCTTTCAAATAACAAGAAAAGGAATTCATTAATAAAATTAAGTTCATATTATTGTGTTAGTTCAGACATTATCGTGTTTACTTTACATTTTGATTATTAAAAAAAGTATTTTTTCAATGGAATACATCTTTAATGGAATACCAAAATTACCTTAACATTCCTCAGTATAAATAAGAAAGAGTTATTTTCTCGAAAACAGGCAAATAATAAGACAATTAGAGGAGTCAAGAATTAAATATCTTGTTTATTTCGGGCCGATAATAATAACGATTTCTCTGGGAGAAAATAAAACAAAATGAAATGAATTTTTCCCTTTTAATTATTTATGTATTTAAGCCAGAATATTTTAAAAGCATTTTTAAAAATGTACAAATATAAAAAAAGTTCTTCTGTTCTTAGTCAACTTTTAAAGCTTAATATAGGTTAATGAAATTAAAAATACTATTTTATTTATTTTTTTAATTTTTTTTCTACTTTCCTCTGTGAAAATTTACTCGTCGGTAATAAAGTTATGCTTCCCTAATAAATCTACATCTGCTTAAATTTTTAAAGTTTATTTCTCATTCCTTTTCACTTTAAGTAATTCTTTTAATGTCAAAAAAATTTAATTATATTTTCAAAATCTTACTGCAAAGCAAAAATAACTTGAAATGCGTTATTTTATTAATTGTTCTATATTTATATTGTTTATCATTGTCAGGAAATAATATTGTTTATCATTAATATTGCTTATCTTTGTCAGGAAATAAATGATACTGTTTGTCATCTTTAATCTAAGAATTATTGATAATTTTAACTTATTGTTACTTTGTAGTTAATAAATATTTCTAACAAATATCAAAATGATTCAAAAGTATATTTTTTGCCTAAATATCAAGACTTATTCCATTAAAGTGAAACTCAAAATATAAGCATCTTATGTTTTATACAAGATTAATAATTTTTGTAATAAAGTAAATGAGAGTTGCAACTTAAAGTGTTTTGTGCTCTCTTTAGAAGGTTTTGGTTGTTCTTTAAATAAACGAAACATACATCTAAAAGTTTTTTTTAAACTAATGGAGCTTTCATGAAATATCTAAATATTATTCAGTATAAAAAATATTTTATTTTCCTTTGGTTCATAAAATTGAAAATAAATAGCCCAGTGAAGAGCCAGGCTTATGATGTAACATTTGGTGCCATGTATATTTAGTTTTTCACTATCTTGCTTTTAAAAGCATCATTTTGTTTTCAGTCATATAATGCTTTCCTTAGCGCAATTTGAAATAAAATTTTATGAATTTAACTTAAATAATCTTTTTTATGGTATGAAAAGCTGGTTAAAAACTTAGGTCTCTATACTAAATAATATTTTTTATTAAATATCATTGAAAATAACTTGCATAAATTCACAGTTTTCTAAAACTTTGAATAAACCAGTAAATCGCTCATATTTTTATCCACCTATTTTTGACTTCAAAGTAAAACATTAAATTTCACACACTATGAGAATTAATTAATTCATAGTGTCAGTGCCTGTATCTAGACTAGCGAAATCATCAATGATTTAATTAAAAATTTGATTTAATGCAATCGGAGAATTAAAACGACAATTAAAAACATATTCTTTTATTTTCAACACAATTTACAACCTCTTCAATCAAAATCCAGTCTTTTTATGTTCTAAAAAAATAAAAATAAAATATACACTCAACGTTTTTGATATTGATATACTCTATACTAAATTTTATACCGTATTTATATTTACATGTCTCATCATTTCATAATTTTTCTTGCTTTTGTCAACCTCACTAAATATTATTCCTAAAAGACCCGACTCAAAGTTTAAAAAAAACCTTCTTTTCAGAACAACTATATTTCTATCATATTATACTTTTATAAGTCGATAAATACTGCTTGTCTACATTTAATAGTTATGAACACATGAAAATATTTTTGCTCTGACTCAATAGATTAATAGGCATATTCTTGATTTGATCACCTTTGAACTGGACATTGATAGTATTATTTATCACTACTTATTTTATTTCTTCAAACTATTTTACCTAAATCATTCTTTAAAATATTCCTCAATTACTTAACTAGATTTAAATTTGGTAAATGTCTTTGCAAAAGAAGCATTATTTTGCTTTTCCAGCTTCAATGTTTTGATAATATTTCAAATTATGAAAGGTAACTTCATGTTGAAATGCCCCGATAAGTATTTGTATATATGGAATAATCCTGTGGTGTATTATTTATATATGTACTTTGTTAAATCCATCCTGTCTCACAATGGATACTAAGTTTACTGCAACATTTGATTATGAACCAGCACAACGTTTCCTTTTTATGTTTACAGTTTGATTAACATGTTGAGGTCTGAAAAAGTCATTTTATCTTCATGACTGTCGACATTACAGTAAATATTTAAAGTATAAAGTAGCATTATTATCCATGATAAGAAACTAGTAGTTTAAACGTCAAAATCGAATTTTGCTTTTTTGTTTGTTTAATGTCTAATGTTTGTTTAATGTCTAATATTTGTTAAATGTCTTATGTCTAAAAAACAGAAAAGACTCTCTCCTTATTAATTAGTGAATACATTAAATATTTGAAATTATAAGGAACAAAATATTCTAAGATAAAGGAAAATATTACTTTAAATGTGCTTCATAATTAGTTTGACTTGTTCAGGTAAAAAAAAAAAACTAATAATTCTGTGCAAATTAGTTTGACCTATATAGAAAATGTATTAAAATAAACAGTAAAACTCATGACAATAAGATATTAGTATTTTGGTCGTTAAAATAAAATGTCTCATTCAGAATTTGCCTTACTGTTAGACGTGCTCTGGTCTGAAGAAACACGAAAAAATAAAGAATTAATTATTAATTAATTTGTTGATCTGATTATTTTAACATTAATAATTGTGGAATTGACAAAAATTATTGACAGGAATTATTTAGAAATTATTAATATATTGATAAATGAAGCAGAATATTTACATGTATCTATGCATCGTAAACAAATCCACAATATTGGCGCCAAATTTGCATTCGAAATATATATGCATTCGAATAAGACATGGCAGACCTAACGGTAATTATTAAAAATCCTTCTTATCACTGTACCGACTTACATTCTAAAGGAGTAGTTTCCAATAGGATTTGATAAAAATTTTTATAAAAGGAGTGATCTGCCAGCTTATAGCTCTAATCAATCAATCATTATTTTTATCGAAAATTTCTTTGAATTATTTATCTTTGGTTTCCTGTGTTATATTATTACGAGTAAATTCACCGTTCATAATTTCGCCTGATATGGGACTGACGTCACCATATTTATATTTACAAAAGCATATGAACCCACGTGTTTCTTCTTTTCATACTTATGCTTTTAAAGTGTGTCTCTATAAACTAACTAGCGGAAACTCAACAAGAATTTATAAAACAAAGTTGAGGAGGAAATTTAAAGACATGGAAAAATTATGATAAATTCCGAATAATACAGGTTTAATGATACTACATGCATAGTTCTCCATTCTTTTGGGGAGTTGGGCTTCTAACTGCAATTATGATAAGCCTATTTGTATGAAGCCAAACAGGATTATATAAATAACAAAAATGTTGTGTATTAAGTGCCAATAATAAGCAGTATGGTGATTTTAGGTTACTTTCCAATTTTGAGGGCTGTAAAAAACCTATTACCAGCGTACTTATATTAGGCACTTATATTCGAATAATAGGTTCTCATTGCCGCAGTATAACGGCAATAGAAATAATATTTAAACATCATTAGTGATGTTTTAATATAATTATACATAAATCACCAGCAGTTTTTGGCGGCCTTTGAAACAACTATCGTTATTAGTTCGACAAAAAAATATAAAAATACAACGGCTGTTATTAATTATTTTCGAGAATTACAATTAGTTATTAAAGGTAAGAGGTATAAATTAAAATTAAATAATGAGTTCTGTGCTAAATTGATGAAAAACTTTATGAACATGCTAAACTTACGAAAAATCAAAATGTGTGAATTGAAATTTGGCTTATGGTTTGTTAATTAATTATTTTATTATTAATTATTTTATTATTTATTATTTTATTATTAATTATTTTATTATTAATTATTAATTAATTTATGAGATTTGTTTAACATTATTAATTAACTAAATTGATTAATTCTATATTATTACTTAATTAATTTAATTTTTAATTAATTTCATTTATTAATTTAGCATTATTATTTAATTAGTTTAATTTTATTTTTTATTGATTTACTTGATTGTTTTTATAATAGGAAGTAATTGAAGAATCGGCAGAATTAATTTGCTCAATATAGTAAATATTTCAAATATAAAGTAATATAATCGTCATCGTCATTGGTAAAACAATAAGGGTCTCCTCCAGAACATTTATTAAAAGCATTTTATACTATTATTTATTTTGTAGCTATTTACTCAACTTTGAGAAACTTTTTTTTACAATGATTCATTTAGTAGCCACCATACATTCTTTTTTCCTTCATTTATTTTAAGGTGAAATTTTTTTGCTGAGTTCTCGAATTTGACTAATATATCACTTTTTGTTTCAGCTATCATGTCAATAACCTTCGTATATGCAAGTGCCTGAATTTATTTTTTTAAAAATAGCGTTTATTACAGAATGCTACGTTAAAAAAAAGACAAGATAAAGCACTTATTTGTTTTAATCCTGTTTCAACTGAGAAAACGGTTATATAGTTTTCTATGTTATTTAAAAACTATCAAGGAAAAATAAATAATAACCCATGATAAAAGCCGTGGTGGCTCGGGGGATAGAGGTGAAGGTTAGAAATCTAGGACTGGCTAATTGGTACGAAATATGCTTCCAGCTTGCACCGTCCACAGTGCTGACATAAATTTTTTTCATGGGTAGAAGATTCATGGGTTAGAATCTTGTTGACTTTGAGCTAACAGTGGGAGGTTTCTTCTCCATTTAACTCAAATGCAGTTTCGTTCCATCAAGTTGTCTTCCACAAAGACAAGTTTGTTTCATTAATCTTGATTTAGTAATTCCCTTGTCTTCTGGATAGGAATCAAAACTACAAAGCAAAAGGAGTTGAGCATTGACAATCACAAACTCAGAATTAGATTGGCTGTTCAACGCCGGTTATAAAGTAAAATAAAATAACCCATAATAATAAGAAATTACACAAAATTGAAATGTGTTTTACTATTTTTATTAACATGATCAGGTTTAATAAAGAAGGAAAGTTACCTCGTCCTAAATAATTTGCACTATATGGCAAACATGTTTAAATGAACGTGAAATAATAACTCGTGATAACGAGAAATTTATACTTTAAATGTCAAAATCAAAATGTGTCATCAAAATGCTTAAATATTTATGAGACTTTGCATAGAATAAAAATTGCAGTATTCGTATAAGAACAAAGCTTAACCAATGCGCGTCAGAAGTACTCGTAGCCTCTTTTCACTGGAATTATAATGAAATTCTGTATTAACAGCTTGACCTATAAAGATTGCAAGCAGTAAAAGCTTCTACAAAGAGAAAAGTGTTGGAATAGTTCCAACATTGCCCATATTATACTAACATTTAAAATGATTGTTTTGTTCTGAGAATTACAAGTAGCATCATGTACGGTATTGATGATGCTTCAGTGCAATATTTCATTATTATTGCATTAAATTACCTGAGAATAATTAACATAATTGTCTCTTCAAAGCATTTTTACTTATAAAAGTAATGTAAGACTCAGTGTATGAATATATTATGAAAAACTCTCTATTTACTGAAATGAATGAATATTTTCAATGTTCTGATCTATCTTTCAAATTGATATAAATTAGTTTTGTTTTGAAAGATTTCTCTTGCTATCTGTGGTTTGTGGATGTTTTTACAATCCACAAAAAAAAAGAAATGTTTAAAAAAATCTAACTTAAAATTAAAATTAAACTGAAAATTCCTTTTATTTTCACTAAAACGATGTACTCAAGGTGGATTTTTCTGCTTGCAAAGCCCATGATTATTTCCAAATAATTTAATGCTCTGTGATTTTTTAAAGTTAATGTTATTAAACTAAAAGGTGCAAATACTATAATTGGTACAAACAATGATATTTAAGAGATAAAAACATTGTTTGTTTTTTTTATTAAAAACTGTTCCACAGTATGTTAACGCTCAAAATAATCCATTACTGTTAAGCAAAGATTCACTTAATATACATACTCACTCATCTCACATGCACTTAGAAAAGAAATGTGTCACCAAAATTACCACGAAATCGTGAAATTTATCGTGTTTCTGGCTTTATGGGAATACCAAAAAATCCGGTAATTTGGTAAAATTAACAAGAAAATATGGTTTTACAATCTTTGATAAAATTAGCTAAGAATATTAAATTTTGTAATTTTATTGCGATGCTGCCTTAACACTAGGTTGCCAGAAGTAGGTCATTTTGACTGATTTTTAACTGCTTTTTCATTTGCAAAAAATTTACAAATAATAATGCATAAATAAATATTTTCTTTCCAAGTGAAGAAAATTTTTTTATTGTTAATATTTGCTAATAACTTGTTATATAACTGTAAATAATATAAAAAATAATAAAATTAATTAAACAAATTTATTTACGCAATAGTTATTCTTTCACAATGCAGTCATTTTGACTGCTTTTGGACAATATAGGTATATACTAAGTTTTAGTCTTTCTAGTGTTAAAACAAGGTTTCCGGGTAATCAAATGAATGGAAAAATTTCCAAATGAAGTCTTTGATCTAAATACTGTTAATCTTGGTTTTAAAAACCAGAATTATATCTTTTTACCAGAAATGTTATTACCATAAATTGCGGTTATTAAACGAGAAATTTTTTTCATGTACAATTAAATTGAAAACTAAAAGGATTCTGATGCAATTGAAAATTTGATAGATTAAATTAGAATTTGATACCGCTGTCTACTAATTAATATCCTTAAGAAATTTGTTGTCCAATATGTTATGACCTTATCCACGGAACTCGTATTTATTTTTCAATTACTTTAAAATATTGTTCAATTAGTTTTGACAAAAAGACTTAAAAATATTGGTTTAACAAAAACGAAGTTCATACACCGAATTCTTACCAGTTTTAAATTTTATTTCAAATTTTTTAATTGACTATGATCGTAACACACGGCGTAACTTATTCTAAAATATTACGCATAACTTATTCTAATATTTAAGTATTACTTATTCTAAAATATTCTAGATGACTGATTTATTTAAAACACTTTCTCCAGTGTCTTATTACACTTTTGGCAGCCTAATAATTGTAAAATAAAAATTAAAACTGTTTACATTTATAAGCCCATAATGTCCCATGAATAATAAACATGTAATAAGTAAAATGCTCCTTTTACTTTTGATCTTAAACATTTGAAATGCTTATTAATACAATAGACGTAATAACCGAAGAATATAAGATTAAAATGCAAATTAGAATAAGTGTAATACATATATTTCTATTAACTATCGTGATAACTTAAACACATTTTATGCCGTTCCTTCTAAACATATCTGTTTCTTTATTACATGAAAATGTGAACAAAATCTAAGTCAAATTCTCTTAAAGAAACTCAAATGGCTTGTTACTATTTTGATATATATTTTTAATTTTTCAAATTATTACCTTTATGAAAAGCATGTCTTAAGAGGTTTTAAAGAAAATAAAAATTTATTTGAAGGTTAAAGAAAAACTTGGTATTAAACTTTTTATTTTGGTCATTAATAAAGTACAAAATTTCATTCCACCATTAATTTTAAATTAACAGGAATATTTTCATTAATGATTGATACTAAATGAATTTTAATGAAAAATGTTTTTATTACATTTATATCTGAATTTATTATTTTTATAATACAAAAACTGCATTCCGGTGAGGAAAATAATTTTAAATTGTAGAGGTATAATTTCATAATGATGGACATTAAATATACTTGAGTATTAAAAAAAATTCTTATTACATTTATTTTTGAATTTATTATTTTTATAATACCAATACTGCATTCTAATAAGAACAATAATTTTAAAATGACAGGAATACTTTCATTAATGATTGTCATTAAACGAACTTGACCACATAATATTATCATAAAGCTAATTTTTGTAGTTCTTTATTTTTAATAATAGATATTGAAATCAATTTAGATTGCTATAACATGTTTCTTAAAAAATTCTAAAAAAAGAGAGTTTTAAATACAGAAATAAAAATTTTAAAATAACTGTTTTTAATTAAATTTGTTTTAAATTTTTGAAATATATCATCTTAAATTTGCTTCAAATAGTTTATTTTAAATCTACGAGATCTTCTGAAAGTTCTATTAAGGTCAGCAACCTATCTTCATAGAATTTATGTAGAGGTTTGTATACTTATAGGGATTTATATACCAGATAGGGATTTTTGATAGAGATTGTTAGGGATTTTAGTAATTTTAGTTAATTTAGGTAATTTCTTAAACTCTACAAAAACTAGGATTTTTGTAGAGTTTAAAATATTTTTGATTGGACCAGGTGAAATTAGTGGATTCCAGTAGTAGTTCTTTTTAATATTTGCCTTTTATTCTTATGTTAATTATGTTGAACTAAATTTTCTTATGTTAATCTAATATTTTATATATTTATCCTGTGCCATTTACGATAATATAAACACAAAAAAATAAACAGATAAATTTCGTTTATAATCACAGGATTTATAATCACGGGATTTATAATCACACGTCAGATATAAAAAATTTATAAATAATCTGCAAATTATGTACCTGAATTTCAAAATTTTAAAACAGAATTCCCTTTCCAAGAATTCTGCCAATTCAATTTTTGCCTAAAATTCTCACTTGAATGTACATTACAAGCTGAAGCTTTATTGGCATCTATTTAGTTTGCTAGCATAAATGCATTTGTTACTATATACTTACCTTTGTTATTTTTCAGGATTATCTTTTTCATATTAATCTAATATTTAATATATTTATCCTTAGCCATTTGCAATAATATATACGATATATTACGATAATATATAACAAACAAGTAGATAAATTTCATTTCTAATCACAGGATTTATTAATGATACACATAAAAAAAAAATTTATAAATGAAATGCAAATTATGTACTTGAAATTCAAAATTTTAAAACAAGAATACTGCCAATTCAATTTTCGTCAAAACTTCCTCTCCTGTTAACTGCTTGACTAGAGATAAAGTGGTGTATTCGCTGAAAATGCTTTACGTCGCGAATGAGAAACATGATATTTTAGTCTTTTCTTTTTCGTAACATTTTGAAGCTTCTTCAACCACTAATTGAAAGTTGACCTCAATTCGTTTTTATTATCTACCTTTTTTTCACCTTATTTTAATGTATAACATTACCAGCTGAAGCTTTACTGGCATCTCTTTTGTTTGCTAGCGTAAATGAGGGGCGCACTTAGTGCATTTTACGGTCTTTTAAGTCAGCGGAAGACCACTGCTTTAAATGCCCCAAATATATACTTTTTTCCCCTGGAATATAATTAAGAACTCGTTGGGTAACGAAACAAAATTAAAACTCATCGATCGTTTTTCACAGTTTTGTGCTGGGTATTTAAGTACGCTGGATATTGAAACATTGTTGGATATTTGATTTTACTAGATAAAGTTTTAAAAAATATGAATTAAATGTTTAAGTATTGTTTTTATATTGTGTTTCTCTTTTAATTGGAAAAATTATCGATTAATAATTAATGATAAAATTAGATTTTTTCTTAATTTGTTGAAAATGAATCTTTGAAATTTTTTTTTCTTACTTTGAACTTTACTCAAAAACATAATAATTATTAAAAATAAACAATGGAAATTATAGCGTTATAATTGTGTAATTTCAGTTTCCAAATAGATAAAAATTATCTTAAATTTTGATAATTTAAAGGTACCTGTGAATGAGAAAACTTAAAATGTTTGCAAGCAATAAATATAAACGTACACAAAATCATCCATATATTTACATTTCCATAAATATTTTTTAAGCTCGTAAGTTAAACTCAAATTTATGCTAAAAATATAAAAGGTTCTAAAAATGTTTTTTTTTAATTATATATTATAGTTTTTTAGTAAGATATTAGTTATGAATAACTCGATGAAGCACAGCTTAATCTACGGTAAATAAAACAAAACATTAATGATGATTATGAAAATTATTTATTTAAAATGTTACGAATTATTTTAAGCAATTTTTTTTACGCTTCAGTTTAAATTTAATTACAATTTAAGTAAAATATAGTAACAAAAAGAAATATTACATAGAAATTTAGAAAAAATAAGCAACTAAGTATATTAAAATCTAAAAATAAATCATCGAAAACATCGAAGATTTTCGAAATCATTACAAATATTAAAAAATACTCGAAATAACATTCCTTTTTAAAAACACCCAAGCCCTTAATTACGTCTAAAAGTTTAACACATGAGACATGGACATTAATGTCTTCTATTTTTTATTGAATTAGGTAACAGTTTTTCAGTTCAGTTCATTTCTTTAGTCTCTCAGGATTATTTTTTTTCTACAAATGATTGATATAACGTAAATCATACTATTTCAGCACAGTTAGAATCGAGATAAGAGAAGATTGCCGGAGATCAAGATCTGGGTTCTTGAAAAGATATTTGGGATCATTATTCTGATTAAAAAAGTTTTTACTATAGTTTCAGAAACATTAGCTCAACATTGAACCGTAATATTTATCTCCTGAACCGTACTGTCGGTATCTTGTATCAAAATACGGTCTTAATTTTCTTTAACCTTAATAAGAAATAAGGCATGTTTCTATCCCATGTGAACTAAAGTAATTAAGTTTAAAAAATACTAGACAAAGAATATTTTATCTTAAAACAATTACAAAGAATACATTAAAAAGAATATTTTATCTTAAATTAATTTTTTTCTCAAAATGCCTTTTTTGTAAGAGAATGAATCCTGAAGAGGATCTTTACGTAAATTTGTTAATTCGATCAAGTTTTTATTACATTTCGAATTCTATCATTTGTCAAATATATATATATATATATATATATATATATATATATATATATATATATATATATATATATATATATATATATATATATATATATATATATATATATATATATATAAAGAGGGAGAAAGAGAGATATGCTCTTCATGAAATAACTTATGAATCGAAATAAATTTAGCCGCATATAGTAAAGTTTATTGAGTTAATACTATAATTAAAAAAGAAATTATAATTATAGCCTATTACTGGCTTTAATTTGAAGAGTTTTACTCGTATTTTATCGAAATTGTTAATTAATGCTCCCAGTTTTTCTTCAGAGATTTTAACTACCTATGAAATAAATCCTTCTCATCAATCAGCAATAAAGCTGTAAAATCATGCACGTGACTTAAACCGAAGAACTTCTTTCCTCGCCAGGAATCAAGTGCTTGTTTTATGGTGCTTTCGCTTTCCTCCTCGTTAAACTCGCCTTGGCTACTCCTTTCTGAGCATTTAACGTTACGTTATCAACTCTCTCTTGGGGTTGATCGAATTGTTCTGGTGATCGAACTATTTATTTATTTACTCCTTCCGATGCCATTCTATTAATCATTCCTGTTCTACGATAAATATTTGATTGTGCCATTCAGCTGTGAGCTTTTGTTCAAGAAACTGCCTTTACTTTCTAGAATTCAAAAAAAAAAAAAAAAAAAAAAAATATATATATATATATATATATATATATATATATATATATATATATATATATATATATATATATATATATATATATATATATATATATATATATATAAAAATCTGAGAGCTAACTGTGAGGCTACTCTAAAATTGAAAGACTTTTGTTGTTTAGTTTATATCGTTTTGTAAAATTTCATACAAAATATAGTTCCAACAAATAGTACCAACAAAATATAGTTGATTTTACCAATTTTGCATTAAAATTAATTTTAAAATTACTATTTTAAAATTACTATTTTAAAATTACTATTTTAAAATTACTATTTTAAAATTACTATTTTAAAATTACCATATTAAAATTACTATTTTAAAATTACTATTTTAAAATTACTATTTTAAAATTACTATTTTAAAATTGCTATTTTAAAATTACTATTAGTAACTTAGTTATGGGGAAATTATATGTTTCCTGCTTACTTAGCTCCAAACGTTAAAAAGTATTATATAAATATTTTGTTTAAAGTTCTTTCAGTTATGAACAAAACTTTGGTTTTTAAAATGCACAGTATTGTAACTTTGGTAATTAACACTGGATTTGAATTCTTAAATCCGGTGCATGTATAAGGAAATAAATAATTGCCGACTTTCCTTGTAAAGATGATCGTAAAAATCGTTGAAATTTTAGGCATATGCTAGAAAAACAGAACTTAGAAAAATTATTATATTTTTTTTATGATGTGAAGAAAAAAATGTATGCTATTTTCAAAAAAGATTTAAAAACTTTCTGAGTGTGTCAGATAAATGCAAAAAATTTAGTTTTAATTATATTAAACAAAATTGAAAGGAAGCGGTTTCTTTTTTTTAATGAATAATTTTTAAAAAAATGCGCACAAAATACACATTTTGCTCAAAACTTTATAAAATTGAACAACAACCTTGAACTTGTCGAATAAAACAGTTAGGTATTAATTAATAATCAGTTAGAAACCAGTTGAAAACTCAGGTTTTTAATTACAATTTCAGGTTTTTAATTACAACGCATTAGCAAGCATTTATTTTTTAAAAAAAGAAAAAATTCATATTTTGAAAGAAAAAAAAACATCAATCAAAATATTTGTGACTTTGTTGCTACTTTACAGTTCCTTTTTCCTTAAGTTTATATCATGTATGTGATAAAGTAATGCTTAATATTTCACGCTTTTGGATAAGAAATAATTTTTCGAATGCATCATTTTCTTATTGTGTTTTAAAATTCCACAAGACAATCTCTTCGACGAATCCGCTTTCACAATTTCCAGTTGCTATGCATTTACAAAGCTGAATAGAATGTATTTAATGCCTTAACATAAATTTATTTAATAGGAAATACATACCTTATATTTTTTCCATTAAAGTGCAGAAGTTAGGTTTTCGCAGCATTCAAAGTTACTCAGATGAACAACTTTTTTGTTTGTATCAACATTTTCGAATTTGAAACTATAAATTATATATTTTCTTCTTTTTCATTATTTCCAAAAATATTTCGTAAAAGAAAGGGTTGGACAGAAATTAAATTGTCTTAAATGGTTTTTTTTAATTGTTAGAATTATATATTTTTCTGATTTATTTAGAAATTCAACTCATGAAAGTAAATATTTACCTAACACAGCAACATTCGACATGGCACCATTGCTTGCGGCCAACTCATGAAAGTCAAAATATACTATAATCAAGCCATCTCCATTTATTTCACTCTTTATATTATCTAATTATTGTTCAGTTTTTTATTCCAGCTAAAATAATGATTTTAAATTACTTAGTTTTATAAAAACAAGTTTCAAAAGGGTATCTCTTAAGAACAAAATTAAAAAGTGTTTCAAAATTACTTTAGACATACTAAATCAATACTAGACATACTAATTCAATACTAAACATATTAATTCAATCTATTCTAACAGTACATAATACTGAACTTAAGCAAAAAATTCATTTCTCAAACGCTTCTCCTTAACAAACTGTTTGTAATTTTTGGATTAGGCAGTCAAAATTGTCTCTTACCTTGTAACTACAGTCCGAATTTCATGTCACTCGCATAAATAGATCTAGAGTAATAAGAGAAACAATCACAAAATCTCTTATTTTTATTATAAGCATTTGCTATTGCTTCTAATTCATATTAAGTTCATATACCATGTATATTATGTAATATTTATTTCAGTTTATTATTTTATTTTACAATCAAAAAGCTTTGAATTTTAAGGTAAACAATTTTTTACATCATTTTAAAGAATCAAATTTTTCATAACAAAATTTGTGCGGAATCTGTGGAATAGTTCCCAAGAAACTTAATCAAGATTTTTTTTTAAATGCACAAAAAAATAAAATTATCAATAAGGGGATCGTATTTTGGATCTCTCCTGACCAAACTATTACAACCATATTTTCCAGATTGCGGTGACCTCCTATATTTAGGGAATCAGAAATCTATATGCGTTGAAAAAAATTCTCGTTTACTCAGTGAAAGTACGTTTTTGTGTCTGATTTCGTAACTTAACCCTTTGAGTACGAATTTTAAAAAATGTTTTTTTTTCCGTCCCGTTTATTATTCAAAAGGACATAATAGGTCAGAAATAAGGCAAATTTAGTATTTATGATTTTTCTGACAAGCGGTTATCAATTTAGTATAAACCTGGGAGGTATAAACCTAGCCTTTGGGGTATAAACTTAGAAGGTTGTAACATATATATCCCGGCTGTACATGTCCTACCTGTAGTGTTCCGACTTACTACAAGCACATCTATCATTCCGTAAAAATTTATTATGTGAACTTTTTTTTAACATGGTATGATACAGAGTGAAGCAATCTTTGCATAACCTGGCATTACACATTGGACAACTCATATTTTTTTTTTTTATGTTAATTTACGAAATATGAATAAAATATGAATGGAAATAACAGTCCCAATGAAGAATACGAGTGGGATATATCTGTCCCAATGAAGAATACTAGTGGGATATATCTGTCCCAGCGCAAAATCACAATGCCATTTCATGCAAGAAACTCTTCAGCGCCATCTAGGAGGCACCATCTAGAGGATATTTGACACAAGAAACACGTATATTTGGTTCGACTCTACGACTGGGACATATTACAATGAGTTTCTAAGTGCTTTTCACCCCATTAGCAATTTTTACGCATTTCTTGGGACAAATGAGTCTCGTTAGTAGCCAAAGGGTTAAAATATCGACTGCAATTATTAGTTAGCATATTTGATCGCCTTCCTGGAACATCAAAATTGATTCCTTAAACGTAAAGATACGATCATTATATCAAAAGTTATTCATTGTGATAAATTTTTTATTTTATTTTGCACCCTGTACAAGTGAGTTTATGACTTTACTTTCTTTAAAAAAAATTAAATACAGCCTTTTAAATAGATCCAAGAAGTTTATATTCTTGATAGTTAGATGCTCTCACAAATATTACAGAGTAGCTACGTTTATGATTAAAATAAACGTATCCCCGCAATACCATCTTTATTATGCGTCGTTACCATCACATTTCCATCATAGTTAGGCAGGAAAACCTAAATCCGGCTTTATTATTTGTATGAACATTTGGAATCGGAGAAAAGCAGGAGAAAGAAGATAAATAAACTCGACACATTAGTTTCGGGAATCTCTGCCCCCACAAGAAAATAAATAAATAAAATTTATGCCAATAAAAAACTGCAGGAAAAAAAAATAATAAAGAGAGAAAGATCTGGGTGAAACCATTTTTTCTGAACTCCGATCTCTTCCTCTCTGAATCGAACTCAATGATGTTAGGCTGCTTTTATACTAGAAGGCTTTTTCATGACCCGCGAGTTGCTCCTTTTCTCCTTTTTTTTTTATCATCCTCAAGGAGCAAAGGAGAGAATTTTGGTAGGGGAAAAATTTCTTCTTATCATATTTATCTGAAGAGAAGGAGCGGCTATTACGAAGAAGGAGAAGAACAACTTTTAGTGTTGAAGAAACCTGGAGCCTGCCGCAGAGAAGACAGATTTTTTTTTTCATTCAGGAAAAAAAAATCCAACTGTTCGGAATTTTATTTTACATTTGCAACTTTGGAATTTATTTGCAAAAGAATGGCACATGTTGTGAAAACGAGAACGGAATAATAATGTTACTAAATTTTCATTTATTTGCTTAGGGTCATTTCTGAAGTTCAAAAAGTTCAGGAGTATTACATTTACGCAAACAAATTTCGAAGTTTATGAGTGCATAGATTTATTTATTTGCTGCTTCAAGACGTATGAGTTAAAATATTTTGACACTGACATTGAAACCGTTGTCAATGTCAATGGCGATGCTCTCTTTTTAAATGTTGTAATTTTTTTAATGTTAACATTTTGACTTTCATAACTCAAATTAATTTTGGGAAATAAAAAAATTATAATTTTGCTTTTAGTTAAAACTCAACAAAAGAATCCATTGGTATTATTCAATGTATAATTAGTTAATATTTTTCAAAATCTAAAATTAAATGGTTGTTTGAAAAATTATTTTGCAAATAAGAGATTAGAAATAATTTTCTTACGACACCGTCATTTTATTACTATTGCCATTTGTACAGTTTTAGAAAAATATTTAAAATAAATTATCATTTTACAAATAAGAGGTTAGAAATCATTTACGTACGACACCGACATTTTATCACTATTGCCGTTTGTACAGTTTTAGAAAAATATTTAAAATACATATTTAACTTTTGAAAATAAAAATTTTTTTTTCTTTAAATAGTATAGAAAAATTCTTTTCTATAATTCTTTAATTTTAAATTCTTCATTATTTATTCTAATATATTTTAATTTTAATATATTCTTTATTATAATTTACTTTCAAATTCTTTAATTATAATTCATTAATTTTAAATTCTTAAATTTTAAATTCTTTTTTTCTAAATTATATAGCTTGGTTAAATTTTGCATTATGATTTTATATTTTGAAAATAAATTTTCAATCCAATCTTAATAAACTTTTTTTAAATAATTTTAGCCAATCACAAGGGGGAAACTATATTATTCTAATACCCTTGGTAGCAATGTCAAATGCATAAATACTGTTTCTTACATAAAACTATGACAATCAGTGTGGGGAAAAAAAACGATCAGTACAGAAAAAAATGAATCAAAGCTAGACACTATTTTAAAAGTTTTAGTTTAGATCCAATACTAATATCAGAAGCTGCTCCAGCCTCCGTGATGAGCTCAGTAAAATAGAAATAGAGACTAATTCTCACCTTAGAGGAGGAGAAAACTTTTTACATTTAAGTTAGGTCTAAGAAGTAAAAAATTAATTTCTGAAACAATTTCCAACTTTCCTCCAATTATTTCCGCATTCAACTATTAAGGAACTTGATTGTTAGTATCCACTGCTCCCGCAGTTTCAAACTGACGGTTTCCTGCAACAACAAAAAAATAAATAAAGCAATACCTTGTATTATTCAATCAAAAAGCAACGAACACACATAAAATCAAAAACAGCAGGCTATTTTAGCTTAGGAAATTAAAGTTTTCAATCATTTTTTATCCTTATTTTATTTGAACTTTATTTTTAGAAATTTGTGCTTATCTGAGTGTAAGTCTTTTCTATAAACTTACAGTACTATTTTGTTTAATTATTCAATTTTGCTTGGTGTAGTTATGTTTTTATATAAGGCTTAAATTTCAATTTGACTTGATTTTTTATTTATGCTTAACTGGTGAAATAGTCAACAATGAAGTGTAGACTTTTTTCGGGTTATTACAGTAATCTTTTTTTTTTTTTGACAATATGGTGGAACAAATAAAGAAAACAGTAATTTTGAACCTAGTTTTAAAGTTCTTTCTAATTTAATCTCCATTGACAATAGGCAGAGCTAAATAAAACATACAAAATTTCTGTTTATTTGTATTGCATAAAGTATGACTATTTATACCATATTTACAGTTATATATTCCTCAGCCTTTTTTTTTCAACTTTAACAACCTTAGTTTTTAACTACCTAAAGATGTAGCAATAGTGCTCTAGTCCTGATTTCCTTTGTTTAAAAACGTGACAATAAAAAATATTGATTATGGTATTTTATATTGTTGACTAATACGTTATGTGTTTTAGTTATATTTTATTATCTTGAAACAACTTTTCTCAGTCCTTATTTCGTTTTCTTAAAATTTTAAATCATTAACTTTGCACTGAGAAAAAAAAGGATGATGAATATGATACCAGAATATGATAAAATTTACCTTGTTTCTAGCTCTATAGAATCACTAAAAAACTTGATAATTTTTAACGATTTGTGAAGATTTTGGTTAAAATAACATTAAAATATAGTTTTATAATATGTGATAAAATTTAGTCATTTTTTCTCTATGTCTTAGAGTTTGGCTTAAAAACCATTGATTCGATTAAATTCACTTTCTGGTTTTGTGTTTTTATTTACTGTATGGTAATGAAATCTGTAATTTGGAAAAGTGGTAAACATAACCGTAAAAAAGGTTTAAAGACGTATGTTTTGGTTTTATTTAACATAATTATGATTTTTTTATCAGAAATTTCAATTCTAATCTAATTTCAGAAATTTAAATTTCAAATTCTACTGCAGTTTTTTTTTCGTGTGCTTATTTGCTCAATCATTAAATTCCAAAAATATACTAATATAAACATTCCTTAATGAATAAATTTTATTTTTTATTGTACAAAGTTTTTCCAGAAGCTGAAAGTAATGATAATAAGTTCTGAAGTTAGTAACATCTTTTTTTTTTGTCTACGTAGAAAAAGTGTTTTTATTTTAAAAACTTAAGCCATAATATATCTACTTATCTTTATTCAATATTTAGTCTTGTAAAAATAGTTTGTTTCCTTTTTTTTAATTTTTCATTAAATATATTTTAATATTATTAACAATATTTGTGCGAAATTAGTGCAATAAGATATAAGAAGCATACTAACTAAAAGACATTATTGCAAGCAGTTTATAAAAATAGGGAAAATATCAATATAAACAGAGAATATAGTGAATAACAAATCGATATAATTTATTTTAAAATATCTGTTAAATTTTTCAGTTTTCTAAGTCGGTCATTTTAAGTTGAAATTCATCATATATATTTCAAAATATTGAAAAATATCGTGTATTTTATTTTTATTTTTTCATGTTATTGCTTATGTGTCACTTAGTTTCATTAGCATTGTCGTCACTCAACATACATTTTCATACAAACATACATACATACATTTTCATACAAACAACATCAACATACAAACATTTACATTTTTCATTAATTAAACTTTAATATTATACAAAGCATAAACATGTTTTAATAAAAAGTTTTATATATTATTAATTATACATACTTTTTTATTATATTGTAAAAATTTAATAGAAAATTAAAGATAATCAGAAAATATTTCATATATATTATTCAATTCAATTCATATTTGTACCATTTTGGTTTAATTTTGGTTTGGTTTTGGTTAGTAAAAAAACTCCGAATAATAGGTATTTGGATTGGATATTTTTAAACTAGTTTCTTAGTATTTAAATATAGTGGTAATAAGATTAAAGAAACTTTTTTTAAAAACTTATGATCATGGCCTAGTATTGATATTTATATCCTACCTTTATGTAAACTTTATCCTCCTTATTTAACTTACTGACGGAAAAAGGGTCAGAAGTGATGGTGTGAACATATATATTGCTATGTGAACAATGTAACACAGTTTCTTATGTACATATTTCTTTGCTCTAAATTGAATGGGAACTGAACAAATGTAATAGAATTAATAATTGAGAAGTTTTTAATTTTTTATTATCTAAAAAAGATAAAAATTGACTTAATCTATTTACGTGTCTGGCAAACATATCAAAGGAAAGAATTGATTTCAGTATATTTTTATTGCGATGTGAATAAAACCGATTTCAAATCTTTTAAACAATTATTTTAAAAGGAATAAGAGTTTTATATGATAGTTATGACACTCTTTATACCCAATAAAACGTAAGCTATTATTTATATCGACTTTATTTTTGATCTCTTTAAATTCAACTTAATTACACAAGAAAAAATACATCATTTATTTATATAGAAATATTAGACGTGTTACCAAGTGTAAGTCAAGAAAATTGTACTTTTTATAGAATACATGGGATAGAAAATGGGATAAGAAAGTTGATAGCCCTACTGCTATGATCTTTTAAGTATCTGTAGGGCTATCAACCTTCCTCCAATCTAGTCTTCTTTCTTTATAGCGCAAGGACATATACACGGAACTCAATACATCTTTTGTCTTGATAGTAATGTTATAAGTGTAAATAGGTATTCAAGCATTCTATTTTTTATACATAAAAGTGTCAGTTCTATAGATTTCGAATCGAAGTTTTGGTTAAAGACTTTGAATTGAAGTTCTTTCTTTCAGAGTAAAAAAAAAAAGGAAATGTAGGGAACATTTTTTTTTGTCTAGATTGATAGCATTATTTAATAGTTTTCAATATTTTTTTTAATTAAATTGGTGAACCTCAAATAATCATAGACATTCAAATTAAAACTTAACAAATACTTTTACTTTTACTTCAACTTCTAACTTTCCCTAAATTATTTCTTATTCAGTCGCTTGCATTGATCTAGGAGTTGGCATATTTGGTAAGGCATATTTGGCATATTGTCTGAAGTGTAATAATTTATTAGGCGTTTTTATAGATGCATATTTAAAACTTATATTTTGAAAATTATTGAGTTGAACTTATAATTGAAGTTGATTTGCTAAAAAAATGAAATTTCTGAAAACAAGAAACTTTAATGAATAGTAAAATCCTTTTATGAATAAAAGAAAGTATTTGTGAAAGAAATTTAACAAAGATATTTATAAATAAATTGTTTTCTTCAACCAGATTTCATTAATTTGATAATTTAGCCTTATTACTTTGTATTTTTTTAATTTGGTATAATGATTTACTATTATTTGCTTTGTAACTTATGTTATTGATTCACTAAATTTAGTATTTAGTAATTAAATTAAAATTTGCGTTGTTTATGATACTTTTTTTAAACTAGATCTTATGTAAATAAACTAAAATATTTGTTAGAATATATATAATATTTTATTTATCTGAGTTAATCTACTGAGATTTGCAAACAAAATTAATGTGAGATTATAAAATCTTTAGGAAAACTCAATTTTTTACTCAAAACTTTCCATTTTAAAAGGTATTTCTATTTTAAATAGTATTTCCATTTTAAAAAAATACTTCCATTTTAAAAGTAATGAAAAAGAAAATTGTATTTTAAGTGAAGAAAGGATCAACTCACGTGAACAAAGATAAACAATTTTAAAAAGAACAAACAATGTCACATAAACCGACATATTATGATTATTTAGGCTTTTTAACCAAAACCATAACACATATGTTAATGTAATATTATTTGTGATCTTTTTACTTTATTCAGCTTTATTCAGTTCAGTTTATTCACTGTCTTTTAGGAATAAACAAATAATTTTATTTATAGAAATAATCATGATCAATAATAGTAATTGAACCATATTTTTAACTGAATTACATTTCGCATTCAAGGGATGAAATGATTAACTTTGTTTTGCATATGAACAAAATTAAACAATATTTAAAAAAACAAGAACAAATATTGCCACATAAGATGACATGCTATGGTTCAAGCTTGATAACCGAAACTATGGTGTCCCCCCTATCGTCAAGCAAAGTCTAGGTACCAAAAATATAATTCAACTGTTTATGTGATGTAATTTGGGGTTTTTGCTTTGTTAAGATTTTTACCGCATTTTAAAAGTAAACAAATAATATTACTTAATAATATTATTTTCACAAAAAAGGCTACATAATCTTTGTTAAATAAATAATAAGATAAAATTATCATTTCATGAATAGTCGGTTTAAAATTGAAAGAAAATATACGTTAAACATTTCCTCAAATAACAATGTAGCTCCTCAATCCATTAGGCGGTACTAAATAAAAAATGAAAACAATTCTCGATACGATATTCATTTCTACTTATCAATATCGGTTCCAATACGTCAGCAAATAAGCAAAAAATCACTTTATCGATTATTCCCGAAAAGAATTTCTCTATTTATTTTATTGTGATAGTAAAGGGTAAAGAACGGAGACAGACAATTTAAAAAAAAAAAAAAAATCAAAAAATGAATAATAATGAACAAACGATATGCGTATGGGGGGGAATGCATCCAAACAAAACAAAATAGATAAAAAAGCAACACAAATTCCAATTATTCCAGTTGAACTCGCTTTGCATGTTAGCCGATAGAGTTTCACCATGGTCACAAAAAACACATATCTCGGGTTCTGTGTTTTTACCCCTACCTGCCTTAGTAACCGGCAGCACTAGTACCAAAGTTGGGGGGTCGTCGTCGTGAAGAGTCGGTTGGATCAGTTCCAAAAGAGGGTCTAGCCGTCCAAAATATGGCCAGGATCGATACAGTTGGAGCCTGATTCGCGAACTTCACTTTTTCCAGGGAGGGGCCCCTCAAGCACAAGCGGCACGGACAGGAGACTGCCGGACTGCCGGATTCGAAATGATTGCCTCTTTTTCTGCTCCCCTTCACCCCTCTTCTCTAATATTGCGAAATGCATGTTTGTAGTTAAGCTGGTGCATGTACACTTAACAATGAAGTCTCCGCCACTGCTGCGGTCAAGGCCTTAACATCTTGAGGTATCTCCGTCTTCGGATATAAATAAAGCTGCTTCAAATTAAGAAATCATCGTTTCTTTGAGCGTCTAAGAATTTTTATTTCACTGAGGTTAAGTTTAACCCTTAACACTTCATATTTTACCCATGCTTAGGAGCATTTAAATGTATATAAATCTGTGCAGAATTAAGATTGAGAAAAAGCTTTCAATAATCAAATTTTCTAATGCTTCCAAAAATTTTGTAGCTCAGTCAAAGCCTGCGATTAAAGCCTTTACAAGGAGAGGTACCTTCAATCATCTTTGAATATAGATAAAGCTGCTTAAATTAAGAATTCATCATTTCTTTGAGTGTTTTAAGAATTTTTATTTCACTGAGGTGAAGTTTAAACCCTTAACACTTGATATATATAAGTACTTTTTTTAAGTGTTTATAAATTTGTGTTGAGTTAAAATTTGATTATCTATCGATAATCAAATTTTCTAATCAAAAAATACTACTAATCAAAAAATATAGTCAAAGCCACTAATGCGGTTATGTTTTTTATAGTCAGAGGTATCTTCAATTCTCTTTGAATATAACTAAAACTGTTTTAAATTAAAAATGTTAAAAAAATAAAGTGCTTTGAATGTTAAAGAATTTTTATTTCACTGAGATGAAGCTTAAACCTTGACACTTGATGATTAAGAGCCTTTCTTAAAAGTCTCTAAATTTGTGCAGAATTAAAATTGAGAAAAATATCTTTCAATAATATATATCTTATCAATTAAAAAATTTAATTGTTTAGTCTAAGCCACTACTGCTGTTATCACCTTTACAATCAAAGATATCTCCGTCTTTGGATATAAAGTAAAGCTGCTTTAAATTGGGATTTCATTGGTTTTTTGGGTGTTTAAAAACTTCTGTTCCACTGAAGTGAAGCTTAACCTTAAACACTTGATATTGTGCATATGATTAGGAAAATTTCTCAAATATCTATAAATTTGTGTAAATATAAAATTCAGAAAGATATCTTTCATCAATCAAATTTTCTAACCAAATAAAAAAAAATTGTTTAGTCAAAACCACTACTGATATTAAGACATTTACAATTAATGGTATGTCCGTCTTCGGATCTAAATAAAAAAAATTTAAAAGAGGATTTCGTCGTTTCTTTTTGAGTGCTTGAAAGTTTTTCATCCACTGAGGTGAAGCTTAAACCTTAACACTTGATATTGTGCCTATCATTAGGAACATTTCTTAAATATCTATAAATTTGTCCTTCGAAAGACATCTTTTATTAATTAAGTTTTCTAATCAATTAAAAAAATTTATTTTTTAAAAGCCACTACTGCTGTTATGGCCTCCTTTGGACATGATTAAAACTACATTTAATTAAGAATGCATAGTTTCTTAGCACGTTTAAAAATTCTCCTTCTACTGAGCTGAATCTTCATTCTTAACAGTTGGTATTATGTTTATGATTAGGATCATTTTTTAAATTTCTAAAAATTTGTGTAAAATTAAATTTGAAAAAAAAAAGATATTTTTCAATGGTTAAACTCTCTAACCAATTCAAAAAATTTATTGTTGATTCAAATCGACTACTGATGACAGAGCCCGTACTCCAATCTTTGTTTCGATCAACGGGAAATAATTAAAGCTGCTTTAAATTATGAATTCTTCGTGCTTTTTTTTTTACTATTTAGGAATTTTTGTCACAATGAGGTGAAGATTAACAATTGATATTGTGCCTAGATTTAGGAAAAAATTTTATAAGTCTATAAATTTGTATGGAATAAAAATTATAGACGAGTCAACGAACTAACTTTAAGTTAAAATATATGCTTATTATTTCCGAAAATAGGCGCAAAACTGTAATTTCTGAGGTATAGTAGAGGTACCGGATGAATTTCTAAACAAAGCTTTTTTTGAAATATCTTCGTTGCATTTCAATCATCCAAGCTAGAAAATCAATAGAGAACTTATATTTCTGAGATATGATAAAAACACTGGAAGAGTCTATGAACTAAGATGAAGCTGAAATATGTCCTTTTCATTTCAATCATCCAATCTAGAAAATCAATAGAGAACTAATATTTCTGAGATATGATAGAAACACTGGAAGAGTCTATGAACTAAGATGAAGCTGAAATATGTCCTTTTCATTTCAATCATCCAATCTAGAAAATCAATAGAGAACTTATATTTCTGAGATATGATAGAAACACTGGAAGAGTCTATGAACTAAGATGAAGCTGAAATATGTCCTTTTCATTTCAATCATCCAATCTAGAAAATCAATAGATAACTAATATTTCTGAGATATGATAGAAACACTGGAAGAGTCTATGAACTAAGATAAAGCTGAAATATGTCCTTTTCATTTCAATCATCCAATCTAGAAAATCAATAGAGAACTTATATTTCTGAGATATGATAGAAACACTGGAAGAGTCTATGAACTAAGATGAAGCTGAAATATGTCCTTTTCATTTCAGTCATCTTTAGATGACTGAAACTGTTGTTTCTGAGGTATGTCAGAACCTCGAGATCTCCGAAAAAATCTTCGTTTTCAATCATCTCTGCATTTAAATCATCTAAGCTTGAAAGTGTAAGACTGGTAAATCTAAAATATGATAGAGGCACTAAACAAATTTCGGAACCAATATTAGGTTAAAATATGTTGCTTGTATTTCAATTGCCCAAACTTGTGAGAGAGTTGTTATAGAAATGGTATTTCTAAAGATGTTTGAGATACTTGATGAATCAAGGAACCAAACATTGGTTAAAATAAGTTATTTTCTATTCCCGTAGAAGTTGTGTGGATGGTTATAGAAACGTGAGACTGTTATTTAACTAATTTTGTTTATTCTTCAAATTTCTGGCATATTTTTATTTTTGTTAATGTAATTCTTTCCATAAATTTCTAAAAATAATCAATCAATGCATGAATTTCTAAGCAATTTTTTATTCAAAAATTGAATACTAGATTTTTTATTAATAGAGATTTTTGCACAAAAATAAGATACTAGATTTCTTATTAATAGAGATTTTTTCACAAAAATAAGATACTAGTTTTCTTATTAATAGAGATTTTTGCATAAAAATAAGATACTAGATTTCTTATTAATAGAGATTTTTGCACAAAAATAAGATACTAGATTTCGTATTAAAAGAGAAATATAACTCGTCGTTAAAGTAAAAATTATTAGCTCTATAAGAAAACGTGATGTTATGGAATTATTTTTAAAATTTTTCCATATTTCACCGATTAAAATCTTATAATAAAACGAGACAAAATCCTGCACAGGTTTTTGGTTGGAGACCTACATACGAGGGTTGCTATTTATATTTCTGCCCTTGGCAACAGTAAGTGTTGCTAGGCGACCGCAGACGATTTTAATCGAAAGTTTTATATTTTTAAACATAAATTCAGCAGACGATTTACCATTATAGCTTCATTTGTGTTGCTGACAGTAAATTGAAAAGTTCTTCTCTTTCAAGAAATGGAATTGAATCGTGAACATTTTCGTGCCATTATTTTTCATAACTTTCGACGTGGATTTTCAAGACAAGAGTGCTTCGATGAACTTAATTCTTTATTCAGCAATAAAGCGCCATCCTACAACACTGTAAAAAATTGGTATAACGAATTTAATCGTGGTCGATGTTCGATCCAGGACGAATCCCGTGCAGGTCGTCCAAAATCCGTTGTTGTGCCAGAAAAGATCGATGCTGTGCGTGAACTGATAAAGCAAGATCGTCATGTGACATACCGTGAGATAGAGGCGTCTTTGGACATTAGTATGGCTAGCATCAATAAAATATTGCATGAACATTTAAGCGTAAAAAAAATTTGTTCGCGTTGGATCCCGCATAATCTGACAAACGTTCAAAAAAAGGCTCGTGTCGATTGGTGCAAGGAAATGTTGGAAAAATACGTTCAAGGTACATCAAAGGCTGTGTATAACATCTACACAGGTGACGAATCATGGATCTATGCATATGAGCCGGAAACAAAACAGCAATCAACTGTATGGGTCTTCCAAGACGAGGCAAAACCAACAAAAGTTGTTCGAGGAAGAAGCACATCGAAACAAATGATTGCCTGTTTCTTCGGCATTAACGGTCATGTGGCAACAGTGGCGTTAGAGCAACGCAGGACGGTCAATTCTGAATGGTATATGACCATTTGTTTGCCAGAAGTCATCGGAAAAATTCGAAAAAAGCAGAAGAACAGGCGAATCATTGACAATGCGAGCTCTCACACATCTACTCAAACAAAGGCATTTCTGACGGAGCGAAAGATCGAACTGATGGGTCATCCGCCGTACATCCCTGATTTGGCACCCAATGACTTCTTCTTATTCCCACACATCAAAAATAAATTATGTGGACAACGATTTTCGACCCCCGAAGAAGCGGGTGATGCATTCAAAACGCATGTTTTGGAGTTACCTCAATCGGACTGGAAAAAGTGCTTTGAAAATTGGTTCAAACGCATGCAAAAGTGTATTGATCATCATGGAGAATATTTTGAAAAACAATAAAACCAATTTCGATCCTACATATTTGTTTTTTCATTATTAGGCCAGAAATATAAATAGCAACCCTCGTATTTAAATTTTTAAAATTTAAAAAGACACAGTTTACAAATTATTAAATACTTTGTAAAATTGTTAATTGAAGCAGTCAATGTTAAAAGAGGGTATGTAACATTTTCACGAAAATAAGTTTTTATTATTTTTTATTTACTTTTTATTTTTTGGGAATATCAGTCACCGATTATCAAATACCGAGTAATTTTCTAGAAGAGAATCCAACAATTTGGAAGCAATGAAAAAAATCTTTCCACAAATGACACAGTTTTTTTTTTCACTCGAAAGTGCAGATTTGTAACATACCCTACTTTTAACATTGACAGCCTCAATTATTTTTGTTATTTCTAAAAAAATAAATAAGAAAACATCTTTTCTTATTATCATAGCCAGGATAATAAATTCATAGTTTAATATTAAATTTGAAAAAGTTTTTGTAATAAGTAATTAGCTGCATTTTGTAGTAAAATTTCCATAATCGAAAATAACTGAAACACGAGATATTCAACACAAAGAATAAACATTAGTATTAATAAAATATTTAAGTCAAATTAAATTTACTCCTACATATCACTCTTAATTTTTTCTTACTAAAAAGTTTTAGTTTTTATATTGAATCATTTTTTTTACGGCAAATGGAAAGTTTCGAAGTCCCTATATATTATATACTTATCGACATTTGTATATACGTGCTTTCAAATTTAAATTAAAAATTCATTGAAGTTTAAAAAAGAGGGTCCTTAAAGGTATTAGATTCAATACCCCTTCCTTAATTAAAAAAAAATATATTTGACCTTTGAATAAAGCTATTTATATAGCTGTCTATATAAAGCATTATTTTTTTGGAGTGAATATAACTAAATAAACTTCGAATAACTTTATTTTAGCAGAAATAACTTTAAATCAAAATCACTATTGAAAATAAGCACAACCATATTATAGTGTCAAACCAGGAAATCCTACTTTTTAAGCTTGTTTCTATGCATGGTGAAACAATTCTGGTCAAATTACCGTATTGTGTATTAATGACATTTTTGATTTTAAAAAAATCATAAATCTGGTATTAAAAACAAAAATAGACGGTATTTAAACCATACTTTTGGTAAATTTTTTTGTTCATATGGAAACAGTTTACTGGAAATTCTGGCTTTCAAACTTATACTTATTTCTTGATGTAATAACTTATTACTTCAAAGTACTTTAGTTTTCATTAAATGCACTGGTTTTTAAATATTACTAAAGTTTTATTTATTGAAAAAATGCAAAACCGTAAAAACATTTAACTGAACTAATGGTTTTTATGCCATACTGTAAGGTATCATGAAAAAATTACCAAATTTTACCTCATTTACCAGTATTTTATCGATATTACGAAGCCATATTTCATTATTAATTTTATCGAAGCCATAACCAAAATGCTTCTGTAAAATGCTCTTTTTGGTATTCTAGTCGAGCCAGGTAATTTTGAGCATACTTTTTTTTCTCAGTGTGATATTATGGTACAATTTACTATTATGTTACTAATTTTGTTTATGTAATACTGTTCAAAGTACCGCTAATTTGTTAAACTGATTATTCTGTGAGTGAATATTTATTTAAAATTAAAAATTAGTTTAATTAATTTCTTATTGTATTAATTTTTTGAAAAAAAATGTCAAAAAATAGCTAAAATTGAAATAAAATTATAAAAAATGTTGATATTAAATATGCTGGAAAATTAAACAAAATACTACATTTTTCACTTACAGGTTTCATGATGTTTTCCTTTTTCACTCAGAATTATCTGCAATTTATTTCAAAAGTTATACAAATATAAAAAAGAAACTGCTGATTTCAGTTTTTAATTTTTTTTATTTCCGTTTTTATTTATTTGCTTTAAAACTTAAAATTTTAGTAAGACTCGAAAGTTAAAATATTTAATCTAAATAAACAGTTCTTTAAACATTATAGAAATCGACAATTCGTTTACATTTATAGCTTTTCTAATAAATGTTTCAACGGAATAAATACTTCATAAAGTTGCAAGTTGTGTTTGTAAAATTGTCATTTAAACTTAATTGGCCATTAATTTATCCAGATAGTTCCAAACTATTCGTTAATACATACGCTTAATTAAAAATGACAGAGGTTAAGCTTCTTAATGAACCTAACTAACTACTCAACAAATTAATGAAGCAAAGACGGCTCCTATAAAATAACGGTACTTAAAGTCCAACAATTAATTTTAATTACCTTCAAATACTTCCATGTACTAATAGTTTCTGTATTTCATTTTAAATATGAAATTGTTTGTAATAATTAGCAGAAATAAGAGTATGTATTTATTTCATAAAAATGTTTTTGCTGATGCAATACAAATTATTTAATTGATTTTATATTAATTTTAATGATTATATTTTATATTAATACATTTAAGCATTTTCAAATAAAGCTGATTTTTAAATATTGAAAATAAATGTTTTTCTATTGTTGAACAAATTATATTACATGCATTTTACGTAAAACAATGTAATTTCATTGAAAAAATAATTAGTTTTACATTTATTTGAATTTTTTCGTAGTGTTCATTAGTTATAATCGTGATGACATTTACTGCATAATTACAAACTGAGATATAACACCAAACTAGAAATAAAACAAGAAATAAATTAAATTGTACAGTATTTTGAAATTTTTATCTATTTACATAACGTAACACTAATACTTTGTAATTAGTTAAAAAACGACAATTATATAAGATCGTTATTTATTCAATTTTCTAACTATTTTATAAAATTCATATCAAATGGTGAAGCCACTTTATGTAAGCATTATTGGTTTATTTCAATTAATAGTCTCTCTCTTGTTGGCAGCATGACCTTATGGTTTTCCAAAGAGCAGTCCTGTCAAAAGAAAAAAATATATATAAAATATATTCTGTTTGTAAATTTATTTTAAGAAAATACCTTGAAACTTTATTTAAATAATATTTTTACTAAATCTCTAACCTGGTAAATAATTTTCAGGAAAATATTATATCCAATATAAAATAATCTCAATCGTTAACTAATGTAATCACGTGTTTTATCTGTATTAATGTATTTTATCTGTAGTGGGAATGATAAGTCTGGAGGCTTGCACATAATTTTTAAACCTACTTCTATTTTTTAAATATCGTTTTTAATATGTTTTAGGTTAATATTGCTAAAATAAATGAAAACTTTTTATTAATTCATGTTTTACATTTTCTCATCACGAAATCTCACTTTTCTTTACAAACATACCGTAATATACTTTAGGTACTAAGCTGCGAAGTCTGCTGTTCCTTTGTCTTCTGATAATTTTCAGTTTCTCTTTTTATTTTCCAAAGAGTAGTTAGATTTATTACTGTAAAAGACATTATGCATGTAAGTTATCCAAGTTATATGACACTGACATCTACTCAGATTGCTGTAAGCTCTTTAAGTGTATTTTTCAATCATAAAATTAATATTTTCAAATACTGTGTTGAAGATGTTTTAGTGTAAAGAAAAAATTCAGATTTGCAATAGCTTTTTTTTTTTTTTCAGAAATTGGATTGATAAAAAAAGCATAAATCTGGTATTAAAACCAAAAATACACGGTATTTAAACCATACTTTTGGTAATTTTTTTGTTCATATGGTAGTTTGGTCTAGGTATGAGAGTTAATTTTTGGATAGTGATAACAGGCGTCTAATACTTTTCAACACTAAAAAACATTCATCCCTTCTAAACATGATTACTTCCTAAAAATTTGATTTTTGCAAAGATAATTAGCTTCTTTACATCTAGAGATTATTTGACAAATAATGATTTTTCTACATTCCAAAGCCTATTGAGTATTTAATTTAAAAAAATTAATTTCTATGTAATATATAAGAAAAAAGTTTAATATTTTATGTAAGTTCTAATCACATTTTAAAGCAAATATTTATACTCAGGAAATCACTGGTAATTTCGAGATAAGACATGAGCTGATGATAAGATATCTAAAGCTAAGGCATGAACATAATTCATTATTTTTATACTATTTAGCAACTTATGACTTAAATATGCCTTAGAGAGCAAGAGCATATATATATATATATATATATATATATATATATATATATATATATATATATATATATATATATATATATATATATATATATATAAATTATTTATTATATTTTAATTTATAATTATATTTAATGATTTATTTATAATTATAAATAATTTAAAAATAAATTTAAACAACTAAATCTACATTTTTTTCTCTTTTAAATATTTTGTTAATGAATTGCAAGTTTAATTCTCATATCTATATTTAAAATTCTCTTGTATTTGCTTTAAACAATTGCATATTATGTTTATTTAAATATTTATATATTTAAATTTTCAAATATTTTTATTTTAATATATGTGAAATAAATATTTCTTATTTGACTTCTTTTGATTGCAATGCTGGCATTTTGTTTGAGTATGAATTATTATTTGTAATGCGAGTATGCATAGAGAACCGAAATATTAATTTCAGGAGTCGAAACCCTGAAAAGTTTTGGCGTCTAAGTCTGTAACAGGTAATAAATACACTCCCCATAAAAAAAAAAGTTTGAACTGCATAAACATAGTCAGAAATGACAAAAATGCGGGCTTTTAAAATGTTTTTAGAAATTGTTTAATAATTGGTATTGCAATTCTTTATGTTACAACATTAATAAATTTTTCAGATCATATTGTTTTTAACTTATTTATATTATATGTTTGGTTAACAACATTTCTTTCAAAAGATGTCACAGTTTTTAATCAAACACAGCTTATAATTTTTAATAGTTCATTTTGTTTCACTAATTCTTTCAAAAAAATATCAGACATTTATCAAATGCAGCTTGCAATTTTTACCAAAGTAATTTGTTTTGTTACACTAAATCTTTCAAAAGTTGTCCGACATTTTCAGTTTTTTTGTCTAATACAGCTTAAATATTTTTACCATAACAGTTCAGTTCATTTTATCACACTAATTCTTCCAAAAGTTTTCACGGATTTTCGTCAAATACAGCTTACAATTTTTACTTAATCAGTTCATTTTTATGAGTTGAATTTCTATTCAACTCCACTCAATTTTCCTTTATAGTCCAATATGTTATGACTTCACTGGATGTGTTGTGAAAATTTGAAATTGCAAAAACCGTACAATAAATATTTTACACTGTTGGAAATTTTAGTGTGTGTTTAAATTCGCTGCAACATTTGTATGTTGCTAAGCGAAACCATATTATAGCAATTCATAAACGTGATTTCATGCTTTTATGTTTCATCTAAATTAGAAATTTAAAACCTTATTAACAATAATGAATCATAATATGGCAAGTTTGAATTTTATTATGATTCATCGTTGTTTTTATAGATATACAACGTTCTTAGTGTAATGTGATGTAATAGATAAATCTTTGGTAAAAGAACTAATTATTTCAGTTGCTCACTTCATGAACTGTCAGGATTCTGTTTAATCACATAATTCTGTTTCGAAATTTATATATACATGTTATAGTGACTTACCATTTTTTTTATTTATAACTGTTAAAAATATAATGATTGGGCAGTTATATTATAAAATCTTTTAGTTTAAAATAATCATCTCCACTTGAATTTTTGATTTTGTCATTTATAACTATATAATTAAAAGTAATCAAAGATTTGTATACATTACGAATCAAAACGTTTGTAATAATTATTATAATAAATTATAATTAACCTATAAATAACTATTTTGGTCTAGAATTAACTTTGAATGAATGAGTTTATACTTGAGGGGAAAGAAAAAAATTATATTGTTTCAAATAGTTCACAAGGTCTTCTATTAACCAGAACTTCCGACATCTTTTTAGCTTTAACTAATAGCACCATATTTCCAAGGTTACGGCAACTTTGATATTTTGAGGGTCATGCGCATTTATTCCGAGAATGTACTTTTTTGTGCCATGATTAAAAATATTATCTTCAAAAATATTTATTATATTTAAGCCAACTGCCATGAATTATAAAGTAACCGTAGTATGTTAAAATCCAATTAGTAAATCAAAAGTTACTGATGAAACAAAACAAAAAGTACTGCGCACTTATGTATGTCTTTTTAAATCCTATTTCGTAAATAAAATACATTATGCTACAAATAAAAACGTTTTTAATAAAAAGCTTGGTAAGTATGGGATAAACTAAATCCTATTTACTTAAATTCTAACATCCGTTTTTGAAAAAACGTAACTCCTCCACAATAAAAAAGGGGGCAAGAAAGTTTCCCATTACGTAAGCACTTCTTTCCTCCTAGAGTAAATAAATGGCATGACAATAAAAAGGGAGCTAAATGTTGGAAGGAGAAGGGACAGATCTAAAAGGGCCGCCATGAAAAAGTGGGTCAGTGGGTGCCGGTGTTATGGACTGCATTGATCTGCTGTAATTTGCCAATAGATGGCGCTAACCTCTCAGCTGGCTGCTATGTTGCCTCGCATTGTTTCGTGAACTGATCAAAGGCACGTCTTTTGCGAACTGTTATGAAATATTTACTTAAAGATTTTATAAAAGAAACTTGTTTATTCTTTGCTTCAATAATTGTTTTTTCTTAAATAATAATCTAAGTGAGTTGTAAGGGGTAAAAAATATCTCAAAATATAATCCAAATTGTAAAAGAATATTTGTATATTCTACAACTCTCAGCTATGATTTCAGATTTGTTTATTTATAGTGAATAAAACCTGAAAATAGTTGACATTCATAAGCTTTTCAAAAAATTATAATTTACGAGAAGAAAAATTTTTTTTTCCTAAATTTAACTTTAACTTAATTGCAATATTTAAATTCTCAATTCAAATCAACTCCTAAGCATATTAACATATTTTTTAACTAATACTTTAGTTAAATCAAATTAAATTTTTTAAGTATTTATCTTTTCAAGTAAAACTATCGAAATATTATTTATTTGCATTATAAGTAGCTATAGCGTAAGCATTCTACTTAGAAAAACATCCTCCTCATGCTGGAAAACAACCAGTTGAAGAACTAAAAAATTTAAGCATTTTTTATTTTTTTTTGTATTAAAAGAGAATAACAAAAAAAGTAATATCAGAGAAGCAAGCATAGGAACAATGTAGTTCAATGAATATCCATAAAAGAAAAATTTTTAGAAACAGGCGCGTACAAAATATATTTACTCACAAAAAGAGGTAGAAAATAATTATTTGGCTCCTTGAAAAAAGTAGCCAAAATTTTCTACTTTTTTTTTAAAAAAATTAATCAAGTTGTATTTTTATTGTGAAAAAACTAAATGAAGAATCGGAAAACTAAATTGTTCTGATATTGATAGCCATGTGCTATTTATTTATATTTAGAACAAGAGTAAAAAAATATATATAAGAAAGAAGTCGAAAACTCTAATAGCTTTATAAAATCTGATCCCTTTCTGACTCCTTAGCAAAATAAAGGCTTTCAAAATGATTTTAAAATCTCAAAAGTCAGATACTACGCAAACACAAATAATGTCTTGTTTTTAATGTAATGAAAAAAAAATGACCGAATAGATTATGTCGGACAAAAAATAAAGGGAAAAAACGTTAAGAAGGGAGAATCATGTAGGGTAGAGTGCAGGCACTCTAATGTATGGTACATCGGAGTCGTGGTGCCTGTATTTTACGAGATATTGTAAAGTAAATCGTCTGAAGATTAGACAGAAAGTCTATTAAAATGTTCTTAATTTGTGAGAAAAAAAATACACTTTTGCTTAAAATGCTATATGCTTTACTTACAAATCTGAATTTTGATAGTTTTTTCCCAATGTTACAGCAAATCTATTGTTTGGCGTTCAATTTACTGACTGTAATTGTTTCGAGTTATATAAGCTGAACTGGTTTGCTTAGAATCGCAAAGATTTAATTGAACTTTTATTGATATTGATATTTTAATTGATATTTCTGAAATTATGTAGACTGATATTATACTTATTTCAATATGAATCAGCCGAACTGACTTATTTGGCATGATATAGACTTCAGCTAATTTTTCAAAATATATACAGACGGAATCTAATTGAATACATTTTCTTTAAATATATAGACTGATTTAAAAATTGAAATCTATGAGCCTCTAACTTCGTTGAAACCGGAATTATTTGAAAACGACAACATTATAATAATTATTTGAAACTTTTCTTTTTTTCTTTATTTAAGAAATTTTTATTAAAAACAAAATGTGAAAAACTTTTGCATATCTGAGCACCAAAATTGGTAGCAAACTCAAAATTATGTTTCACTAAGTGTTCTGCTATACCAGAATCAAAGATAACTTCAGAATACCTAGAATGTTCTTTACATCACTTAGTGCAAACTTTCCTCCACTATGTTTGTTATTCAGTAGCACTAAAATTTATAATTACAGTAAGATATGATACACATAAGAATCAGTAAAGTTACTTTTATAATGCAATATAAGCAATGAGTAATAAATTTAGGATGTACACAGGTACAATATTTCTTAAAATAAAAACAGCTTATTGTTATTCAAACATACACCCAGCACAGGCAGATGATTAATGTGAATTTGAAGAAAACCGAAGTGAATAGAAGATAAACATAGTAAAATTATTTTATAAAATTGGCAGATTTATGTAAATCTTATAAGAACATAAATTCTCTCATTATACAATTAATATATATATGCATATAGAATTTTGTTTATAGCCTATAACCTAAAAGTGATAGCTATGCTGCATGTACTGTTAAAAAAAATCATTAAATCTTTGAAGTTTTTTTTTTTTTAATTTTTCTACGGAATCCTTTTGTTTTCCTTGTTTTAGGAAGGTTTTACGTCTAGCCACATTTCTAGGTCCAAAAAATTTAAGATGTAAAATATGCATCACAAAAGGATTTCTTTTAAAGTTTTATAATACTCCAAATTTGTATAATCCCTATACAAAATGTAACTGTTATGCCCATTAATATTCTTATTAAAAATGTGAATATCTAAAATGGTTGCTATGCTGTTTTTTTTTCAATACTTTTTAAATAATAAGCTTATTAGTAGTATTTAAACCATTTTTTTAACTTTCATTTCGTTAGTTAATTCATTTATTTTATTAATTTTAAGATTTGGAATTATTTTACTAGAATATGAATTTTAAAAAAAAAGTTATGGTGAATCAAGAGCAAAATTTTTCTTTCATATAAAACAAAACATCGTAAATTTATTAAAACTCCAAAAGCAAGAATGAATTTATTAACAGAAGTATTTTGACCGACTTAACAATAACACTAAAACTTAACAATAACTCCTTTGAGCTTTATTTGAACTCTTTAAGCTCGAATGTTTAATATATAGGTCTTGACTCCGAACCATTTAGATAAAAAAAGGTAAAAACCACAAAAGAATTTTTCTTTTTACATTCTCAAGAAAACTTCTGTTAACCTGTTTTCATTGAAGAAAAAAATAGAAAAAAATACATGACCAATCTCAAAAATCCCTCAGGGTTTTTCACCTTTTATTGCGACTGCTGAAAGGAAGTTCGCAAAGATAGGTGAGCTTCTATGGTCTTTTAGCCTTTTCTTGAATATTTTTCACGCCAAGTCCCTATCTATGTGAGGAATGGCGCAATTACAACAACTTGAATGACTCCAAGGGCTGTTGTGTAGTTTGCATGAAAAATTTCTTCTGGCGAGTAAAAGAGTAGAGTGCATTTTAAAATGTCGTAAAAGACCCTCGCGTTTTCCCTTTATCGCAAATCTGAAAGAAGATTCTTCTGTTGGCGTATATTTAAATTCAGAAATAACAAATGTCTTGGCGAAAATAAATGCTCCTTTTCTAAACGCGAACTGGAATGAGGTTTTAGAAGTAGACATATTTTATCAATTCCTGTAAAAATGTATATTTTGATTTTTGAAGCATTTATAGTTTTCTCTTTTAGAGTGATTTAATGTATTTTGTATTTATTTAGCTTTAATTATATTATATGAACAAATGTTGAAATTAAAGATCATTCTAGAAAAAAAAAATCATCAATATTTTTTGCAATGATTGAAGAACGTTTAAATTTTTTGTAACTGTTTTTCTGACCATAAAACCAAAATAAAAGCTCTTAAATAAATAAATAAATATATATATAAGAGCTTTTATTTTGGTTATCTATCTATCGCTATACATAGATATAGATATAGATTTGTATAGATATATATATATAGATATACGTATATAGATAGATAGATATCAAGAATAGATACGAGAATAGATCGATGTACTAAATAGATTACTGTAAATAGTATATCGTAGAAGAGACCTGAAAGATTATATCAGAAACACTCACTGTTGATTGCTTGATTGATTGATTTTTGATTGCTTGATTTTTTGTGATTTCCTGTTCTAAATGTTATCTCATTAAAAAATAACTATTCTCTAGGTACCTATAATTTAATCAACTGGCAATTTAAAGTTAATTCCTCAAAAAAAGTTCAATTGATTTTAAATATTATTTCAAAAAATTTTTAACAGGTATATCTCTATTAGTTGAAATAATAAGGAATCATAAGGCATTAAACTTCCTTAAGATAAGTATTAAACTATGTCTCTATTAATTTAAATAATAAGGAATCAAGCATTGAACTTCCCTAAGACAAATATTAAAATAGGTCTCTATTAGTTGAATTAATAAGGAATCAAGTATTAAACTTCCCTAAGATAAGTAAGCTAATGCTGAGGAAGGAAAATTGTTGAATTCCTTTTGAAAAAGAGATTTATTTAGTTAAAGAAGATGAAAATCCAGACTTATAAGCAGATAAATTAATAGGAGAATAATACTTATCCTTTATAGATGATACCTTTAGTAGATAATGCACCAGAGAAATAATAAATTACAGGAAGGGTAATAAAAAATTTTAATCATTTTTGTTTGTTTTTTTTACTTGGATGAGAAGCATGTTTATCATGTTAAAAAAGAGCTATTTGTACATCTGAAATAGACTTGGAAAGTGAGGCTGAGAATTACAAGCTCCCATATAACACCCCTTGCTAGGATGAATTCATAAATTGTAATGTTAAATTAGAACACCTCACCAACAATAAGTAAGGAAACCGTGATCTGGCTAGTAATGGCATTGATTATTGTCATTATTTCCTCTCTTTAGAAATTCAAAATGTGTGGATGGTAGGAAGTTAATAATTGTGTGTATTTTATAATTTAAAAATATTTCAGCAAGTATGTATCGGTAAAGGAATTTTATGTAAATATCTCAAGCAGTTGTACAAAAACTATTCATGGAATTGAGGTCCACTCAGGAGTGTTAACTGTGAGAGAAGGATTTAAAGAATTATATTTATTAAGAAAAATATTAAATTAAATATCGGTATAATTTTTAAGTTATACCATTTTATCAGGACAGGGCACGTCATTCTTAAAGATATTTTCTCATATCGTCGGTGAACATGGACAAAACTGAAAATATGAGTTTCAAAAAATAAGCATGGCTCAAAATACGTCTTTTTTAAGTAGGGACATAGCTACAGTTCATTCTGACGCGGCTTGACCAAAAACACGTCCGTTATCTGATTTATCAGTACTTGTTTTCGAATGCGCGACTTCATATACAATGTTTAAAAATATACAATGTCTCGTAAAATATACGGTTTTAAACAGGCAGTTGGGTTGGTTATGAAAAACCGTAAAATTTACCGTAAAATATTTTAAAAAGTAAGTAAATCCATAGCCTCAACGGGTTTTTACTAGAGCGTTCGCCTTCCAATGAGGCGAACCGGGTTCGAATCCCAGTCGATACGAATTCCGCATCCGGCTTGCACTGACCACAGTGCTGACGTGAAATATCCTCAGTGGTAGACGGATCATGGGTTAGAGTCCCCTTGCCGTCAGGCTAACCGTGGGAGGTTCTCGTGGTCTTCCTCTCCATGTAACGCAAATGCGGGTTAGCTCCATCAAAAAGTCCTCCACGAAGGCAAATTTCTCCCAATACTCGATCCAGGAGTTCCCTTGTCTTCTGGATTGGGTTCAAAATTACAAGGCTACGGAGTTGAACATTAGTAGCCGTAAACCCATTAAGTTGGGTCGGCTGTTCAACGACGGTTATAAAAAAAAAAAAAATAAAAAAAAAAAAAAAAAAAATACAAAGTAAGAAGAGCCGCGATGGCTCAGGGGATAGAGCGTTCGCCTTCCAATGAGGCGAACCGGGTTCGAATCCCAGTCGATACGAATTCCGCATCCGGCTTGCACTGACCACAGTGCTGACGTGAAATATCCTCAGTGGTAGACGGATCATGGGTTAGAATCCCCTTGCCGTCAGGCTGACCGTGGGAGGTTCTCGTGGTCTTCCTCTCCATGTAACGCAAATGCGGGTTAGCTTCATCAAAAAGTCCTCCATGAAGGCAAATTTCTCCTAATACTCGATCCAGGAGTTCCCTTGTCTTCTGGATTGGGTTCAAAATTACAAGGCTACGGAGTTGAACATTAGTAGTCGTAAACTCATGAAATTGGGTCGGCTGTTCAACGACGGTTATAAAATAAAATTAAAATACAAGAACAAGTTTTCTCCATTAAAAATACGAAGAAAATCCGCAGCCAGACTGTTTTTTTTTACTGTAACAAAATAAGTTTTTATAAAAAAAAATTTACTGTCGTCTCAACCGATTTTTTAAGCAACCGATCGTTCTTCTCAACACATTTCTCAACTTCAGGAAACTCCAATAAATAATCATATTCTTTTAATCAACAACTGATAAGTATTGGTGTGTCTAAGTATGTAAACATCGGACATAGTCGACTGAGTGTAGTTCCTCCTGAAAAAGAGTGTCAACAGCTATGGTGTGTCTTAAAAACATACCCGATGAATGCTTCTTATTGAGGATTATAATGCCAAATATTCGAAAGGACTGACCCTAAAATCGAGAACTACCAACTTTCAATTTAGCTGGATTTGATGAATTGGACAGATTCAATAGTTGAACTTTCGTTGAGGTAGTCTAAAAAACACCTTTCGAACTTTCGATTACAATCTTTAAACTCTATAATGAGTATACTGCCTTCATTTATGTAGACGTCGACTTTACATTTGAGAATCCTTAATATTATCCTTGTTCTTCCTTTTACATTAGTTTTTTACTGTGTACCATTCTTATTATTTTGACTGTGTAATTTTCTCAACCATTCATTTTTTCTGTATAATTTCAAATCAGTTTTTGGAGTTGCATTTGTTTTCTATAACTGTCTCCTTTTCGATTATTTTATTTCATATGAGCAGCCTACCTACATTTGAGTTCACGTCTACCAGTGTTAAACTCCGTAGCCTTGTAATTTTGAACCCAATGCAGAAGACAAGAGAAGTTCTGGATGAGTACCCTTAGAGGTATTGATTTGTTATGGGAACTTTTAGGAATTAGCGACCCCAACAGATTTTAACTCACACCAGTCACCATTTAATACACGGACATTCTTCGGCCGGCTGGATTCAAAATCCCATTCCAATGAACACGAGACAACCAGGCTATCCTGGCCCTCCCTTTTTATGATTTTATTTTATTTTATAACCATCGTTGAACTGCCGACCCAATTTTGAGTTTACGGCTGCCAATGTTCAACGCCGTAGCCTTGTAATTTTGAACCCAATCCATAAGAAAAGGGAATTCCAGGATCAAGTATTGGGAGAAATTTTACCTTCGTCAAGGACTTTCGAATTGGAACTAACCCTTATTTCCGTAATATAGAGAGGGAGGAAAACAACGAAGACCTCCCATGGTAAGTCTGATGGCAAGGGGACTCTAATTATTTATTTACCACTGAGTATATTTTACGGCAGTACTGCGGTCGGTGCGAGCCTGATGTTTTCACACCAGGAATTCATAACGACCACCTATAGCTGGGATTCGAACCCAGCTACTTTTAGTGATTGAATAAAATTTCTTACAGCTTTCTGGTTCGGGGGAAGCGGTGGCAACTTTACGGCACCCAGATTTTATCTTTCAATTATTTTTAATTTATGAGTAACTTTCGTTACTACTCATTTTTTTTTTCAGATATTACCCTGCTGATCTCTATTAAAATTCCTGTGGGCCCTTTTTACAGGTTTTTCCCTGGGGATCAAATCACGTGTCCTACCCTCAACTGATTGTGTTGCCATTTAATCGTGAGACAGTCTTTTCTTCCAAGTGTTCTACTCTTTTCTGATGCAGACACGAGTGCGCACTTTGGGTCATCAGTATTCCCTGGAACTTCCCTGTGGGCAGAGTCAAGCTCTGCTTACAATTTGGAAGCAAGTTTTCTATATGAAAGTTACGAAGGAAATGCGTACTCGCACCAGACGTGAATATATCGGCAAAATTTGTATCGACCAGTCATAGCCGAGATTCGAACCGAGCTCGCTTAATTGAAAGGCGATCACTCTGTTCTTTAAGCCATTGCCGCTTCAGTTTTTTATTTTTTTGGTGAATTGCTCTTAAATATTGCATCAATTTAACCATAAAATCGAATCACAGATTTATGTGTACCATGTTCAAAACCATAACGTAATTGCTAATAAATAAGAGCAAGTATAGAAATTAATCGTAAAATGGTTGGGGAAATGGTAAAGTTGTATTACTCAGCGCAAATCTGTATAGCAAAAACTAGAATTTCATTTGACGTTTTTAATCTACTTGTAATCTGGGTGAAAAACGGAGAAAAACCGTTTTTTCAACCAAACGGCTTTAAACCATTAAATATAAAAAGCAGTTCCGAAAAATACAGAATATTTTTTACAATGAATGAATGAATATTTCACTGAATGTCATTGCAAGTTTTTGCTTTACCTTTACAAGTTTTGTGAAAGAGGTCAGCACAAAATTTTTTTAAAGATATGGCAATTTATATTTTATTTCAATTTGGTTATTCCAACTGTAACTTTATCTTTATCAATATATCTTATTCGCAGACGTATCTTTATTAGTATTTTCTCAGTGTACTTTAGACTTGTGTTTTTTTGTGTTTCATTTAATTTTCATCTTTATTTGAATTTTTGATTGCATTTTCTTATTTAGTTTATCCAATATAGGGTATCGGGGCACAGTCAGTTTTTGCTTTAACCACTGACTATAGAAAGGCTCCAATCTGTAAGCAGACAGTGTGTCCTCTGATGAAGTGCTATTTTCGTTAACATATATATCTTTATAATTTCGGTTTGCTTGTTTTTAGTTTCTAACTTTACACTTAAATTGTTTTTAGCTGCTTTTAGCGCTTTTCCATTTTGACATATTATTTTAAAGTATTTTTCTTTGAGCTTTTTCTTCATATTTGCTTTAATCAATTTCATACTTCGTTTGTATTTAAAAATATGCATATTATGTATTCATTTATTTTTTAAAAAAAAGATATTTGGTTGCAAAATTCGCTTAACACTTAACAACTTCTACAAATTTGCAGGGAAAATTGGTGCTTCAAATAATTAAACTCAAAAAGTTTTAAAACACTGGTTTTGTTTGTGTAGCCACAAAAAGTACAAAAATTTTTTGTCGGTTTACTTATTAAAGAAGTAATTTTCCTTAGGACCAGCTGGTTTGGAAATTAGTTTACAAGACCAGAAAAGTTGAATTATCCGATAAATATTTTGAACGATGCGTACAAGAACTAATGGGGAAAAAATTCAATAACATACCATCAAAATTCGATTAAATTTTCTACGCATTGGGAATCTTGTTTCCCATTAGAAGTGATGAGCTTTCCTTTTTTATACTTTTTTTTTATTTCACACATGAAAAGTAAGCTAAATAAATAACACATAATACAATAAAGATAATTTTCATGTTATAAAAGAACTGTCGTTTTAATGTGTTACTTTTTTCATTAAATTTAAGGTTAATTACAACGGAATTATTTTTATTATTACTCCATTTTATTAAAAACTGCGTATTGAATTCAGACAAACTGAGTATTGTTTTAAAGAAAATTTTCGGCTACTGTTTACATAAACTAATTAAAAATTTAAATAATTGAAAAATAAAGTAAATGATCAATTTTTTCACTCACTGTGACTTCTTTTTTTTTTTTCCTTTTGCTATTGTATTGAGAATTTTAAATGACTTCTGATTTAATTATCAGATATTCTCTTACTGAAATTCAGAAATATTTGTAATTAACTACTTCATATATATATATATATATATATATATATATATATATATGGGTGATTCTCACGAAATTTGACAATTCGGACCAAAATATTTCTTCAAATTTAAAGTCGTCAAATTAATCTAAAATTTTTTTTGTATACTTCTTTAGTTACACTTATTAATATCTTACAGACAGCAGTGTAGTTTATTGACATTTGCTCGGGGAAAAAAATAAAATTGAAATTCACCAAATCTTGAATGCCAGGAAAATGACATATTAGCTTAGAAGTTTAAAAGACGGTCATTTTAAGTCAAAAATAAGTAACTTTATGTCAGATGGACCATAAATAGCTTAAATTAATTCTTTTTATTCACTGTAGAAGGAATCAAAACATTTTTTTGTTGCTGATATGTACAGAATAAAATTGTGGATAATAATCAATTATTAAATAAATAAATAACTTTGATTACATCCAAGCATATTACAATCATACATAAACTTGGTATTAGGTTAATATTTGCTTTCCTTCCTTACAGTATTAGCAGTTTGGCATTCATAAGCCAGGAAAATGACAGCCAGGATAATGACAAATTCGCCATTTTATAGCATATAACTTTACTTTAATTAAATATTTTGGCCTAAGACGTTTATATTCTGTAGAAAATGACAGGATTTCTTAAAATAACTCAGATAAATATATGTAGTTTGTGTTATTAATGGTTTCAAGAAGCCTGGAAAATGACAATACAAAAACCTATTCACCATGAAAATTTTTTGAAATTGATTTTGAACCAGAAAATTGATTCTTTATTCATGCAACAAGACATGTTCATATAGGAGGGTATCTAATCAATCTATTAACATAAGATATTGATTGCTGGCTCTATCTATTTTGGTTATAAACTACTAAATAAAAGTAGCCAAGAAAATGACAAATTTTCTTGGGACAAACAAATTATTGACAGAAAAAATTAATTTAAACGAAGTTTTTGTAAATAATACCCTCTGCGTATATTCTAGAAATGTTTACACCGGTTGAGATAAAAAAAAAAAGATATTGAAAAATTTATAGGAAGTTTTGAAGCTAGTTATTATTGGAAACATTGTTTGGGACATGTCAGGAAAATGACATTTTGAAGTTCAAATAAATTTTTTAACTGCACAAAATAGTCAATGCTAGTGCAAAGTTATTTTAAAATGCTAAGAGCAATACTATTTATAAATTTTTTTTTTTAAAAAAGTTCTTTTAGTATTTTAGTATTAGATCTTGGAGCAAGGGACAGTGAATTGTCATATTTCGTGAGAATCACCCATATATATATATATATATATATATATATATATATATATATATATATATATATATATATATATATATATATATATATATATATATATATATATATATATATACATATATATACATATATATATATATATATATATATATACATATATATACATATATATATATATATATATATATATATACTCTATAATAAAAAAATCGACGCACCAAGAAGGAGTTGTCCGATTGAAATGAAAATTAGTGGTTAGGAAGACAATGTACAGAATAGTAAATGACTAAAATTTCAAAACAATTTATTGCAGAGTTACGGTAACAAGTTCAATAAGGTGTTGACCCGCCTCTAGCCTAGATACAAGCTGCCACATGGCGTGGCATAGACCGATAAAGCTCCCGGATGGTCTCTTGCGGTATTTCCTGCCAAATTCGATCCAATTGTCGAACAAGGTCATCAACATTCCGTGCCAAATGCAATGGCCTTCCCATCATATCCCAGACATGCTCGATGGGAGAGAGATCTGGTGATCTGGCAGACCAAGGAAAAGTTTGACAAGCTTGCAGACAGTTCATATCAACACGTGCCGTATGTGGTCTGGCATTGTCCTGCTGAAAAACCAGCCCAGGGCGCTGCAAAAGGAACGGTAGCAAAACAGGTCTTAGGATGTCGTCGACGTACCGCTGTGCAGTAAGTGTACCTCTAATGACGACCAAAGGGGTCCGGCTGTCAAAGAAAATGGCACCCCAGAACATAATGCCTTGTTGAGGGCCGGTGTGGCATGCAATAGTGAAGGCAGGATCCCCCCTCTGCCCTGTGCGTCTCCAAACACGTCTTCGATGATTGTCAGGACACAGTTGGAAGCGGGATTCGTCGCTAAAGACTATACGTCCCCAGTCGGCATCATTCCAGCCTGATCGAGCCAAGCACCACTGTAATCTGGCTCGGCAGTGTGCATCGATTTTTTTGTTATAGAGTGTATATATATATATTATATATATATATTATATATATATATATATATATATATATATATATATATATATATATATATATATATATATATATATATATATATATATATATATATATATTAAACAATTAACAAAAAATTACATTAATTGTTTAGTTAATGATGTTTCATTTCGCAATTCAAGCTAATTTTCTTCTAACAATAAATAGTAGTTTCACATTTACTAATGTTAAAAAATATCGTGTGATAAATTTATATAGAAAAGCAAAGGAGCTAAGCAAACGAATTTTAAATAAATTCTATTATTTATTTAAAATTATTTTCCCAGAAATGATATATTTTCGGAATTATCGATTAAAAATGTTATTATGATATAAAAATAAAATGTCGTTTTCTTATATATGTAAATTGTTGACATTAAGAATGTATAATATAATAAAAATAAATTAATATTATAAAAATAAAATGTTTTTTTTTTGCTTATATGGGTTAAATGTTAATGTAAAAACTGTTATTATGTTAAGAAAAATAACCTTCTATATAGTAATAATTCTTTATAATTCTCGATAATATTTCTATTCGCATTTCAAGTCAATTTTCTAACAATAAATTAGAGTTACAAAAAACAAATCTAACTTACAAATGTTAAAAGTATCCTCGGTTAAATTTTCATAGAAGAGCATAGGAGTTAAGCAATAATATTTTAAATAAATTTAATTGTTTCTTTAAAATTAGTTATAGTGATAACTAAAAAAATTCGATGCAATAGACACATTATTTATATATTTATTTAACTTTGGAAAAAGTAAAATGACAAGGAATTTCTTTACTATTGATGAAATTTGTTTTCTCGAAGAAATGACTACATCGTTATTTCGTAAATTTGATGAAATACTCGCTTGGAGTATATGCCAGGAAGCGGTTTCGTCAAAAACGAGGTAAGTTTCCTGAGATTTGAATGCCCATTTTTTACAGAATACTGTAAATTCTCTTAAAAATATTGATAAATTAATATATATTAAATACATCCATCTTACAACAATAGAGGTTTTGTACTTGTGACAATATCTTTAAATATTTATTATAACTTCGATGAAACATTCAATTATATACATCTCCAATTCAACTAAAACATTAAGTTACTCTGAAGCGAAATCTTCATAATAAATGTATATTTCAACTAATAGCAAAAAAACATCATTAGCTTGTTTTGTTACCTCTTCTACTTATTGATTCGCCATATTATTCAAGCAAAACTTACTGTTTCTTTCACCAACAGAAGACTGATTTCCATTGCTTGATTGATTGAGATTGGATTGCAAGTTACCAATTTACAATCCAAAGTCAGATCGATTTTTATAAGAAGTTCCACAAATTAAGACTAAATTTTAATTTAAAGAGGCTAAATATATAATTTTATATCTATTGAAAACTGTCAATACTCTCAATTGATGAACAATATAGTTATATCAACACATACTATTAAAAATATAATTAGAGCTTAAAACACTCTTAGAAATCAAACTCACTTCTGACGATTCAGCTATATTTGACCTGTATTTTGCTAACTGTGTGAATCATTTCATTACAATATTTGATTTGTGACGCAATGTGAACTCTCATATATATGATGAAAATGTTTTCTCAACTGGGAACCTCATCGCAGTACAATGTGGGAGATTTTTAACTAGAACGACAATACTTGAAAACAGACTAGATGATTGAAACTATAATGACGAAATATGTTTCTTCAAAGAAATGACGATAGTTATTCCGTCATTTTGGCGAAATTTTCACTCGGAGCAAGTATAAGGAAACAGTTTCGTCAAAAACGAAGGAACGTTTCGTGAAATCTGAGTATTCACTTTTTACAGTGTAATTACCATTTATAACTTTCTTTCAGCTAAGTTATTTTTATTATGTAGTTTGTTTGCTTGTTTTTTTTCCTCGATTCCAATTAAAATTTATAATTGTTGAAATAAGATTCTCGAATATAGGGCGAAGTCCTATTTCCAAAATTAATTTATTGATGTTAGAATCTCAGATGTGAAACGAAATTTAACGTTGAAAATAATAAGGTATTTATCAAGGGATTGATAGTTTCCATTGTGTTTTATTAGTATATTAAAATAAAACTTATTATTTAAAAATATACATCAGCTTCTCCAATAGCCAATACACAAAATCTTTCAGCAGAATTACTTTTTCTAGACTTTATCGATTTTTTCATTTCTTACAGCAGTTTATAACTTTGGAAGTTAAAATCTCAGAGTTTGAATGAAGGTAAAATTAAACACAGTAATAAAAAAATTTGTCAAGGGCTTTAAGGATCTGATTGAGTTGTATTAATAATACAATTATATCAACACATATTGTTTAAAACTGTATATAGCGTTCCTAAACTGCATTAATCCTTTGACGCAGGCGGATTTCCTTATATATATTTTTTTTTCTTTCTATTTTCATTTTTAGTTCAATTAGCTTCCTTCTATTTCACTTTAATTTTATTTTTCTGTTGTTTTTTTTTTCCATTCCAATACCTTACGCTAACTGGGGTTTAAAGTGAAATCGCATCTTGAAATTTAGTTTCTTTAATTCAAATTGAAAACAACAAAAAAGGAACATGTAGGCAGGACATAAAAAATTCTGATTAAATTACCGCATTGTATAGTAATGACGCTTCTGGTAAAAAAGTCCATTACTCAGTTTAATAATAATTAAGCTATACTGTATTTAAACCATTTGTTAATTTGGTTCTTTTTTTTTGTTTATATGGTATCTTTTTATTGGAAAATATGGTTTTCTAAATTATAGGACTTATTACCTCACTCCTTGTAGAAAGTATAAAATTGAAAAGTAAATTAAGCCAAATAAATTATTTTTATGCCATTATCTAAGATATCATGATAAGATAACCAAATTTTGACATATTTTGCACATTGCTAATTTTACTAAATCATATTTCAAGGGAGTATTAAGAGTTCTCAAAATAGTATTAAGAATATTAAGAATTCTTTTTTTTTTACACCAAACATGGTTTGTTTTCCAGAAAAATTTATTTTCTTAAAGAACCTACTCTATAATTTTTATTTTGTTAGTTAATATGAGTTTAAATTTACTTTCGATAGTGATATTTAATTCAAAATTATAGTATTTTAGTAGACATTCTTAGTAATGAACTAGTAGGAAATATCTTTAATTTTTACAAAATAAATGCTCAGTTTCGTTTCATCAACTCGTTTTTTAAATTGTAGAGAAATTATTTCATAAAATATTTATATTACAAACGAAAGATTAAAAACAAGAAATGTTTAACAATTGTTTTAATAGAAAAAAAAAATTTTCTTTAATTTTTTATGAGAAAAAATGCAGTACTTAATACGTATAAACAAAATTTATTTTGTTTTATACCTTTTTTTTCCTCCCCTTAAAATTTTCGACTTTTATACTGATCAATTAATTAAACTTCTTAAGTGTGATTTAATCATTTTAATATTTCACCAACTATATTCATTTACTGTCAAACCAAAATATTATTTCTTGAAATTCTAAATTTTTATATTTGATCTTCCTTTGATCATAATTGGTCTTATTAATCAAAAACAATTTTTGTTTCTACATGACTCCTATATATATATATATATATATATATATATATTGTGATCATATTTGAAATCATTAAGTATTTCTATAAACTTCATTAATACTTTATTTAAAGACAAAATATTTGTATTTTAATATAATCTTTAGAACTACCTATATTCTTAAACTTCGTAACTTTTTTTACTAATTTTAAATTTTATTGTTCACGCATTGTATTTTTATTTGCTAACATATAAGAGTAAGATTTAATGAACGTGATAGTTAATGTAAGTAAATATTTATCAATGTAAGTAAATTTAAGCAAAACATTAATGAGAAAAATGTAAATGATAAACATGTATTGAAGTCTTTCTAATCTAAAATAGTATACAATTAATTAGCTTAGCGTAGCAATTTTTAATTTTTGTAACTATTAACTTCTATCTTTGCGATTTATTCAATTAAATTAATTTTTTTAAAAAGTTTCTTTCTAAATACTATCTAGTCTTTCAACTTGAATTAAGTCATTTTTTTAAAAAAAATATTCAATGAAAATAACTATTAATATTTGTTAATAGTACTAGCTGAATACCCGATTTTCATACAGGGTGAATAAAGGTAAAATTATTCCATTTTAATAAACATTTTTATACATTATAACCATTTTTTATATGTTATTATTTGTTGCTTTTTTCGGTGGGTTTTCTTCAGAATAGTTAGAAAAACGAGTTTCTAGAAGTTAATTTCCTAAACTATCTGTTATTCGAATCATTAGCCAAATTGTTGTTGTTTGAAGCTGAATCGTGATTGCAAAATATTACCACTATCAAGCAAAACTTCATCCAGGTTTTAATTTGATTTTGAATTTTCATTTATTCTCTTCTCTATTGTTTATCAAGTCAACACAAATGAAATAAAAAGAGAAAATAATAAGAAAATACTTGATTGTATCTGTTAAAAAGTTACTTTTTTAATTGCACCATTAAAAAATCTACACGACATGTATTGTTTGACTTATTAAATAATTATGATTGGCAAAAAAAACACTATTCATAATTGGCTTATTTATTTGACATTAGAGTATTAAGATTTTCACTAATAATTTGATTTAGAGAACATAATATTCCTACATACTTTTTTTAGAGTAACGAATTGTATACCTAATAAATATTAAATTCTATGCATTAAAAAATCATATTCTCTTAAACAGGTTTTTTTCTCAATATTTTTTTTGAGAAGTAATTCGTAAGTTTTCGAAAAACATTTTCTATATATATACGTACAATTAAGCTTTATCTCTAAGTTTCATAACTGCTCCAGCTGTTGTTTATTTTAAAAGTTGAAGTGCTCTTCAAAAGATGGCGCCATCAAAGCAAAAGTTATTATTCTCTAAAGGACATTCATTTCATATAAATTTAGTAAGGAGTCGGAATCGTGTTACTTTCGTAAGGAAATATTAAAATCTGCAAAATCGATAACCTCTACTTCGAGTTTGTAATATAAAATTTTTAAAAAAATTCTAAACCGATCTTATGATATTGTAAAACTATGATATGTTTGTTTACTTTTTCAATATACAAATGCGCCCCTTTAGTATTTTCAAAAATGAAACTTGAGAAAAGTTATGCATATGCTACGCATATTTTTCAAATGTCTTTATGTAAATGTAAACTTCATGTTTATTATGTTTTATAAACGTAAAGTTTTAGTGATTTATAATTTATTTAGTTATTTAACTGAAATATTTTGACAGATATTACACAAATTAGAACATTTATAAATTTAAAAAAAAGTTTCTGTAATTTTTTTTCTTCACTTTAATATTATTTTTTTTTTATTTAATTTTGAAGTAATCTATTAATTTAAAACGAATTAAACCTCTTATATATATATATAAAATATTGGCTACCTTTAAACCACTATATTTACTAAAAAGTTTTAATAAAGAACTCGATTTTAACTACAATAAACAACCATACTGATCCTCATAAAACTGTAAAAAGTATAGTATGGTATATAACAACGAAGATATGGTAATATTTACTTTGTTTATGACTCTATGGAAACACCAGAAAGCTCGGTAATTTTTACCAAAGTGCCTTGGTAATGATTTTGGTAAAACTAACAATAAAATTTTATTTTACACTATGTGATTGTTTTGTAAATGTTTTAAAATTTGGTAGTTTTTTCATGATATCTTAGCGCATGGCATAAAAACCATTTATTTGATTAAATTAACTTTTATTTCTATACTGTTTACTAAAGGTGTGGTAACCGCCATAATTTTGAAAATCGGAATTTCTGGTAAACCGTTACCTTAAAATACCAAAATAATGGTTTAAATAGGTATATTCTGATTTTATCAACCTGAATTATGTGTATCTATGTTTGAGAATTTTTTTACCAAAATTGTAATTGTTTCACATTACAGTTATTTTACCAGATTTTTTTTTTCTCAGAGCCATATATTTAACCGGCACTTTAGATGCCTCCTAAGTATAATCCATTTTTTCCACAAAATATTAAACCGTAATTTTTACAGTAATATTTATTTAATTAGAGTGATTCACTGATTTTAAGGTAATAATTACTGTAAAAATTTAGGTATGTCAGATTTTTTGTTCCGTTACACGTTGTGATAAAAAATTGATTTTACGGTAAAAAGTACCGGCCTCCTTTACAAAAAAGGGTGTTCTTTTTGTATCTATTTTGTTATAAGAATTGCGTTTAATATTAAAAAGTAGTAAGACTCAGAATTCAAGCTATTATATTTTTGAAAAATGCCTATCTCTAAGCTTGAAATAATTACTACTATTTTGAGTTACCATTTAACCTAATAATTTCCGTCTTAAACTACATCATAAACTAACGTTTTTGATGTAACGAAAAAATATATTTTATGGTTACAGCTAATTTTTAATTATTTTCAAATGTAGTGCTCACCGCTTATTAGAATCATATCTTTTTTGGAGATTTTATAAGGCAGTTGGTTGTAAGAATCGAAATTAAAAAAGCTAAAATGATTACTATATTTTATTTTTATCTAATTTAAGCAGAGAAAAATTCTTGTACAAATTACTTTACTGTAATGACATTTAAGTTAATGTAAACTATATTTTTGGTTAAAAAATTAAAACATAATGTATTTAAACTACTCATTTGGTGAATTTTCCATTTACATTGTAACGGCTTACCGAAATTTCAGGTTTTCAAGATCATTGTTCTTATTACAAAACATGTAGTAAAAAATACAGAAGTGTAAAATGAATTTAGCCGAATAAATTGTTTTTATACCATACTCTAAGTTATCTTCATAAAATTTCCGAATTTTACCTTATTTACGAAATCTTTTAGCATATTATAAAGCCCTATTTTATTGTTAATTTTTTCTAAAATCATTACCAAAACGCTTCGATAAGAGTTATCGAGTTTTTTATTGTTCCCATAATAAAAAGAACAGTAAATTTTACCATATCCTGGTAGTTTTTAACACAGTTTTTTTTTTTCGCAGTGTACAGTGTTTCAACTAAAAATGAACTACAGTTTGTTTTTAAATTTACGAAAGAGTTATAAAATATTAACATATTTATTTGGTTGGCAAAATTTAAAATTAAAGATTTAACATGATTTGAAAGTTCATACAATTTCTTAGATCTCTCAATATTTTATTTCCCTTGCTGTCGTTAATTTTAAACTATCCTCCACTGATGTCTATTGAAAATAGATTTACTTTTTTGAAGGAGTGATAATCATTCACTTTAAGTGATCATAAGCATTCTATATTGTTCCTTAATTCAAGTAAATTCTTTATTAGGATTCCTTTACATTCCCTGTTGCATTTTTTATTTTTATATCTCACTTTTCAAATTTCCCACACTGCCAAAAATTCCAGAATAAATTACTGTAAAAAGTACCGCTCATGCTGCCGGTACCGTAATTTGATCCTGAATTCTTTCACAGTGTAAGAAATGTAATCTTCACCTGCAACTTTGCTCCTTTTTTTGGTACCTGGCACTATAAAATTTTTTATTTATATACTTTCAAATCTTTAAAAGAAGAAAGAAAAAGCGGAGTTTTTTATTATTTCAAACATGTGCTCAACAGCAAAACGGTTTTCATTATTTAAAAAAGCAAGAACTACTGCTTTTCATCAACAATAAACTTAGTGGTTTGCTAAATCAATTTGCATTAGAATGTGAAGTTTCAACCCTATAACCATTTGACTTTAATATCTCTTATCATCTCCTCATGCATTGAAAAATTCTTCTTATTCATATTATGAAATTGAGAAGTTGTCTAATGAGAAATATACTTATGTGTAATAATGAGAGTTTATAAACTGCGAACTGTAAAATAGTGAATATGATTTTTATTTTCTGTAATCTGGTCTCAAAATTCTTGTTAGAGAATTCTAATTTTGTTAAGTTATGTTCATTATTTGTTTTTAAGTAATTATCTTTTAATTGTTACTTATCAAAGAAAAGCTTATATTAAATACTCCGGAAAAATTTAATATTAATATCATGGCATTTAAAACTTTGTTTACGTGATCACTGTATATGTTTTATTAAAACTATAATTAAAATAGATTCATAGTTAATCAATTAATGAAAACATTTTTAAATTTATGGATTTGTCAAACAAAATAATTTTAATTATATTATGCTTCAATTGTGTTTTAAAGCCACAGTAATTTTGATTCAATTTATTCGACTATAAGAGCTCAATATTATTAAGGTTTAAGTTATTTGGTAACTCTAAAATCAGCATTTAAAAATATGTTTCTCCCAATAAAATTGGGTGAAATACAGAATTGTGCTTACGTTTTAAAAATGATTTTCTTTAAAATTTGAAGAGTAAAAAATAAAAAAAAATTTAACATTATAAATTTAGAACGTACAAAAAATCAGGAATATAATTTTTATATGAATTTTAGTAATCATTCATTAGTTTTAAATGTATAAATTCATAAAATAAAAAAATTAAACACTTTAAAATTAAATTTTATTTTATAAACTTATTGATATTTAGCTTTATAAAGATAATTTTTACTTAAGTTTATTGTGAACAAACAAATTTTAAATATTTTGTTATGATAAATATAAAATTTGTACTTAACAACAAAATAAAAATATTTTCTTTTCATTGGATTTGCCTTAAAATAATGTGTTTTTTCATTCAGTCGTAAGTTCTAAATTGCACTACAGTTCACATCTGCAGTGGATCATAAAAAGGAGCTGATATAAAATAATGGGTTTTTTGGCAGTAATTTTTCTTTTTAGTGCACAACTTCTCCTTCATAATTATTTCCTTCACGTTATTTTTAACGTCTTTTTCCCGTTTTTCCTGATATTTAGGTAGGAGTTCTCCGATCCCTGATCCATACTAGCATACATAAGCCTTTAGAGAATCGATCATAGATAGATGTAGAATTTAAATAATAAAATTCCGTTTGAAAAAAAGAGCAAAAAGAAATAGTTTTTGAGATAAAATTCGCTACCTTAGTACGTGTCGACTGGTTTCAACACATTTCTTTTTTTTTATTAATTCAAGAAGGTTTTTCTCGCTGCTTCTTGATTTTCTTATTTGTTCTGAACATCTTTTTTCATTTTACAAATCGTTCAAAAGTAATTGAATTAAACTTTTGTAAAGTATATCTGGCTCCTGTGTTATTGATTGTAAATAAAATAGGTAGATTTGAATTTACAATTCAGGTCATGTAATGAGATCGAATGAAATTACTTGGATATATATATATATATATATATATATATATACACAATTTTATTTTGTACATATCAGCAACAAAATTGGATAGCAGTGGATAAAAAGAATCAATTTAAGCAATTCATTGTCCATATAATATAAAGGCTTAAGTTGAGTTACTTACTATTAACTTAAAATGACTGTTTTTTAAACTTCTAAGCTAATATATCATTTTCCTGGCATTCAAGATTTGGTGAATTTCTATTTTATTTTTTTCCCTGAGTAAATGTCAGTAAACTACACTGCTGTCTGTAAGATATTAATAAGTGTAAGTAAAAAAGCATGCAAAAAAATTTTTAGATTCTTTTGACGACTTTAAATTTGAAGAAATTTTATGGTCCGAATTGTCATATTTTGTGAGAATCACTCATATATATAAAATTTTATAAATAGAAAAAATAGTTTCCTTTCAATCAAACATATTGAAAAACATTTCAAAAACTTTTTAGAAATAAATAAACCCAATAAAACGTATCATATATCTTTATAAATAAGTCATTAATTATGTCTTTATTATTATTTATATTTACATATTTATCTATATTTAACATTTATTTTTATTAACTAATCATTAAATACGAAAAATAATCCATTTAAAATCAGTTTGGCGCAGCAGCTTAGGCATGAAATGTATACAAAAGGGTCAGGAATATATATTTATATAAAGTATAAGAGTATCTAAAATATCTTGTGTATTTTTTAAAAATCTTTAATTGATATGATTTGCCTCAAAGTACATGGTAAGGAATACTAGATTTAATTACGATACAAGGAATTTTACGGATTATGTATGCAAAGTGCTGGCGCTTTATAGCTTAATTTGATCTGAAATTTTACTATGAGTATGAAAAGCTCATTCATCAAAGAAATAATTGATCCTTTATATAATTTTTGTTAAAAATGATCAAATAAATTTTAAGCTAAAGAAACCTATCACATAAACACATTTTTAAAATAGAATAAGTTTATTTTTAATAACCAGAGTTAAAACAATTTTTTTTTTGTTTTCTCAACTTATTGTATGCTTTGATAATAATTGCTTATTATGAATCGAATAAGTTCATTTTTGATAACCGGGTTAAAACAATTTTTTTTTATCACAACTTACAGTATGCCTTAAAAATAATTGCCTGGAAAGCAATAGTTAAAAAAGTTATTTGTTTTCTCAACTTCTGTATGCCTTGAAAATAAATGCTTGTTAAGAAGCTATGACAGAGAATGATCGCCAAGTGAGCATTGTGAGTTTGACATCCTTGTTTGGTTTGCGCTTCCTATAACAATCAATTGCGTGAGATTATTCAAATAATGTAATTGTTATCAGTAAAATAATCAGAAAACAATAAACTGGAAAAATATTTAAAAAAGGTTTTTACCTTAAGAAAATTATTTGGGAAATATGTATAATTATATTAAAACAAATTGAATTGTGTGACAGTTATTTAAGTTGTGACTTATTTCGGATTTAATGAGTCATGTTTGAATGTTTCGAGCTTATGGTGGACTGAATTATTTTAAAACAATGCCTGAAAATATTTTAACTGTTAACTCGCTGATGGTTCAGCACGTAAAAAATAGTATTATAGCCTGCAGTTTTCTTCGTATATCGAAACCCGTTTTTTCATGTTATTAGATTGGAAATAGTTTATAGAAGAGAAACATTTATATGAAATGATAGATGAATTGTTAATACGTTATCTGCTAATTCATAATTTCTGAAACTTAAATTTTAACTAAGTTATTAGCTTCATTAATTTAAAAACTAATTTATCATTAATTTAACAATATCCTATACATTGTTAAACTATGAACAAATACACGGAGAAAAAAAAATTCTTGTAAAATTCCCGTACTGAATGGAAATGAAATTTCTGATTAAAAAACTCGAAACTTTTATTATTAAAAATAAAATATATGGTTTAAAAAAATTCATTTGGTAATTTCTCGGTTCATATGATAACGGTTTATCAGCATTTCTGGTTTTCAAAATTATAGTTCTTATTGCAAATCATTTGATAAAAAAAAATGCAAAATTGAAAAGTAAATTTAACTTAATGAATGTAATTGTATGCCATGTTCTAAAATTTCATAGTAAAATTACTGAATTTCACCACATTTGACAATTTTTATCACACATTATTAAATCATATGTTATTGTTAATTTTACCAAAATAATTACTAAAGCGATTCTGTAAACGTGATCGAGGTTTTTAGTGTTCCCATAGATACAGACACGTGATAAATTTAACCTTATTCTAGTAGTTTTATTCAAAGGCTGATTTTTTATTTGTTAAACCATTATTTCTCTTTATAATTTAGTGTGGAACTTTACCCTATATAAATAATAGTCGTAATCAGATTATATTACTAAAATCATAAAATATATTCTATAAAGTTTAAATTTGTACTACCCTAATTTAACATTTAAGCTCTATTTCTAAAATGTATATATATATACCTGCTAGATTTATACGAAAATTATTATTTTTCAGAAAAATATGTATTTTCAGTTTATGCATGTTTGTTGTTACTTTTTAGAAGTCATAAAAACGTAAATACTTGGAATTGATTTTTAATTGATTTAGGTTTTGCCTGAAAGCGTTTTTCTTAAAAAATTTTAAACTAACTTTCATAAAATATTTCCGCAATGCTTTTTTATTAGAATAAATTCAGGTAATTAAGGAAATCATGTATTAGACAAAATTATTAATAACTGCACAAAATTAAAATAGTTTTAATTAATTTAAATTCAAATTTTAAATTTAATTAAATTTAAATTTTAACTAAACTTTGTGGAACTCTTTTTAGAGGATTTAGATCACAGGTTCAAAGAATGCTATTAAACTACAGGCAAAAATGTAAATATGAAAACCTGTTTAATTGGTTTTAGTTTTTCCCAGTTTCTCAGTAGTTTATAAATTTAGTTGATCTCAATATATTTTATATTGAATGTAAATTATTTCACTATGTTTAATATAAATATTAAGTAGGGGAGAGTGGGGTCAATTGTAACATTTTTTACTTAACTATTTTTAACTAACAAAAAATCCAATATATTATTAGTATTAATTGACAGACGAGTAAAATAGACTATCATCCACTAGAAAAAATGCCTTATTTTAAATGTTATTATATTAGTTATTAACAATTTTTGACAGTCGTGCCCTTGTTACAATTGTAACAGTTCAAAAATTCAACTGAAACATATTTAAGCATGCATATTATCATAGTTGTGATATATTTTTTTATTGATCAAAATAGTAGTGATATTTTAGGAGTAAAAATAATAATGAGCAGATACCTAAAGAGTTAAACTTTTAACTTTAAGGGGTTAAAAATTTTAATTTATGCTGTGAAAAGTGAAAATAAAATAATGCACATGCAACATAATATAAATAATATAGGAAACTATTGGTAGTTCTTAAAGAGTTAAGTAATGGTTTGTAAACATAAGATCATTTATTTTCAGCTGTTACATTCGTCCCTTTACTTATTGTTACAATCTTCCCCAAGATGCCATTTCAGCTTCATTTGTTAAAAACAATGCTAGTTAATTAACAAAACTAATCTTCTTTTTTTTAAATGTTAATTAAGGTGTTCACCTACATATTCGGTTAATAATTTTTATTTGTTTAAACAAAATTACTTTGTTACAATATGATATTCTAATACCAAAAAAAGTACTTACGTAGCGTGAAAATATCTTTTGTGATGTAACTCTTTCAAAAGTACATAAAAATGGTTGCCAGCAGGGGTTTTCATGTAGATTTATTAAATACACCTTGTGCGCCACCCAGGAACCAAATCTAGAACCCTACACTCGAAATTTTTGCTCTGTTACAATCGTACCCTGTTACAATTGACCCCACTCTCCTCTGTTTCACAAAAATTTTATCCTTTCAAAGTTAATTATGTAAACATTATTGATACTTAATAGTGATTGTTCTAAATCTACAGCTTTTCCGTAATGTCATTTTAATATTTAAATTTACATTGTTTTATTGAATTCATATTTAAATAATGTTTTTCAAGTTATAGTGCAGTCTTTGAAGTTGCTACTTCAAGGGCGGTGGTATGTTCGGGCTCAAGTAAGAAATTTAAATTTAAAGATGAAACCCTACTTTCAAAGTAGAATAACTGTATTCTTTGATTGACATATATTTGGCGAATATCACATTTGGCCAGTTAGCTTGTTAAATTTTGGTTGAGTTGGTAAGCAGACTAATGATTTGTGGTTTATTAAGTCTTTTAAGTCACTTACTTTTCAAAGATTCACGTGGAATAGCTTGAGATGTAGAAAAAAGAAAACACAAGTTCACGTGATAGAACATTCGCCTCCCAATGAGTTGAACCAGGTTCGAATCCCAATAGTGACTGATTGGTAAAAATACTGTTCCCGGCTCGCACAGACATCAGTGCTGATGTAAAATATCCTCAGATCGGGGGTTAGAATCTCTTTGCCGTTAGGTTATGCATGGGAGGAAATCGAGGTTTTCTTCTCCAAACAACGTAAATGCGGGTTAGTTCTCTCTAAAAGCTCCCACGAAGGCTAGTTTGTCCCAGTTCTTGATACAGGAGTTACCTTGTCTTTTGGGTTGGACTCAAAATTATAAGGATACGGAGTTGAACATTGTTAGACGTAAACTCGGAAGTGAAACTGGCTGTTCAACGCCAGTTATAAAATAAAATTCACTATATCCTTGTTATTTCTACCATTCTTTCTTTTCTCAGTTTAAATTAACAGATATACCAATCAATATATGTTCGAAAAGTTAAGAATATATATATATATATATATATAATATTAGAAAGCACTCTTTTTCGCAGATATAATCGTGTAGGCTGATGAAAAGATTACATAGTACATTTTCATTAAATTTCACTATATTTCCATCAACACTGGGGAACAAATGTTTTGCTGCATTTAAACAGATGATTGATATAGCCTGATTTGAGCATGAGGATTTTAAATCTGAAATTAGTTTCATCCCTAAAGCTACCAATTTTTTCAAATGAAAATTTTTGGTCTATTTTTGTCGAAATATGAAAATGAAAAACGTTATCCATAACAGGGTGTCGCGTAAACTTGCGTATAGTTTCAGGGAGAATTTTGAGCACATCTAAATTAAAATTTCATATAAACCAATGCCTGAAATATCATCATGCGTCTAGGGGCGCTATTGAAAATCTGTTCAGAAGCACACAAAGTCGCAAGTAGCAAAACACCTCTATTGGCGCATGACGACTTTTACTGGCATAGGTTTCTGTTCAATGTGAATCCTGATGATGTGTCGTAACCCCTTCAGAAGTTTGTCGTAATATTTATTCAAATCCCTGTTGATATAACATTTTTAAACGTGTTTATTACGACAAAAATTAACTAAAAATTACATTTTAAAAAATCGATAGCAGATTAGAAATCAGCTATACAAAAATATCAAAGATCTATTAAAAATCTTACTTAACTGAAAACCCATGCGTTTTTTTATGGCATAATTATTTATCATGATTGTTTAATAATGAGTTAATATTTTTTTGTATCTTTTTAACTCTTTAAAAATTTTAAACGTTTTTTTATAAATTATTTAGTTTCAATTATTCCCACTCTATACTCTGGATAAAAATAATATTTTTCTCAAAGGTTTTTAACTCTATCAATTATCACAGTTTTATTCATTTCGTTTATTTTTTCAGAGAGTGGCTGACGTACATTCTTGTGTATAGCATTGCCTCTAACATACTGATGAATGCCTAGCCTAAGAGGTAAGTGATAAAATTTGAATTCAAATTTTTTTTTTACCATAATTACCCAATTTTTATATGCTGCAATATTTAATTTTCATTTATTATTTATCATTCAGCTTTATAATCTAATAACCTTAAGAACCATATGTCTAACCATCCACCATCTAATAACCATATGTCCCACGGTTTCATGGAATTTGTGCCAAAATAGGGTCTGATTAAGGTGATATGGGGACTTTTTGGAAAACAATCTATCTACAAATTACGAAACATAAATCACTCTTTTTTAAAAATATATTTTGCAAGCAATTAACTTTGTGTTTTATATTTGTTGTCCAACTTTGAACTAAATTAACTTATTTTTTCAGATAAAATCTTTTTTTTTTTGGCATTTTTCTATAAATATATAGTTTAAATATTTTTTTGCACCAAATATTTTTCTTTTCATTTAATAATAATTCTTTTACTGTGCTATGACTTTTTCACGGATATTTCAAAATACAGCAGTTTTAAGTATTATATTTTCGAGTACTATTGTTTTACGACAAAAGCAATATTCGCGTTATACTGCTTATAGAAAATAATAATAAATATTTTATTGTCTGTTTATAGTGGAATGAAACATCTTTAAAATATTGGAAACATCTTTAAAACATCTTTAAAAAATTAACAATACAAAACTTTTTGTTAGTTTTAGTAACAAAAAAAGTTAACTTTTCCTAACGCTCATACTTATTGTATAAGTATGTTAGTTTAAGCTGTTGATATATAAAGTTGCTTTTATGTTTTTAAAAATATTATTTACTTATGAAAACTTATTATTCCAGTTCATATACCGTAAAAAAATGCTGGTATATAGTGGCCACCATTTTTGATGTTGAAGTAAATTAAATCCATTTTTAAGTACAGAACAGTTGTGCAAAAATATTAAAATTAGCAAAATAATAATTGTTTGACGAAGTTATTGTGGATATATTACTAAAAATATGCTTTTTTTTAATTCATTGCTTGTTAATTAATTTCAAAATTTCAGAATTGTTAAAGAGATTTTTTTACGCATGAAAATATGTTTTAAGTAAACAAACAAAAAAATAAATAAAACTGTAACCATGAAAAAGTAAATAAAAACTGCCACTACATGCACTGTAAAAACTTTTACCTACCTCAACGCTGAAAATGGTGGCAACAATACACCAAAATTTTTAAGGTGTATTTGTAAAAAGAACAATTAAATAGTTAGCTTACTTAGGTAATTAAAAAGAAATTAAACAATTCTACACTGTAAAAAATCCCGGATCGAATTAGGGTATAAAATACCGGCATTGTTAATAAAATTCATTTTTTATCTTCAAATATTAAGCCGGGATTTTTACAGTAACATTTATTAAGTGATTCAGTGATTTTACGGCAATTATTACTGTAAAACTAAGGTATATCAGATTTTTTTTTGTTCCGTCACTTATTCCGGTAAAAATGGATTTTTCGACAAAAAGTACCAGCACCCTGAGTACAGGTCCTATTTACCGTCATATGATCCGGTATTTTTTAAAGTGTACATTTATCCTTGAGGAAGGTTTATTTGGAGGTAAAATTATTTAAGTGTTGTAGAAAAGAAAAATATATATTCTGTAACTTAATGAAGAGTTTAATGCCTTATGTGCTCTAATATAAAATGAATAAAAATATATAAGTTATAACCTTAGATGATAATTTAAATTCTGGAGAAATATTGCTTTTATTTATGTAGTTTCGAAAAGAAGGATAGATAGAAGGGAAAAAACTACAATTAGAGCAAATCTAACTGAAATCGTATAATTTGTCTCCCACGATATTTTAAGATTTAGATGAGTTTTACGCGTATGTTTCCACCTCTATATTTGGCAGTGTATTCCTAAAAAATAAAAACTTTATTTTAAAAAATGCTGGAAATTATAAATGCTGGAAAACAACATTTCAATTTTTAGATTATCACTTATTGTTCAAATGTGTCTAATTAAACTGTTAGACTTTCCTCGTGATGTTGATAAATGTTTCTCAAGATGTTGATCGCTAGTCTTCAGCATTATATGCTGCATACTAAAATAAACTAATTTTAATGGCAGGAAACACTAATGAGTAAAAATACTTTCTTTTTTGCAATTGTACCATAAATGCAATCAAGATATGTCTATTCCAAAACATTCCTTAGTTTCAAAACCATTCTTTACGTATTCATTTACATATATGTTGATCATTTTTTAACGTTAAAATACAACAATCATCCGATAATTCCTAACCTGATAAACTACTGAAATTATATATAAAATACAAATTAACTTTGAAAAGCATTGTAAAGATTTTTCAATGTTTTTCAATACATTGAAATTAACAAGAGATATTTTCGGTAAGCCTATAGTCCTACAATAAATAAGCAATTGGAATATTTTATATCAGAATATCTGCGCATGTGTGCCCGTTAGCAGAACTAACTGCAACTTTCTTTTGGCCTTGCAGACCAACCATAGACCAAATATTTAAAAACAACAAAAACAATTTAAGACAAAATCAAATTTATCTATTCTGTATTTATTTATCCTTTTATCGTTACTAACAGCTTGCCTTTTATCGTTATCAGTTAAGTTTTCATTTTCCACAATTAAGTTTCAGCTAATTTATTTTAAAAACTTTATTTTTAGTGCAGAAGTTGATTGATTATTTATAATAATATGAGGCAGTCTTGCCTTTCGAAACTTGCCAACCAACGAAGGGCCATTTGAATACAATTATTCTACTACAACCTTTGAAGATAAATTTTGGAACTTTTCCATTGCATTGCAGATCAATGCAGAAGTTTCTGCTGCCGGTCATGCGTGTAAATTCTCGTAAAATTAATATATTGATAAAAAAAATTCATTATAAATCCATTTATTCATTATAAATGAAATTATTTGAATAAGCAAAAAAAAAAAAGACAAATAGAGATATTTAGAAAAATGTATAATAAAAACTAGTATATTTCTAAACATTATTTGCATAAATATATACGTTTCCAACGGAATAATCTAAGTTCTATCTGAAATTTCAAAAAAAAGAAAAGAACCGATGGAGACTATGATTAACTGCTTATTATAATACTTATGAGGAAAAACTTTAAGCAATTTCAATTTTTATGCACTGGTTAATTTCAACCTCGCTTAGTATCTCTTTACCATCCCGAATTTGCGCAAACAAACTATAGTTGCCAAGCATCGATTCCACAAACAACCATTAAACAGCTCCATTTCTGTCTCGCACTCTCCTCACTTGCATTTTTGGAATGTACTCCCTTTGTGAAATTAAAGAACAGATCCAAAACAGCATGTAAGAAAACAAACAGAAAAATGCTATGATTGAGCCGGAAAGTTTAAGCTGTGGTGACGACTAGGCGAAATAATAACATGACACGCTAGGTGGTACGTGTAGATCTGTAGCCTTAGCAACGAACCACATTCCACAACTTTCAACTTGGCCATCGACCCAATAGCATTCCCTAAGATAGGCATAATTTCAAATATTTCTGAAACTATCTTAACAGATATATGTAAATGAAGTTGTTTACAGACATTAATAGCTATCGCTGAAAGATTTATGGATGCATAAGCAATGTTATAGTTTGTTTGGTTTTTTTTTTTTTTAGTTAAAAGTTCTCCTTAGCAATTTCAAAAACACTCCTTATACATTTAAAGTATTTTACTTTTTCAATATTGATAATATATGATAGTGTAATACATTTTATAGAAAAAAGAGAAAAATATTAGAAACGTTGGTGTGCCACTGCTTATTGAGAGTAGCATTAAAGAGAAATATCCAAAATATGTCGAATTTTGTAGTATTCTATAATTTTAATATATTTTTTTATAAAAACAACGTTGCAGTCATAAGGCTCTAGAAATATTCGCTGAACAGTTCAAAATTAGTTTAAGTTCAATCTGTAAACAGCTACCGTAACCTATCAGTAAACGTGCATGACTTCTATTTCTAGGGCACACGAACTTATACTTCGCTGGAAAGTTCTTTGGTTCTCAGCATTGTTAAAAAATGATAATTATAAACCATAAATATAATGCCTGAAACATCTTAAGCATCATCAAATTTTTTCGAAATATTATGCAAAGGATTCATGCATATTTATTGGACAGCAGAATCACGTGAAAAGGTTCTTTGATCAAAAAAACTTCAGGTGTAATAGGCTCTCCATAGCAAGAAGCTAGTAAAAGCTTATGATAAACTTGTTGTTTAGGATATTTGTTTGTTTTTGGTATTGTCTGCTTTATATAAAACACTGTGAATTTATATTATCTCAAAACCAGTATGACTTCTTTTTTTTCGCTTTGAAGTAACAAACTAGACTACACGCTGTATAGTAATGTCGTTTCTCGTAAAAACAAACTATAACTCAGGTATTAAAAACCAAAATATAAGGAATTTAAACCACACATTTGGTAATTTTTTCCGTTCATATGTTAAAGATTTACCAGAAGGTCTGAATTTGCAGTTATAGTTCTTAAAACCACGCATTCAATAAAAAAATACAGAACTGAAAAGTGAATTTACCTGAATAAATAGTTTTTATTCTATTCTCTGAGGTATCATGATAAAATTTCGAAATTTTACTACAATTGCCAAATTTTATCACTTTTGTTTTTACCAAATTCTTTGTAAAATAGCTTCGGTAAAAATTACGGTGGTGCACCATAGTATAAATTACCGCTTATAGATCCTGAAACACTGTAAATTTTAACATATTCTTATAGTTTTGATTTTTTTTCTTCTCAGTGTAATGTTGAGTAAAATTGTATTGAAAGATTAAATTCAGTTTTAAATATTGATATTTATTTACTATTTTATAATTATTAAGTTGTAAAAAATACTTTATTATAATTTTTATGTAAATCTATGATTATAAACATAAGATTATAATAAAGTAATCAAGATTTACTTTATTATAATCTTATGTAAATCTTGACTTTTATTATAATTTTTATGTAAATCTATCTCAAGTTACATTAAAAAATCAAAATAATGAATACAAACTAACTGTTTAAGTTTTAAAACAATATTGTAATCAACTTTTATTGCTATCGCAAAATAATCTCTCTGAAAAAAGAAAATTAACGAATACTTTTAGTGAACAAAAATTGAATAGACATGTGAAGAAACAAATATGTTGATGAAGTTAAAATAATAAAGAAGTAAAATGATTTGTTTTACACTTTATACTTTTGGAATAGGCAACTGAATCTGTGGAAAAAATCTGTTTGATTGCTGATAAGAATTAACGTATACGATAGAAATGAAAACAGAATTCTCTAAATTACCCCAACTTTAGGCTTAGCTCTAATTTATAGCATTAATTATTTAATCTGTTAAAAAATATTCTTGCTTTTTTTTAATTCATTATAAGAAATAAATGTTGGCTACTTTTCTTTTATCATTCTCACTAAAAATTAAGGGTGTAGTAAATCTTTCAGAAGTGAATAGCTAGAATTCTGAGTAAACTATGCTTCCTCTCAACTCTGTTTTTTGCTAAAATGGACTTCAAGCTTGAGGTATTGAAAAAGTCATCTAGATCATTAGTTCCCAGTTTTTGGATATAGAACCCTAATTGATTTTTGGCGAAACCCCGAGAGTTAATAAATCAATTTATAAGTAAATAAAAACATTTAATGATTGAAATTTTATTAATTATTTTGAAAATATTTAATGAATGAATAAGAGCCGCGATGGCTCAGGGGATAGAGCGTTCGCCTTCCAATGAGGCGAACCGGGTTCGAATCCCAGTCGATACGAATTCCGCATCCGGCTTGCACTGACCACAGTGCTGACGTGAAATATCCTCAGTGGTAGACGGATCATGGGTAGAGTCCCCTTGCCGTCAGGCTAACCGTGGGAGGTTCTCGTGGTCTTCCTCTCCATGTAACGCAAATGCGGGTTAGCTCCATCAAAAAAGTCCTCCACGAAGGCAAATTTCTCCCAATACTCGATCCAGGAGTTCCCTTGTCTTCTGGATTGGGTTCAAAATTACAAGGCTACGGAGTTGAACATTAGTAGCCGTAAACCCATTAAGTTGGGTCGGCTGTTCAACGACGGTTATAAAATAAAAAATAAAATGAATGAATAAGCACTATGTTGGCTCAATACAAATTCCGCACCCGATGCTGATGCTGATGTAAGATAACCTCAGTGGTAGACGGATCATGGTTCAGAGCTCTCTTGTCAGATTAACCGTGGGAAGTTTTCGTTGTTTTCGCAAATGCGGCTTAGTTGCAGTAAAAAGTCCTCCATGAAGGCAAATGTCTCCTAAAGCGGGTTCTACGGAGTTGAACGCTTGTTATCCTAAACTCAATTTAAGGTTATATATATTATTTACTACATCATATGAGTAAATAAACTATATATATATATATATATATATATATATATATATATATATATATATATATATATATATATATATATATCTCGAATCTCAGAAATCATTAACCTATATGTCTTCAAACTTTTCTTATAAATATATAACATAATAAATTAATTCTGATAAAATTACAGAAATAACTATGCATTACTAACTTTAAGGTACGTACAGTTTTAATCGCGAGTAACTCGCTTTTGACTTTCATTTCTTACTTCAATCCTATATTTGACAACTTTTCATGAGTGTCGCTTAGAGTGTTTAACATACTTTTTTTTCAACATGTATTCTGTTTTAAAAAAAAACTGAAAATCACTAAAAACATAATTTAGTAGCTCAGCTGTATTATCTTATTTTCTTGAATGATATTGTTCGTGAATATTGACGTTTGCAAACACTTAAAGTTTGTCGCCAAATTTTGGCGCGTCAAACCGTAACCATCGAAAATTGAAAAAAAGGTATACAATCCAATTCTGCGAGTTACAAGTTAAACTAATGATACAAGTTTGTTCTACTTCAAATAAGCTTTTGGAATATCACTAACATAAAACTCGCAGAATTGGATTGTATATATTTTTTTTTTTTTCAATTTTCGATGGTTACGGTTTGAAGTTTGCAGACATATAGGCTAATGATTCCTGAGATTCGCCCATATAGTTTATTCACTCATATGTTGTAGACATATTTTTCATAAACATATCAAACCATATCATATATATCATGAAATTTCATTTAAGTTTCTATTTTTTTAAACTTTTAATGCGTGCTTTTTGTAATTAGTATGTTAGAACAATTATAAAAAACAATTATAATCTACTGTAATGCTATGTAGTGTTATCTGTTTAATCTATTTCTTTATTAAATATATAACGCTGTATTCAAAGTGTTAGTTAATATTGTAAGTGTCTCAAATGCAGTTAAATTTTGGAAATGTACATTAATGACCAAAACTAAAGTTCACGGCAACTTTCAATAACAGACAGTAGTTTATTACAGCCCTCCATTTAAAATGCTCACTTAGTATTATAGGATAATTGAATAAAAAATATTTTAAAAATCTATGTAATTATTCAATAAACAAAGTACGTTATTACAGGTAACTAGTATGAAGTAGGATCTTATTTTAGTCAGAAAGGGAACTTTAATAAAATGTTTGAGCATTCAGGAAAAAAGATCAGAAATATTTGGAAAACATTTATGTTTTCTGATTTAAAAACATGTTAAATCGGCTGTAAAAACGGATCGTTTAGTTACGTTAACATTCTTTAGGGCAATTTTCAATCGAAATAGGTAAACGACTTTTTGATGATGTATTTTGAAGCCAATACCCTTACTGATTAAATTTTACAAATTATAAAGAGAATGGACTAGGCATTCACTTTAAAGATACAGCGAAGGTTTAACCTTTTAACTATACATACATTAAAATTTAAATATTTAATTATTTTAAATATATATTAATATTAAATCTTTTTAAAAATAGTTTTTATAAAGGTTAAATTTTCTTTTTTTATAATAGATATTTAAAAAAACCAATTTTAGGAAAGTTAAAATTTTAAACAATAGTTTTTTCTCGTGAAATATTGTGAATGAAGGTATATTTTTTAATTCACTTATGATCTTTATTATTTTCATATATTTTTATACCCTTTTTTAACAGTCTTATAATTTTAATTTAATTATTCATTCTTATTAACATATTTTTAATGCCTTATATCATTGTTATGAAATATATTCGAAGAAATATTTTGAGAAATACGAAAATATTAATTCATTTTCGAAAAGAGTACATTTAATTTTGCTTAGCATAAAACAACTAGCAACATTAAAACGAAAAATTTTTAAATGTCAATATAATTTTTATGAGATGAGAGAAAAAATATAGTACTTCTATTTTCTTATAAAAAATGTATAAAAAAATATTTTAGTAATAGGAATGTCTGATATTAAAATTAATCAAACAATAATACGTAAAAATCAAACAATTTATTTTTATGTATTGTTGTCATATACACATCTAGCAAACGATTTCGTAAACTCAGAATGCTCAGAATATAAACTTTAAGTTTATATTCTTTCTTAAAGATTTTAATGTTTTCTATACCAGCTTTGTATGAAAATCATATTTTAAAGGTTTTATTTTGAACAAGGCTAATGCATAACTTCACTTTTTTCACACAACAAAATTACACCTATTGTTTCTCATCATGTATCACAATTATACTGATATATTGACGGAACTCAACGAGCTTTCTTTTCTGCAATAAAAAAAATATTTTTTCGTTACTACAAAAATTATAAATTTTTTGCTTGGTTTTCATTACACTTGGTGTAATAAAAACCAAGAATTTATAAAATTAGCTGAAATTTAAAAAATAGTTTCGTCAGATAAAATTAGCTAAAATTTATAAAATAGCTTTGTATATACTTACTTGATGATTTAATATTTGCAAACAATTGTTTATTAAGCTTTTAAGATGAATAAAATATTTTTATAACTGTTGCAAAAAAGCAGACAATTAAGTGTTTCAGCGAATAAAGGAAATCATTTGAAAAACTTTTAAAATATGTTTCATTTCAAAAATTAATTATATATTGTACGTTGTTTTCCACTAAAACAAAAGATGAAAAAAAAACGATTTAATCACAAATGAAGGGAGGCAAAAGGACATTACTATAGTTCTAGTTCTGTGAACAAGTACCTTCCTTACTGTCTAAACACTAAATATAGTAGAAAAATAGCAAGACAAACACGTGCAAAGGGGCTTCATCCATAGGGACAGAGGAACTAGTTTGAAAAAAGTAATAGAAAATGACAGACAAAAAACAGGGTGAGAAGAATTGGTGGTACCCCAGGGTGCAAAAGATTAAATTATAATAAATTCCCAAATATAGGGAAATAGTCGAATACTAGAAACATTATTACCAAAATTTTTAGATTTTTATTCACAGTATGAAATGATTCCCAAAAATCAAGTTCAGCAGATAAAAAACAGCGTGAATGATTTCAGCACAAAAAAGCTCATACCACTTGTTAAAATTACAACTATGAAGAGTGATAGAAATTCGATTAACATCTTGACTTAAGACATATCATTCATATTCTTTAAGTAGAAGTTTAGGAGTAGTTTTAGTTTGTCCAATACACGCATGACCACCATGAAACGAAATTTTCTAAATACCCCCAGCTTTTAATATTAGCAATTGTGTCTTTAAAATTATTTAAATTTTTTTGTACTCCGGAGAAAACAACTTTAAACTTAAATTTATTCAGAATCTTAGTAATTTGAAGATTAATTCGGATGGTGAAGTAAAACAATCAAATCGCTAAAGCTCAAATTACTGAGTTTGGTTACAGTCGTATTCACTTTTAATGATAAAACTTATGAAATGATTGACAACTTAGCTATGGGTGATCCTCTCAACCCTTTCTTAAGTGACTTGTATTTGAACTCTTTTGAAATGAAACTTTTTGATTAATTAAAGTTCTTTTCTCATAGATGATATGTCGACGATTGTTTCACTTTAATGGACAGTGCTAGCATTGATCATGTTCTCAATATTATGACTTCCATAGATACTTGCATATACTCCACGTTTGAACAAGAGAATAATAAGTGTTTCCCTTTTTTAAATGTTCTTATTAATTGCAATTGCGATGAGTTTCAAACTATTGTTTATCAGAAAACAAGTTATGGTTTCACTCACCCCTCATAACATTTCACCCAAAAGATAGCTGCCTAGCACGCCCTTGTTCAACATATTTCTAAAATTTTTTTCACATAGTTACCATGAAGAGATCCTTTACCTTAAACCTATTGTTGTAGACCAGTGTTTCCCAAAGCGTGGTACGTGTACCCCCAGGGGTACGGGAACAGTTTAGCGGGGGTACGCGTTCTTATTCAAAATATCTTGCAAAAAGCAAAGATTTCAAAAAATTTTATTTTAAAACAAAGCTAGCCATGGAAATTTACGATTACGTATTTTTCTATTGACTATTTTTTGCTGACTTAACATTTAATAATTAGTAGTGTCATCAGTCAGTTGTGATTTTTTACTTCTGTTCAATTTTTTTTATAGTAAACAATACATTCATTTTCTTATTAGGGATACACCGCGTTACGAAAAATTTAGAAAGGGTACACAAAAATCATAAGTTTGGGAAACACTGTTGTAGACCATGGCTCTTCTTCTTCCATTTGAATGAATTAATTTTCTCAATCCACCAAACTCTATCATTCCCACTTTAACAATTTGACATTTTTACCTTATTATGCAAATAGTAGTCCCCAAATTGCTAAGATTTTTCTAAGACTCTTGTCTGGCTGTTAACCATCACACCTGGAGTATTTATCGAATTCCATGCCAATATGGTCTAGCGTATATAGGACAAACTGAAAGTTCTCTTAAACATATGAATGATATGTCTTAAGTTAAGATGTTAATCGATCTTCTATCGCTCTACATAGTTGGATATTGGTTTGAGTTTGGTATGAGTTTTGGAAACTATAACCATATTCCATAACCAGTTGAATATGAATTGAGCTTTCATCTGCTAAAATCCTTCACGTTTCTTTTTGTCTACTGAACTTGGTTTTAAGGAATCCTTCCATATTGTGAAGAAAAAAAAATTAGGGAATGATCTTTCTAGTATCCTACCGTTCCCCAAAATTTGAAAATCTATTCTAGTTTAATTTTTTCAACCTGAGGCTCCAGACACCTCACACCTATTTCACATCTCTCTCCTTTTATTATCTTCTTCAAACTTATTTCTCTACTCATATCGGTCAAAAAAATCTTATCATTTGTTTATCTCTTTGCTTCTCCACTATTATTTCGTGTTTAGACTCTGAGGAAAAATTTTGTTTATTGTACTGAAACTGTAGTATGTCCATATATGTATGTATTTCTGTATTTTGATTTTTTTTGTTGTTTTGTTTTAGTATACAAAGCACAAAGTATACCCTTTCCTTTTCAGATGTTATTGTATGTTTTTGAAAGCATTTAAACTGAGTGGTGGTTTTTAAATGTCCATATTTGTAAATTTTTGCATTCTTTCTTATTACTTTAATGTCTTTCAAACTAGATTGCGCTCCATGCGAAAAACGAGGGCATGACTTGTCCCAAACTACATTTATAAAAAAGTTCAAAGCTTTTTCTTAAGGAAATATTGATTTTCTAATTATTTTTCGTCATCCATTAGCTAAACAGAAAAAGTGGCATCCGAATCTACTTATTCATATAAATATCAGTTGAAATCCTATAAAATACTCTTATGTTTAGGCCGTATAAAAATTTTATGGCATATAAATGCAGAGCGTGCTATTTTTTAAAAAGAAAAATGAAGGGTATGTATGAAACATGAATAGAATTTTTTTTTATGATTTTAAAAATAGATTTTTGTTAATTATTATTATCAGAGCCGCGATGGCTCAGGGGATAGAGCGTTTGCCTTCCAATGAGGCGAACCGGGTTCGAATCCCAGTCGATACGAATTCCGCATCCGGCTTGCACTGACCACAGTGCTGACGTGAAATATCCTCAGTAGTAGACGGATCATGGGTTAGAGTCCCCTTGCCGTCAGGCTAACCGTGGGAGGTTCTCGTGGTCTTCCTCTCCATGAAACGCAAATGCGGGTTAGCTCCATCAAAAAGTCCTCCACGAAGGCAAATTTCTCCCAATACTCGATCCAGGAGTTCCCTTGTCTTCTGGATTGGGTTCAAAATTACAAGGCTGCGGAGTTGAACATTAGTAGCCGTAAACCCATTAAGTTGGGTCGGCTGTTCAACGACGGTTATAAAATAAAAAAATTTTATTATGATAATTATTTGTTTTATCTTTATTTAGGTATTTAATTATATTAACTAGTGGTAAATTTTTAATGTAGAAAGAGATGTATTTTAGAAAATAGAACTATCTTTTCTTTCTGGGTACTCTGAAATTATAACTTTTGATTTCATATGACATCACCAATAAATTTATATAAATTTTAATTTTTCGAAATTATACAAATTAAAAACTATTAAAAATTCACTTCATAAGCAATTGGGTAGTTGATTTTAAAACTAAAAAAAACTTAATCAGAACCACAATTGAAAATTATCATTAAATGAGGAATTTTGTAAATATTTTGATGGTTGTTACCTTAATTTAAGAGAAATGATTTTTGTAGTCTGTATTTATTTTGCTTACAGAATTGCATCGGAATGCTGCTGATAATTTGTTATTTTCCGTCAAATGGTTGGTTTTATCGCATTAAAAACAAGGTTGACTTTACGGTGAAAAAAAGTATTTTGTTATAATTATCGTATTGTATGATAATAATATTTCTGGTAAAAAAATATATAAAAATAAAAAAATAAAAAATAAAAAAAATTTTTGGTAAAAAAAAAAAACATTTTTTTGTTAGAATTACCGTACTGTATGATAATAATATTCTGGTAAAATAAAAAAATAAAAAAAATAAAAACATTATTTTGGTAATAAAATTTAAATATACGGTACTCCATTCATTTGGTAATTTTTCCGTTCATATGGTAACCGTTTGCGGAAATTCTGTTTTTCGATATTGCAGCTTTTATTACCACACATTCAGTAAATTCACAAAATTGAAAAATAAATTTAACTGAATAAATTAGTTTGCAGGCTCTGCTCGAAGGAGTCACCTTAGAGCAGATTACCTCTCACCTAATTACCATATTTTATCACATTTATTAAATTCTATCCCATATTATAAAACCATATTTTATTGTAAATTTTTACAAAACCTTTACCAAAGCAATTCGATAGAATTTATAGAGCTTTTTGATGTTCCTATGGAAATAGAAACACGGTGAATTTTACCATATTCTAGTGGTTTCGACCATACTTTTTTTCTCAGTGTTTGTTTTATAAGCATTAAAAGATTTCTCTTATTCAAGGTCTTTAATTATTGGCAGGTTTAATTTTATATTAAATAATTTTGAAGTTTTATTTCCAAAAATAGAGAAGAAAAAAATTAGCTTTAAATTTAATAATCTTTTTTATTGGTTTATTCTTTAGAGAAAATAAATCATGTTTGAACTGAATTTTTTTAAGTTATATTCTCTCAGGACTCGAAATTAAAAACCAAAGGAATTTTCAATTAGGTTGCCTGTTTTCCGACTATGTCTATGTGATTTGAATCTCACTCTAATATAATGCCACCGTCGAACTGAATAAGGCTTAATGTCTAAGATCTTGAAACTTGTTTAAAAGGGTTTTATTTATTTGATTTCTGTAAAATTACAGAGTCTCTTTTGAATATTTTTACAAAAATATTCCATTTTTTAAATTTATACTATTTTTATTATGACTTCTGGTAAGCAATTTCTATTAGATTTTCGTATAAAAATATTTTACTCCTCACTTTTTCCTATACTATGCATTATTTAAATGAATTAGAATTTACCTCGTCAGGAACCCATTGTCTTAAATTAATAAAACTTTGTATGATAACAGCATGACTTCAGGGCGGCTGAATAATGTCTAAGAGCTGGAAACTTGTTTAAAGGGTTTTATTTATTTGATTTCAGTAAAATTACTGAATCTCTTTTGAGTATTTTTACAAAAATGCTCCTTTTTGAAATTTATGTAGTTTTTATTAGAACTTCTGATAAATAATTTCTAGTAGATTCTCGTATAAAAATATTTTATAATTAACTCTTTCATATATACATTATTCAAATAAACCAGAATTTACCTCGTAAGGAACCCATCTTCTTATAATAATAAAAAATTGCATAAAACTGAGTTTTGTAATCAAACTGAATTTAAAGATTTTTTAAATAAGTAATTTAGATTTAAAAAAATTTTTTTGACACTTTTTCATAAAATATTTTTTGCTGAATTTATTAATCGTTTTTCATAAATACATGATTAAATGCTTGATGGACTTCTTACATAAAGCTATCTAAGCTGTTTCCAAGTTTCCAACATAGTTGTTTGCTCGGTGAAATAAATAAATAAATAAATGGTGGTGACATAACATAAATAAAAGGAAAACTTTGTTAGTATATATATTTTGACTCAATGAGTTTAGATTTTTAAGAAAAATTTGTGCATCTTAATATACCTAGCCATTCATAACCATTTAACTGGTTTAGGAATAGCTAAAAATAGTGAACTGTGCCCCCGGTAATGATAAAAAATCTCAGGCTTGAAAAATTATATATATATATATATATATATATATATATATATGTGCTGTGGTTTTATAATAGAAAACAACTAAAAATATGTAGGCCTTATATGTGCAATTAAAAAAAATTGAATTTTATTTTTTAATTTACGGAAATCTTAAATTAATATCAAAAATGTAGGCATTATTACTTTTATTGTTTTGCAACAAGCCTTATATTACAATGTTTATGAATTTGTATAATCTTCAATAATATAATTTCAATGTATTTTAATTTTTTCGAAAAATTAAATTAATATTGATTTAATTAATTAGAAAGAGGAATAACTAAAAAATATTAAGGTTAGGAAGTTTTGATAAAAGTTTCACTATTTTTCTTCATTAACTTTAAGTTTTACTTATAAGTTTTAATGAAATTTATTAAACTAAGTAAATTAATTTTAACTACATATCTTTCTTAAATAGTCTAAGAATCATTCCAACTTGTTTATGTGTTTGTAACATATTTCAAAATACATCGCTTACTTTTCATAAAATTTATCCGTTACTTTTTCAAAAAAAAAGTGTAATATGTTTAAAATTATTAAATTTTAAGCCTCTTTGTGTTAAATCAGTTGTATGATTTTCTTTAATTATTGGCTCCATCCAAAACCGAATTTATTTTTTTTTAATAAACTATGAGTACCGATGACGAGAGTTATATATTTCCAGTCCACTCTTTTCTCCTACGTATGAAACATTTAATTCCAACTATTATATGCATAAGAAAAATATTATAGAATCTCTTTCAACACCTATGTTTGGTATAGTTACCATAGAGACACTAACGTATAGTTAGAAATCTGACAACAATACAATAAACGACTTCAATTAATTGTTTGAAATATAAAACACGCCTTTCAATTTTAAAAAAAAGGAGTGCAGGGAATTTTAAAGAGCGTCAATTTCCCTTAAAATGCTTTATCTCATGAGAAACAAATGTTCTATTAAAATTTCTTAACAATGTCCTTTCAATTGTATATTAATTTGAGTCATTTTGTAAAGATTCTAGCAGTGCGACCGGAACTACTATACTAACTGCAATGGCTTTCCCCTTGCCGATCAATACCCAAGCAGTGAAGGAGGGCTAGGTCGAGAAGAGTTTACCTCTACCATGGCTCAACGTCTGCAGTGGCGCGTTGGTATAGGACTCTTTAGTGGATAGCGCATCAAGGCGAAAAGATCACCGCTTGGGCCGGACAACCCCCTTTCCAAAACAACAACAAATCCAAAAAAAAGGGGAATTTTATTTCATCACTTCTTGTTTTTATTTGGTGCCTCTTTCTAATAAACAAACTTCGTCCTGAAAGTGAAACGCCCCGGTGGTGCTCCTCATTAAACTGGTGCTGCTCTTTCGTCCCCTTCGCCAAGACAGGAAGTAAACTTTGGTGGAAAAAGTTTTATACTAATCCTCATTCGCGGTCTCTTCTCGCTCAAGTTCTCGCGCTATGGAAACAAAATAACACAGAAGGATTTAAGTCGCAGATGATCCATAATCCGAGGATTTGTATAAAACTTTTTTTTTATTTGAAAGCTGGCCACCCGTCCCTTTGGAAGCTGTCTTAAAAAGATAAGTTGAAGTCTCTTTTACTTAGCATAGAACAATTCAACTCTTTTTCTCATTCTATCTATCTCTATCTATCTTTTACACTGATTAGCTCAAATTAAAAAAAATTTCAGAAGGAAATAAGAGCCACGTGACAACATTAGCTCTTTTATACGAAGAATAATATTCTCAAAGTGCACTCTAATTAGATAACTAGTGCTCAATTCAATATCTATTTATTGTAGTCCAGCATTTAGGAGTATTTACTAATTCAAAGCGCAAACATAGCAATTGTTTCTTAGCATGTTTAGATCCGGCCATGAGAAAGATATATAAATATTAAGCATTTGAACTAGTGAAAGCTATTGCCATTTCCCATTATAAAGATTTATTTATTTTTATTATTCATTTCAATCAGCTTTCTGTGCCATGCCCAAAATAGGCCATTCGGGCAGCAGGCTGGTAGAGGACTTTAAAATACTAAGTTTGAACCACGTGCCTGTGTCTTCTGGTGCTGTCCAATGGCACCGGTAGTTCTAACCTCAGAATTTAGCCAACGTAGTTCTTCTACAGCCAGACATGAAGACCATCAGTAAATGGTTATTACCACCAGTGAAGCACCGTCGTTTAAGTTGTGTTCGTCCTACTTTAGTGCACTTACGACTTACTAGTGATTCAGTTTTCTCGGAATGATCAGACGTCGGACTCGAAAGCCAACAAACTATCTTTATTCAATTTTTAGTACTTTACGATGATAAGAATAGGATTCCAACTGGACGCCAATTTAGTGAGGTAATATTTTTTATTTTTCAAATTCCCTCTCTTTTTGTACCTAAAAGTATAGTAAATATAATCTATTTACTGAAATATAAATATATTTTCACATTATTCCTAATATAACAATTATTTATCGATCATACTTTATTGTTTAAATCTGTGCTTTAGAAGTTTTGGTTATTTTTATGTAGCATTAATTTTTTGCTAACATTAATACTGTACACAAAACATTGTTCTGCTGTACACAAAACAGTTGCATAACAAAAGACAGGAAAACTATTCGCCCTTCTATTCAGAAAACTTATTTTCCAATAAAAGACAAATTTTGCATTCTTAATCTGTCAAAAATTATAATGGAATTGTGTCTTCGCTTAGAAAAAATCCTTCTTAAGAATAAAAAAAAAATTATTAAGGTAATTATTTTTCTACACGTAAATTGGTATTATTCTATCTAGATAATATAATAAATTTTAGAATAAATCTGTTTTACAAATATATTAACTTTAAAATAAATAAGACTATGTATATAAAAAGTAAACTGATTTTAATTTTGCATTCTTAATCTGTCAAAAGTTATAATGGAATTGTATCTTTTTTTAGAAAAAAAATCCTTCTGAAGAATAAAAAAAAATATTAAGGTAATTATTTTTCTACACGTAAATTTATATTATCTCTGCAATCTATCGAGATAGTTAAAAAAACCTTCGAACAAATCTGTTTTACAAATATATTAAATTTAAAATAATTAAATCTATGTATATAAAAAAATTATTGATTTTAAATTTCTGCAGGTTTGAACGTAGCCCAATCATATTGGGATCCATTTAAATTCGATCTTTGAGATACGATGCAAGTAGAAAGTTATAATGGAATTGTATCTTGTTTTAGAAAAAAATCCTTCTTAAGAATAAAAAAAATTATTAAGGTAATTATTTTTCTACACGTAAATTGGTATTATCTCTATAATCTATCTAGATAATATAATAAATTTTAGAATAAATCTGTTTTACAAATATATTAAATTTAAAATAAATAAAACTATTTATATAAAAAGTAAAAGTATTTAAATTTTGCATTCTTAATCTGTCAAAAGTTACATGGAATTGTATCTTTTTTTAGGAAAAAATCCTTTTTAAGAATAAAAAAAAATATTAAGGTATTTATTTTTCTACACGTAAATTGATATTATCTCTGCAATCTATCTAGATAGTAAAATAAATCTTCAAATAAATCTGTTTTACAAATATATTAAATTTAAAATAAATAAAACTATGTATATAAAAAGTAAAAGTATTTTAATTTTGCATTCTTAATCTGTCAAAAGTTTTAATGGAATTGTATCTTTTTTTAGAAAAAAAATCCTTCTTAAGAATAAAAAAAAAAAATATTAAGGTAATTATTTTTCTACACGTAAATTGATATTATCTCTGCAATCTATCTAGATAGTAAAATAAATCTTCAAATAAATCTGTTTTACAAATATATTAAATTTAAAATAAATAAAACTATGTATATAAAAAGTAAAAGTATTTTTATTTTGCATTCTTAATCTGTCAAAATTTATAATGGAATTGTATCTTTTTTTAGAAAAAAAATCCTTCTTAAGAATAAAAAAAAAATATTAAGGTAATTATTTTTCTAAACGTAAATTGATATTATCTCTGCAATCTATCTAAATAGTAAAATTAATTTTAGAATAAATCTGTTTTATAAATATATTAAATTTAAAATAAATAAAACTATGTATATAAAAAGTAAAAGTATTTTAATTTTGCATTCTTAATCTGTCAAAAGTTATAATGGAATTGTATCTTTTTTTAGAAAAAAAATCCTTCTGAAGAATAAAAAAAAATATTAAGGTAATTATTTTTCTACACGTAAATTTATATTATCTCTGCAATCTATCGAGATAGTTAAAAAAAACCTTCGAACAAATCTGTTTTACAAATATATTAAATTTAAAATAATTAAATCTATGTATATAAAAAAATTATTGATTTTAAATTTCTGCAGGTTTGAACGTAGCCCAATCATATTGGGATCCATTTAAATTCGATCTTTGAGATACGATGCAAGTAGAAAGTTATAATGGAATTGTATCTTGTTTTAGAAAAAAATCCTTCTTAAGAATAAAAAAAATTATTAAGGTAATTATTTTTCTACACGTAAATTGGTATTATCTCTATAATCTATCTAGATAATATAATAAATTTTAGAATAAATCTGTTTTACAAATATATTAAATTCAAAATAAATAAAACTATTTATATAAAAAGTAAAAGTATTTAAATTTTGCATTCTTAATCTGTCAAAAGTTACATGGAATTGTATCTTTTTTTAGGAAAAAATCCTTTTTAAGAATAAAAAAAAAATATTAAGGTATTTATTTTTCTACACGTAAATTGATATTATCTCTGCAATCTATCTAGATAGTAAAATAAATCTTCAAATAAATCTGTTTTACAAATATATTAAATTTAAAATAAATAAAACTATGTATATAAAAAGTAAAAGTATTTTTATTTTGCATTCTTAATCTGTCAAAAGTTATAATGGAATTGCATCTTTTTTTAGAAAAAAAATCCTTCTTAAGAATAAAAAAAAAATATTAAGGTAATTATTTTTCTAAACGTAAATTGATATTATCTCTGCAATCTATCTAAATAGTAAAATTAATTTTAGAATAAATCTGTTTTATAAATATATTAAATTTAAAATAAATAAAACTATGTATATAAAAAGTAAAAGTATTTTAATTTTGCATTCTTAATCTGTCAAAAGTTATAATGGAATTGTATCTTTTTTTAGAAAAAAATCCTTCTTAAGAATAAAAAAAAGTATTAAGGTAATTATTTTTCTAAACGTAAATTGGTATTATCTCAGCAATCTATCTAGATAGTAAAATAAATCTTCGAATAAATCTGTTTTACAAATATATTAAATTTAAAATAAATAAAACTATGTATATAAAAAATTAATTGATTTAAAATTTCTGCTGGTTTGAACGTAGCCCAATCATATTGGGATCCATTTAAATTCGGTCTTTGAGATACGATGCAAATAGAAAGTTCTGTGGAAAGTGTTTAAGTATAATATAATCTAGTAATCAAAGAATATGAACTTATAAAGAACTCATATTTTAAGATAATTAATTTTTTTTATGAGATGGAGGGCATGGAGAAAATAATTTTGGTTAAACTACTGTCTTGTACAATAATGCTATTTCTAATTTTTGAAAGGATAATTAAAAAAATAATAATACTTAATTTTGGTTAAAAAAAATTTTACAGTATGTAAAAATTCATATGGTTATTTTTTCTCTTCCTATGGCAATGGTTTACCGAAAATTTGTTTTTCAAAATTATAGTTTTCATTACAATATATTTATTTTAATATTCAAAACTAAAAAGTAAATTTAACCTAATAAATTTTTTTACCATGCTATAAGCTATCTGGATAAATTTTACCACATTTATCACATATTATTAAATCAAATTTTATTGTAATTTTACCAAATTCAGTACCACAGTAATTCGAGGAAAATTACCGAGCTTTTCAGTTTTTCCATAAGCCAAACACGTGGTAAATTTTTCTAGTAGTATTAACCATTATTTTGTTATCTCAATGTGCTGCAAAAATATGCCTCCTTTATGTGTTTGCAATAATATATCGTAAGCAAGAATGAGAGCTTAAATATTCGTAAATTGTAATTCTATTAAATACATTTTCTGATAATTTTTTTCTTTTTTTTAGAGATTATAGTTAAAACCAGTAAAAAGATGTAATAATTATAATGCCATTTAATATAGCAAAGACTATACATTTAATATAGTCTTAATATAGTAAGCCATTTAATATAGCAAAGAAATTATATAACTTTCGGATTGAATCTCGAGACACTCTATAAATTTTCAACTACATATTAACCAGTACGCAATGAACAAAAATATTTTTCTTTTAAATATGACAAAAATAGTTTACAAATAAATAAGTTTGTTCAAATTTGATTTTAAATTTATATGATCTTACATTTCTTTAAAAATATTACTATTTAGAATTAACTAGTACTATTTAGAATTAATGATCACTTGCTAAATTTCAAATCCATCTATAAAATTAATTAATTAAAATTTGTATCGAAGTTTAATTTTTCTTCCCAATGCTAAGCAACTAATGTTAAATTTTTATATTTATTTCTATGCCTTTCCTTTAAGAAATATTAATAAAATAAATTTTATTTTAACTAATTAAGTCTAAATGAAATGTCAATACAAAATGAATAACTACAATTTTTGCTTCATAGTTGAAGTAAAGTAAAGGAGAGGTTGAGATGAATTTGAATATGATTACGAATTTGAAATATAAAACTGAAGAAGTCTTATTTGATTTAGTGTTTTTGAAATTTTTAGTTTCGATTCTATTCCTAGTACCTAAGCCCTTATTTTGACTAACTTATATATATTATACTAGCAATAAAAAAAAATTGACTATCAAAAATTAGATTTTAACATTTGTATATTTTTAAAGGTTAGATATTTCATTTTACACCTTCCATTGATTTATAAGCATAATTCTAAAAAGGTTTTATTGATGTATAGCTATTTTACTTCAAGAGACATTTATGGTAAAAGGAAATATTTATCAATTTTATTCTTTAAAATACGAAAAAAAAAAATTTGAATATAAAAGGAATGTATTTTTCCTTCGGTTATTCTTGCAAAAGTATTCAACTAATTGTATATTAATCGATTCTCCGCATGTCAAACATTTAATCATTTTTTTCTAATACAGCACTAAATTATAAAAAAGTAAAATATTTTAAAAAATATTTTATAAATATATTTTACTTAAAAAAAATCTGGAAAACAAAATTATTTTCGTAATACGATCCCTCTATTTACACGTCTAACCTCTGTTTTCGCTCCCGTTTTCATATTTTGTAATTTGGTAATCTTATTACGAAAATATCTTAAATCATTCTTGAAAGATTCCGGTACGTGTGAGTTCATTTGAATTTGCTACTCGCTTAAAATGCAGAATAAGACAATGGAGAATAAGACAAGAAAATGCAGAATAAATAAGAAAATGCAGAATAAATAAGAAAATGCAGAATAATATAGAAAATGCAGTAAGACACAAAACGAAATCTATAGATTTTGCTTTGTGTCTTATTCTGCATTTTCTGTACATTTTAATTTCTGTTTTTTGCTTGGTATGTTTTATTCCGTGTATATTTTTTTACTTAATAAGTTCTTTTTTCTAAGTTTAAATGTTTTAGTGCTCTTCACATTATTGTATTCATATATTTTGATTTGGCTCTATTGATACAATATTAGAAAACACTCTTTTTTGCAGACACAATCATGTGAGATGATGAAGAGATTATATCTTATCATTATTGTGTTTTCTGAAGTTTTAATAATTTTTTTAGATAAATGTTTTTAAAATATTTTTGAAAAAAATTTGTCTTTTTCTCTTTTTTTTTATATAGGCATACATTTATGGAAACAATTAAGTCCAATCATGTAATTAAAAATGTTATGAAAGCAGTAAAGTACAATTACAGTACAAAAACATTTTATAATTTTACAAGATTTTTTAAAAAAGTTTTTCCCCGTCAAAATGTAAAAGTAAGCTTAAGACTTTTTCCCTGTCAAATGGGACTTTTAACTTTGCAATATCGTTTATTTAATTAGTAATTGCTTAAGTTTTCCACAATTGAAAATATGAAAATAATTAATTTCGTTAAATAAATGTGCAATACTTACATGATCCATGGAAGCACTTATATTTTTTAAAATTAATGACATTTCTCTCTAAAATGAGTTAGATCAAATATTGATATTTTCTCAACCAACATGCAAAACAGTCAGGTATAAATAGTAATTACTAAAGACCTGAAAATGTGAAGAGCTTAAAAATTTGCTAAAAATTTAAATACAATGTTGATTTATTTTAAATTTACAATTGCTTCTTGCAATTATTTCTCTGAAAAAAATGTAGAGAATTTTCAAAAAGAAAACTTATTTAAATGATTTTAAATGAATCTATAAGAATTAAATAAGTTTATTGTTTTGGGTTTTTTATCAATTTTTTTTGTCATATAATAATTAATGTTTTAATGAAGAAACTACCCCTAATTTTCTCAACTCACCCTATGTAAATTCAATTTGAAAATTTCTAACCAATTAAAATTAAACTAATTGTAAATGGCATGAGTGGAAAGTATTGGCAAGTTAGATTTAAATTGTTGCTTTTTTGAGAAACGATTGCTTAAAATTTTTTATTTATTTATCAAAAATTAATTTTCAGCCAAAATCAAATTTAAAGCATACCTATTTTAGTTACAATATTTAAGTTGTGAAAAATTTCGCTGTCATTAATCACAATTTAAACAAAAAGAGTTTAAAATTATATATTAAAATTATGTTTCAAACAATACTTTTCTTTACAAAAAAAAAACTTACAGTAACACGCTATGTGTGATTTTATTAAAGCAAAATTATAGTAAATGACTTCACATTTTACTTTAATTATATATTGTTATATATATTTCATTTATATTAATGCAATCTTCAAAATGAAGATAAAACAAAGGTAAATTTCAGACAAATGAAGAAAAAAAAAGGGGGGGAAATAATAATAATAATAAACAACTAATTAATTAAAAAACTAACAAAGAATAAATTTAAAAAAAAAAAAAGGATCATCACTCTTTTTCGGATATAATCGTGTGGGCTGATGAAAAGATTATATCTTTTATTTTCCGGTTTTTTAAAAAAACTTTATCCTTTTTCTTTTCTTTTTTTTAATTAATTCTTTTTCTTTCCCCAGTTGTTTGCTATAATTATTATTCCCCCCCCCTTTTTTTTTTCATTTGTCTGTAATTTAACTTTGTTTTATCTTCATTTTGAACTATTTTTTGTCCTAATAATTACTAAAAAAAAAGGAGAAAATAAATTTTGGAAGAAGTTCCCACCCTGGAATCTATCTTTATATAAACAATTCAGGCTGATTGCGGACTGACACCTTTCCTTTTAATCACCATTTAAAATCAATTAAAGTTAATTTTATAATATTCCGAAATAGCCTTTATCGGCAATTTAAATATATCATTAAATCAAAGGCTTTTTGATTGTATAAAAGTTTCCGTATTTTCTAGCTGCTGAAGGGTAAGAAGCAAATAAAAACATAGTTACATATAGTATATTAGAAATCAAGAAAAACCCAGAAAGTAACAATAACTTGATTACATTATTTAAATTCAGGACAATAGCACAAATAATTTAAATGGTGGTAGTGATATAACAATTAAGGTATTGGCAAACTGTATAATTAATCAAATTTATTTTAAATCGAATTTATTCAAAGCGGAATGAAATTTTTTTTTAAATAAAACCTTGAGATTTTCTGCAACTACAAATTTTTTAAATAATTCTTCCCGACTTTCAAAAAGAAGAAGTTACTATGTTAGTTTTTCGCGCAGTGAAAAAGAAAAAAAAAAAAAAAGTGGTGAAGTGCATAGCGGAAAAACATTTATGAAGGAACATATATCTCTTTTAATACAGCCTAGTGGCAAATACTCGGGTCATGTTTCTCCTGCAAGTAGTAAAGCAACAGATATTAAGAGATCCATTATAAACGACCTAATTAAAAAAAAAAATTAATAAAAAATAAAAATAAAAATAAAAAAAATACCGATACATTATTTGGAATTTGCTGTTTTGGATGTAAAAAGTGGCGTCATTTACCTAAGAAAAAGAGCCACTGTCATGGCTGATTACCATTAACACGAAGATGAATCTCCTTTTTTCTAATACGATAGAAAGAAATATAAAAACTGTGTACATATGTATGTTTTAAAGTTTTTTCCTATCAATTCAGAACTGCCGGTGGGTTTTTTTTTTTTTTTTTTTTTTTTTATAATTTAAGTATTGACCAGAAAGAAAATCAGAAAGAAGCTAGGGTGTGCCCTGTTAGAATTTTCTCGGAAAAAATGGATAAATAACAATCTATTTCATTGTTATTTTACCATATTTAAACTAAACAGTCAAATAACCATTAAGATGGTAATCAAACTATTCACAGTGAGAAAAATCGTTTATTAATTGTTTTTACCTAAAACTGTTAAATAACCAGAATTTTATTGCATCAACTAAGCCAAACCTAACGAAGCAACTTAGTTCCTTGCAACTGCGTACATATTATAGCCGAGAGGGCGAATCTGGCAATCTCATGAACAACAGAGCGGGAGTTCGAGTCCCAGCGTTGACACCTCAATTCCCTTTAATACATGAGTAGTTTTCATTGTCCTGCCATCTCCAATTTGTGTCCTGCACTCTCAGGTGCCTATTACTTAACGAGAAGCCTAGCTCCTATGCCTAGTTAAATTTCTTTTTTTACGGTTTTGAAACCTTTGTAGCTGTAAATGGTTAAAAAACAGTATTGTTTTGTAATCATGGTTTTATTACCATACTAGTTGTAAACTTTTTCAAAACTACGAAAGCGATAAATATTCTTATCCATAAACTTTACTGTTAATCGGGTGGACAGACTGCTGCCGGTTATTTTACAACGATTTTAGAATGAAAATTCTAACACTGAGTCCATAAATCTATGTTCTAAAAATTAGGCGGTTAGAAACACCCGGAAAATTATCACACTCTCAATGATTGATAACAGTTAATCGTATTTTGCACTTATTTCCAAACCAAATCCTTCATTGAATCATATAACAGTAATGATATATATTCTGAAAATTTACGCCCCTACCTGGTTTACTACAAATTTAACTCAACAAAGAAATTTCATAATTGAATGTTTATATATTTTTCAACAAAATTATCGATCATCCTCAAAATATTTATTTGGACATATTATAGGACAAGCGAAAACGATCCCAGGATATAGAATCTTCTCACATTTTCAAATCCGGAACTATAAGGGATATTCAAAGTTCCAAAATTCAACTTCAAAGCTCTTGACTATATTGACCAGATTGAATGGCACTATCCCGATATTGAAAATAGCACCTTACCAATTATTTCAAGAGTTAGAAATGATGAAATGAATGAGAATAGGCAAAACAAATTATTTTCATTCGCAAACTATCATTTCACTCTCAAACTGCAATGGGTTCGATTAGTCACAGCAGCGGCTGCAGCCTGCTAACAGGAGTTAAATGATGGTTTCATTAAAACTTGAATTGTGTCACACAAATTGGCCCCATGCATTAACACAAAGAGATAATTTTATATTTAAATAAACTAAATTCAGACTTAAACAAACAAATATCGATCTTTAAAGCAAAATTCTATGCTGACTTATAGATAATGTTTGAACGCTTACATATTTTAGTAGCTCTTTTTATGTGTATTGAAATCGTTTAACGAATGAAACGTTTCATTTAATTACTGTTGGTTGCAATGCAATAGGATAATTAAAATCAAATTCAGGTGAGCTATTTTGCACTTTTTTAATTTTCATAGCATTTTCTAGAAATTTAAACTTTTAATTTTTTCAGGAAAATTAAAGTATTTTAAATAATACCTACATAAACTTTTCACTATAATACACAAATACAATAAAAAATAATGCAAAAATACTGTGTTGTAATTTAACATTATAACATTTTGGTGTGAAAAATGGAACCTCACAATCTTTTCAGATTATATTAAAATTTTGTCCAATCCTTAATTAACATAAACTTAACTGTCTTTTCCTATTGGATATTATAAAAGATATTTATTTACGCGTTATAAATAATTTTAAAATGCTCTTTTTTTTTTAATTTCGTAACATTTTGATGCAATAGTAGACCCTCAAGATTTTGAAAAATTCTACATTCACACATTTAAAAATTTCTGAAATTCCTAAGTATTTAAAAATTTTGCTGCTTTCCTGTTGATTATGAGATACTACTTTTAGCTACTATTAAATTTTAAGTTTTTAAAAAAAAAAATTTTTCACTTCACTCTAATCTTCACTGTCGAAATTTCATAGATTCAAAATTTCAAATCTAAACATTTTATTATTTTTTTTTATTTAATGAAAAGGAAATATAAGTTCATATATTTAATTTTATTTCATTTAGGAGTAAAATAGAAATTAAACTTTTAATGTCTAAAAAGTGTTTTTATAGATAATTTTTTAAAAAAACGCTGTTTGGTTTTCATTATCCGAGAATATTTTGAATTTTTTATCCAGAAAATTAATTACATTTTGCTCAATATTTAGTTCAGAAAGTATGTCTTGACTTTGTAATTAAAATCGCAATTAAACTATTCTTAACTTAATGGGAATCTCCATTGGGAACTTAACGATATTATCGATTTGTGAAATCAAGCGGATATTGCAATAAATTCGGAAGTTTTCTCAATTATTTTAGAATTGTTAATTGATATATTTCTTTCTGCTTTGTGTATGATTCCATACAGTTAAATAATAGTGATTTATTAATTTCTTCAGATTTTTAGCGTATACAAAGAATTGGTATTATGCATGTGCTAGTGTTATGTAAAATTTCCAATTTATGTTACATTGGTTTCTACAACAGAACTTTTATTATCAGAAGTAATTAGAAACGAACAGATTTTGAAAAAAAAATTCTTTCTTTTTTTTTCTTCTTTTTTTTTTTTGGATGATCTATTCTTTCTTATTTATATTTATATAACTTTCAGTTTAAAAGATGAAAATTAAGTTTTATGCTGATAATGAAAGTAAACTAACACATCTAGGAATATTCTTTGAAGTCACAAATATGAGCTCTTAACGCTGTTTCAAAGCTAAAAATTCAATATCGATTTCATTTTAAACACTTAATACCAATTTGCAAGCATTAATATTCCTTTAACACAAGTGGACACTTTTCCATTGGCTAGTGCAAGTTTTGATTCGACATGCAACTGAGATTTCCTTGCATACCTCATTGGGTGAGTATAAATGAATACTGATTTGGGAAAAAAATAATGAATTAAAAAATAACTTTGAATTAAACAATGCTTATGATAATAATACTGAGTGAAAAAAAAAGGAAAATGCGAACACCTTAATAACTTTAAATCTAATTTTCGAATTTTCGCTTATGAAGGACTGAATCTAAATTATTCGGGGGTAAAATATAAATAAAATAAATGATGCGAAAAATAAGGTCCCAATAGTTTTGGCATGAGACCTGGCAAACTTTGGGACTCTTTAATAAGAATTTAAATTTTTGCTAATTTTCCCATAAATCCAAAATCGAAGATTCCACGAGGAAAAAAATTCTAATTATTTTTTAAATTACTTTTTATCATTTAATTTCCTAATGATTTGAAAAAAAATTTTATTAAGTGATATACAAGTTTTTACATCAGCTTAATTTGTATGCAGATTAAATTGATGTAGAAATGTATTTTAAATGACCAAATCCAAACTTTAACCATGCTAAAATTTCGCAAAATCCACATGATGTAAGTGATAAAATTCGAAATCTGCGCGTAATTGACCGTTTAACCTTATGTAATAAAAGTACGTAACATACCTACGTACGTACAAACACTTAATAATAACGCAAAAATGTAATAGGAAAATATCTTCTATTGGGAAAATATTTTCTAGATTGCGGTTATATATATATATATATATATATATATATATATATATATATATATATATATATATAACCAACCAGTGAAGGATGAAGGAACACACTCCAGTGAAGACACATTTCATTGATATTTTTTAAAAATAAGATTTTAAATGTTTTTACTTAGATTGATTGGTAACAGTAGCTTACTACCTAACAATAGGAAGTCATCGAATATTGGGTTACCAGGTCATAGTCTTCTTTGGAAAAATTTTTGAATTTGTCAGTATATGTTCAACACCTTGTTTCTTTGACAAAATTATAAGGTCAGTGCTTGTAGTTATCCGTTTAAAGTACAATTAATTGCTAATAATAATGCTTTTTTTCTCACTGTGAAAAAGAGAACTCAAAATATGGGTTTTGAAGTTACGTTTTATTTATTTTAAGCATCGTAGCATAAGCAAGCACTGAGATTAGGGTGTGTTTATTAACTGGATTAAAAACTATGTGTTCCTTTCTTGGGATTTTTTCAAGTTAATGAAAAGAAAATTTTCAATTTTCTGGGGAATTCACTGGAAATAGATTTCTCAGTGAATGAACAGTATGTGTGAAATATGATTTTACATTAATAATTAGTAGTTCTGCGATATAGAGGACACCTGAAATTCAGTTAAATGTCGTATGAATAGTTCCTAAAACAATTTCATTTCAAAAAGCTAATTTAAATGCTAAATTTATTTGAAGAATTATGATTATAATTTGTTTATTATTTATGTTTTTAAATGTAGTGGTTAGTTACATCATACGTTAGACACCTTAATGAACTATGTTTATTTATCGAAAACTAACTAAATATAATAATAAAAGTTTGAATAGAACATTTCCTTGCTAGCTTTTGTGCCAATAATTAGCTAAATTATTATCCTATTGCGGTCTTTTAAGTCATGACGGAAACTGGTAGGAAAAATCCATTTAAAGACTATCATCCAGGTGAAAAATGGGCGAATTTTTTTTAAGACGCCATCCACCGATAACTCAGTGCAATGCGAAGATAATTTCAAAAGGCAAAAACTTCCCTTAGAGAGAATAATATTCGAAAGACTGGTTTGAAGAACTTTAGAGGAATCTTTAGAAGGAAAATAGCGCTGGCATCCTTTTGGAAAGTGATTGCATTTACAATGCGAACGAAACGAGAGTTGAATACTGCCCTTAAACGGAAAAAAAAATTTTGGCCCCTAAAAATTATAAGGAATTATATTCTATAGTGCCGACTGGCCTGTGTAGGGGACAGGGAACTGTCCTTGCATCAGAAAGGTTCTGGGTTCAAATCCAGGGCAAGGCATGGGTGTTTCTCTTTCTCTCTATCTGTGTTCTATGTCCTTTCTCTTTTGTGCGTGAATGTGACCCAACCTATAAACGGATTGTGGTAGTGTGACGTGGGCGACGCTGCTCCACCGCCGTGGCTTCGCCACAGGTGCCCACTGAATAACGAAAAGAGAGTTAGCAGTTCTGGCACTTTCTGTGGCCAATGGACAATAGTTCCAAGTGCCCACCATTTAAAAAAAAAATTCTATAGTACCTAGGAAAGAAAAAGAAAGAACAACAGTTTGGGCCAACAGTTCAGCTAATGGAAAAACGTACCTTCATTGGTAGCTTTTCCTTACTGAAGAATTCTTTGAGGTATTACAGAATCTGTTCCTGCTATATATTTCATTGGAAAAAGAGATTCATGATGTGAATCGATGACCACAGCAACATTTTACAAATATATTGCAAATGTATCTACCCATGGCTAATTGAAAATGCTATCAAATTCTCAATTTTGCTTCATCTGGATAGGTCTCGTATCAATTTGAAACTGAGCAAGTTCTGTTTATCAAAACAAATTCTCTGGTTTAGCTCTCTACCTAATTCACGGAAATCTCCCGTTAGATCTTGAAAACAAAAGAGTTGTAAAACAATATGTCGAAAGAATTTTACATCCATTTTTAAATAAGATTTTGAGGCATCGACTGATGATGCTTTTATGAAATGTGGTATTTTTCCATTCGATGTTGAAAACGTTGACTTCAACAAATGCATGCAAGACAGACACAATGAGTTAATGAGCAAGACAGCTTATCAACAAAACACATACTGCGAGAGTAGAGTAACAATGCACTATTTCTTCAGAGACTTGAAGGAAATCTCACCAGTTACGTTGCAAATTTTTAAAAGCAGCATTTGAAGAAGAGTTTAATATCCCAAATATCCAATAGCCTGTGCTTTTCTCAATGTGGAAGAATTTATTGCAAAAAGAAAATTTGGTTAAGTCAAATTTCGGCACTGATGCTGATACAACTAACATTGATGATGAAAATATCTTGAAAACTGATTTTGAGATAAATCCTCTTGAGGCATTGTTAGTTACAAAAACAATTGGTTCCATAAGTAAATGGAAAGTACTGCTGAAGGCCCACTTTATATTAGTCAATGAGAGATGGATTGTACTCAAACTCATTTTCTTATTTATTATCCAGTGAGGAATTCTAGAAATGGAACTGGAAAATCAAAAGAAATTTCGAAGGTACATTTACATTGGCCGAAAATTTGGAAAAAAAGAGGGAGGTCAAATAAAAAAAAAGAAATAAATTACTTTTTGCATTAGCTTCAGAAAAAGAACGAAAATTTAAAGAGACTGAAAGAACTGGTAAAAAAAGTTAAAGCAGAAAGTATGGCAAAGAGAAAAAAAAATTTATAAGATTTAAAAAAAGGCTTAAAAAAATATGGGAGTAAAGGATAAACAAAAAAGTGATATTATAATAATAATAATAATAATAAAAACATCATAGGATTACACAATTCATGATTTAGAACGGACTATTAAACTGTGAGAAAAAAAATGAAAAACATTTTTTTTTTAATTCTGTATTCAACCATATTTTACTTTCCATTCCATGACTAAAAAAAAGGAAAATTTTCCATGTTAACTGTGGTTATATGTTGTAATTCCAAGAAAAATCTTTGTTTTTAGACATTTGTGTAGCCTAGGGATTCCTAACGAGCATCAAACATGATCAAAATTAAGTGTTCATTCACTGGAAAAATTTAGTGTTTTTTCACTGGTAAGAACTGTTCCTTCACTTGGTTATATTACTACTTATTATTTGAACAACCTAAAACTTAAAACAATATTATGCAAGTTATCTAAATTTTTTTTACATAATTTGCATTTGATAACAAATATGTTGACACCGTCATTTAGCTAAAATTACAAATTTTGAAATTTTTATGATTATTTATATATATATATATATATATATATATATATATATATATATATATATATATATATATATATATATATATATATATATATATATATATATTTATATATATATATATATTTATATATATATATATATTTATATATATATATATATATATATATATATATATATATATATATATATATATATATATATATATATATATATATATATATATATATATATATATATATATATATATCAATTGAAGAATGACAAGCTACGTTTTTGCAAGTTTTTCATATATTGTAAGTCATATTTATTTCAATTTAAAAAATTTTATTTCAACAACTTATTATTGAATAAAAATTTCAATTTCTTAGAAGGGATTTAATTCTAAAGATTTTTAACAATTGACCGGCGGGGAGCGACAGTGAGCAGGTGATTTTAATGAAATACACAGTGAGACAATTCTGGCTCAAATTTAAGAAAAATGGTACCCGGCACTCAGAATGCTGTTACTTTTTACCATAAAATCAATTTTAACTAGAACATATTACAAAACAAAATATCTAATGTACCGTAATTTTTACAATAATAATTAGCGTTAAATCACTAAATCACCATAATTAAATAAATATTACTGTAAAATTTATAGTATAATATTTTACGCTAAAATTGATATTACGGATTGGGCAACTAGAGTGCCGGTATTTAATACTATATATGATCAGCAATTTTTAATAGCACAGAGTATTTGTCCTAGTCTTTTTTATAGTTTTAATACTGTGAGAATATTATCTGAATTTGTTTGCTCTTTTTCATAGGTACTTTTATTATTTATATTTTATTGGTTCTCTCAGAACCTACTAAGATACGCATACTAATTTTAGTTTCCTTTTCCCTTCGGTTGCTTTTGAGATTAAAAATAAATTCTGCCATTGTCTTCCTCTTTTTGTCTTTCTATAACAGTACTTGTTATTAGTACATTTTATTGTAATGTTTTTAATTGCAACAGAGAAGTTTATATAACATTACCATGTCACATTTTATACAAAGTAGCTTTTTACAAATGTTACATAAAAACAATATTGCAATTTTAAGTGGTATGAAGTTATATTTTAATTTCAACAAAGAAATTTATGTAACATTACCTTGTCACATTTTATACAAAGTAGCTTTTTACAAACGTTACATAAAAACAATATTGCAAATTTAATTGGGATGCAGTTATACTTTAAATAATTGGAAAAAGTTTATTTTTTGATTTAACCAGTCACCTAATTATATTTTTAAAAAAATAATTTGTTATCGCAAACGATAAATATTTTTTTATTAATCCCTAGTTAATAACCAAATGCATCCAAATGTACCAAATGTATATTATAAAAATAAACATTCATTTACATTTGATGGAACATTTTAAAATAATTTAATTTCAATTTAGAATTTAGAAAAAAAACTTAAAACATCTGTTTTCTATTAAAGGAATTAACACTCATAAAATACCAAAAGACAATCTATAAATAGTTTTTTTTTTATATTATTTAATAAAAAAGTTATGAAATGTAAATTGTAATGTTAAATTATTGCGTAAAAATGTCAAAAAACGAAGATACTTTTCAGTTTGCTGGTCGCTAATAAATCCAACTATTTTTTTTTATGTAATTATTTAACTTTCTTTAGGGAACGTCTATTTTATGTTTTGTTGTTCAAAAAGATAAATGGCCGTCGTGGCTTAGGGAATAGAGCACTCGCTTCTCAATGAGGGGAATCGGGTACGTATCTCAGCGATGACTGGTAAATACGAATTCCGCACCTAACTCGCGCTGACCACAGTGCTGCCGTAAAATGTCCTCAGTGGTAGACAGATCATGGTTTAGAGTCCCTAAGCTAACCATGGGAAGTTTTCGTGGTTTTTCCTCTCAATGTGACAAAAATGCGCGTTAGTTCCAACTAAACCTCCTCCACGAAGGCAAATTTCTCCCAATACTTGATCCAGGAGTTCCCTTGTCTTTTGGATTTGGTTCAAAATTACAAGGCTATGGAATGGAGCATTGGTAGTTGTAAACCCTAAATTGGGTCTGCTGTTATATACGACGGTTATAAAATATGAATAAAAAAAATTTTAATAGTTAATAAATAAAAAACAATTTTAAAACAATGGTTGAATTTGTTTGCGCTAACCAAAAAGTATCAAATAAAACTAGATAAAAAATTCTTAATGCAATTTCTGATGTCTTTATGAAGTTTATTGTCATAAATTTAAACTGTTTCTTCTTTACTTAAAATTTCAAACCAATCTTTTTTTTATATTTTAACTAAGAAATATTTCAGAGCAATGACAGGACATGAAATTTATATTTTCTTAAATGCGTACATGTGGTATAAATTAAAGCAAAATTAAATTATGATTTTAACAAACATAATGGTTGTATTTTGCTACCTTGCATTAATAATAGTTTCTGGATTTAATATAAACCAAATTATTATTTTAACATTAACTAAAATAGCATTCTATAGCATTAGTATATAATTTGTGGCTAAAGCAGCAATTTTATACATTAAAAAGAAAGTTATGTGAAAACTTATTTATTGAAGAAAATTAATGATAAATGTGTTGATTGTTATTGATATCGCAAAAATTATTTGTGTTAATATAGGTTCTGGAAATATATTGCTATATTCACTCAAATGTATATACCAAATGTATTCCACGAAATATATTAAAGTTACGCTTTTTTAAACGCTTCTGTTTAGTACCAATGTTTAATATCAAATTTCCGACTTCTAGAAGCAAAAAGGAAATGTAAACAGTATTGAAATATCATTGCTATTTCGAAGTCTACGATAAATAAACAGCATGTAAATTATAGATACTATAATTCGCGCTGCTAAAAATTTCGGTGTGTGGTTGCCACAATAATTTTGAGGTTGAGGGAAACTAAATACATTTTTAAATACAGATCTAAAGGTAAAGAGCAAAACAATATTTAAAATTGATAAAATAACATTTGTTTAAGAAAGTAATTAGAATATATTACGAAAGAAGAGGTTGTTTATCAAACGAAATGTTTTTGCCATGAATTCATAAATTGATTCAAATGAGCATGAAAGTATGTATTGCCAGTTAAAAAGGAAGCAAAAAATGAATAAATAACTAAAAATATAGCTGTGAAAAAGTAAATAAAAGAGTAATTTGCACTGTCAAAAATATCAGTTTAACTCAACAAATATGGTGGCAACTAAACACCAAAGTCTTTTACAGTGTAGAATGGTAAATTTAAAAACGATATTTCAATGCTTATTCGTTACATTATTTAGCAGATTTTTCTTACATATTAATTTGATACAATAATATTAACAGATTTTAATGTTAAAGCTAAATGAGAATAATGGATATGGTTAATAAAATTACTAATTGCGAATGGTTTAAGTAATAAAATGAGCATTTTTTTAGTAGATTTGTCTAACAAATTAGTTTAATATATTATTAACAGATCTTTATATCAAAGCTAAACGAGAATAATGGATGGGGTTGGCAAAATTAATAAAGTTCCAATTTACGAATAAATTTGAGTTTTTTTAATAACTTTGTCTTGCATATTTATTTGATGTAATATTATTAACAGATCTTTACATCAAAGCTAAACAACAAAAATGAGCAGAGTTAGTTAAATTTATATCGATTAATGATTTACATATGAAGAATACTATTGCAGAATAGTATCATTTAAAGCAGCTCTCTTTTTTTCTTTTGCAAATAATAATCAAATATTAATTAAATTTTAAACACTAATAATGAAAATTAAAATAATAAATAAATATTTCTTTCTAATTTGCCCAACTCTCACAGTAAAAATAGCCTTTTTTACAGCTCTGAAAGAATGAAATTATGTTTTTACAATTTCGTTTTTTAGTGTTTTAAAAATAATTACTTCATTAAATTATTATAAAATAATCTGATTCTCTCAAACCCTTGATTGAGTTATAAACATTGGGCTAATGTTCAATAATTTCAGGTTTCTTTATTTTATTTTTTTTTTATATTATTTTACCTTCGAAATTAGTTTCGTGACTATTGTATTTTAGAATTAATTAGTTAATTCCATAATTAGAATATTTAAATTATTAATAATAACTAAATAACCAGGCTTAAAATATTTATTTTACAAATGATCACAATTTTCGGTATAGGAATAATTATAATTTATTACCAAACTTGATTGTTAGTTCTCAAAAAAAGCCGACACTATAAAAGTTACCTTAATCATATTTAATATGTTAACTAACTATGCTTAGTTAGTTTTATTAGTTACGTTAATTTACCACGCAACCAGAGTTATAATAAATATGGTAACACTAATTTCAATTATAAGTAAGTTTACAAATTGATAGGTATAGATAATATTAATAGTTGCTTTATATTGTTAGATAATTAATGTAATGACAATTTATAAATACCGTCAAGATTAATTTGCTAATTTTAAAACTTAACAAATTTCAATTCACAATATAAAATAACCCATTGTTATGATTAATGGATTATTGGGAAATGTTAATCGCATTTCCCGAAAGATATAGGTGTTGTACAAATTTAATAATCAATAAATTTAATAAATATCTGTTTTTCTGCTATTATACTTCTGTTATTTCTTACGTATTCTTTTATAGCTATAAAATTGCATAGATAAGTGAATTCATTTATGATAATTAATGTAATGACAATTTATAAATACCGTCAAGAGTAATTTGCTAATTTTAAAACTTAACAAATTTCAATTCACAATATAAAATAACCCATTGTTATGATTAATGGATTATTGGGAAATGTTAATCGCATTTCCCGAAAGATATAGGTGTTGTACAAATTTAATAATCAATAAATTTAATAAATATCTGTTTTTCTGCTATTATACTTCTGTTATTTCTTACGTATTCTTTTATAGCTATAAAATTGCATAGATAAGTGAATTCATTTATGATAATTAATGTAATGACAATTTATAAATACCGTCAAGAGTAATTTGCTAATTTTAAAACTTAACAAATTTCAATTCACAATATAAAATAACCCATTGTTATGATTAATGGATTATTGGGAAATGTTAATCGCATTTCCCGAAAGATATAGGTGTTGTACAAATTTAATAATCAATAAATTTAATAAATATCTGTTTTTCTGCTATTATACTTCTGTTATTTCTTACGTATTCTTTTATAGCTATAAAATTGCATAGATAAGTGAATTCATTTATGATAATTAATGTAATGACAATTTATAAATACCGTCAAGAGTAATTTGCTAATTTTAAAACTTAACAAATTTCAATTCACAATATAAAATAACCCATTGTTATGATTAATGGATTATTGGGAAATGTTAATCGCATTTCCCGAAAGATATAGGTGTTGTACAAATTTAATAATCAATAAATTTAATAAATATCTGTTTTTCTGCTATTATACTTCTGTTATTTCTTACGTATTCTTTTATAGCTATAAAATTGCATAGATAAGTGAATTCATTTATGATAATTAATGTAATGACAATTTATAAATACCGTCAAGAGTAATTTGCTAATTTTAAAACTTAACAAATTTCAATTCACAATATAAAATAACCCATTGTTATGATTAATGGATTATTGGGAAATGTTAATCGCATTTCCCGAAAGATATAGGTGTTGTACAAATTTAATAATCAATAAATTTAATAAATATCTGTTTTTCTGCTATTATACTTCTGTTATTTCTTACGTATTCTTTTATAGCTATAAAATTGCATAGATAAGTGAATTCATTTATGTAATAATATGCGTTTATTATCACATTTTGGGTATCCGACTAATTTCGATAACTCGTTTTTTAAATATTAATATAAAATTTTAAAAAACTAGTTTATTTGTTTCATTATGTGTAAAAACTTATATAACTAGCAACAACAAAAAATGTTTTAATTAATTTTTTCTCCATTATATGGCCATTTTTGGGTAAAAATAATAAATTTTTGCATATACACTCTAAACACTGTAAAAAAGTTTGTCTAAAACAAAATTGACTAAAACAAAAAAATCCTGTAAGGATTTTATTCTGAAGGCTAACAACTGTGTTTTGAAATATAATCTTAAAAAGCAAGTGCATGTACTACTGATTTAGAGATAATTGTAGCTAAAAAAACAAATTTTTAAAAATTTCCACACTTGTCTTTGAGAAAAAACACGCATAAAATTTTTTTTCTACTCTTTTCCCTTAGTCTGTATTTCGAAACATGTGTCCTAAAATCATAAACATTCACGAAAAATTATTGACAATCCTTTAAAAAAAAAAACCTGAGATATCGTGTTTAAGGGAGTGTAAAACGTGAAAAAATCTGATTTTAGGATAAACGCATTTATAGACTTAAATTTAATATCTATTTACTGTAATCACCTTGCATAAAAACTTTCGTAACTTTGCAAATAATTGGAGCACAAACAAAAGTGAAATTTGAAATTTATAACATACTCAGCTTCGAAAATTTTACATAAATTCATGATTTTTCGCCAGTTGTACCTTATCTTAAAAATACTATAAAAAGATTATTACCTCAAAAAGAAATTTTATTGGCTTAGCCAAAAAGTCTATTGAACTCATGTTTACATTCCAATTTGAAATATTCAACTCCGACCCCGAACATTCCTGGGAATTTTATTTCGACTTAAAAAAAAAAAACATTAGAAGATTTTAATATTATTTCTCAGTAAATATTAATATTAATTTATGTATGCATCATTTAAGTAATATGCATATTATTTAAAATTATATTTTATAATATAACGTGAAAATTGAAGAAATAAACTTTGAGAAATACATTTTAAATTACACAAACATATTTTAAAAAAAAAAAAACTAAGTATAAAAATCTCACTCACTCATTCGGAAATTTATAAACATTATTCTTGTAAAATGATTCGTTAAGAAAAATACTAGAACTAGGAAACTATTCTTCTTTCTTTAAGGCACTACTGCCTGTTAAAGGCCAAAGTCGTCAGAACTAGTCTTTGATACCTGGTCTTATCTGCATAGACTGCTATAAGAGTTTTGATTTAGGATCAATCTGAATATTTGAAGTCTCCTCCTTCTCCTACGTATACGAGAAAAAATATTAACAAAATTACTGTCCTGTAATGTAATGAATTTTTTGGTAAAAATGAAAAACATAATTCTGTTTATTAATGCCGAAACATACGGTATTCAAAGCATTCATTTAGTAATTTTTCAATTCATATGGTAACGTTTTATCAGAATTTCTATTGAACAAAGTTCTTATTGCCCAACGTTTAGTAAAAAATACCAAATTGAAAAATAAAGTTCATCGAATAAAGAGTTTTGATGCCATGCTCTGAGGAATCATGATAAAATTTCCAAATTTCACATATTTCCAAAATTCAGCACGTATTATAAAACTATATTTTATTTTTATTACTAAAGCGCTTCAGTAAAAATTACCGAGCTGTTTGGTATTCCCATACAGCCAGAAACACTGTAAATTTTAAGCATATTTGGGTGGTTTAAACCACACTTTATTTCTCAGTGCAGGAATTAGACATTGAATTTATTAACGAGTAAAAGATGATATTGGGTTAAAGCATGAATATTGTAATCTTGGTATTTAGGGTAATGCTCTTGATGTATACGTAATGCTGATTTGAATGAAATTGCTAAGACTAAAACTTTATGAAAGAAAAATACAAGTTTTGTTTTATAGTCATTTAACAGTCTGATATTACTAATTGTTACCTAAACAAATGAGGTGCTGTTACCAACGCCTTTTTATGCAAAATCGAATACAAAGGAATCCAACTCAAGAGTGTAAAAATTACAAGGGTCTCTCTATATAAAAGATGTAATTTTTAAGTTACATCTATTGCTCTTATCTATTTATTACTTAATATTGTTATCTATGTAAATGAGATATTGTTTCACGTGTAGATTTTCACGTTGTATTAAACGAGAGAAAAAAAAGTAAAGTAACAGTTTTGGAATTATCAAAGCTTTTCAAGCATAAATCTTTTATACTACCAAATTTAGTAAGAGTCTGTACATTGTTTTTGATTTTATTAGATTTACCGTAAAAATTGCATAAGAAATAATGCCTCATTTGTCTCAGTCGTTATGTCTCAGGCTTAAATGGATATAAATCGTATCAATCAGTATTTCAGTATTTATTTATAAATCGGTATTTTTTATGTATAAAATCTAACTAATTTTTAACTAATAATTCAATTATTATATCTTTTACTTCATTTGGTTAAGGAACAATAGCTCATTTGACTGATTAGTAATATCAGACAAGTGCCAAAAGTATGAGACAAAAACAGAATTTTCGTAACTAAAATAAAATCTTTGCAACAACTATTAAACTGTTAGTTCTATCAACTTGAATTCGCTATTATTTGATTCGTGGTAAAAAATACATAAGAATCAGTGTAAGTTTTCCTTATAAAGTAATATTAAACGTAAAATATGTTTAATTAAAACTGAACCTAAGGCTTTAATACTCCTAAACAATTAGTCTCATTTTATTTTATAGCAATTGTTGAACAGCCGGTCCAGTTTTGGGTTTGTCGTACTAATTTAATACGAATCTAATGCGTACAACTACTAATTTTCAATTCCGTAGCCTTGCAATTTTGATTCCAATCCAGAAGACAAAGATACTCCTAAATCAAGTATAGGGAGAAATTTCCCTTAGTGGGGGACTTTTTGATGGAACTTACCCGCATTTGTGTTACATGGGGAGGGAAAACTACAAAACCCAACCTTAGTTAGACAGATTGCAAAGGGACTCTAAATCCGTCTACCACTGAGAATATTTTGCATCAGTACTGTGGTCGGTGTGATCCTGGTGCAGAAATATATATATATATATATATATATATATATATATATATATATATATATATATATATATATATATATATATATACAAGTTGACCACTTGTGGTGCATTGTTTCAGTTGTCAACTTATAGAGGGGGTGGGTCATTGTTTACTTTTTCATTTCTTATATCATGTTGCCATATATTTAAATTTTTTTTTACTTGACTTAAAAATTTTATTTAGCAAATAACCAAATGAATATCTTAAGAAATGTGTTTAAACCTGAATAAACTTCAATTTGTTACATATACATGATTCTAATATTTAACCAACTTTTTTAAAGAATTATTTCGTTAGTTATGTATGTGAAGCGTTTAATAAAAATAATTTCTTAAATATCAGAACACGAAGACATGTAATTTGAAAACTTTAACATAAAACAAAATTATTTGAACACTTTAAAATTTATTCTGTTATTACTACACTTACTATCTGGCTGCTCACCATTGCAACTGGAAGAGCAACTTTTCAACTAACACTCCTGTTTTCAATGAATGAATGATAGAAATGGTCAAAAGCTGCCTCCCTACTGTTTCCCCAGATGGTCAACTAACAAAAAGGTTTATATTAGCTTTTTAAACTATTTCACCAAACAAGTGAAATTTTAACATAAAAATACAAAATGACAGAACATTTTCTGAATTTTTTTTTCTGGTCAACTTATGAGAGTTTTAGAATAGAATTTCATAATAGTCCTAGACAAAATTGACTTATTTCAGTGGTCAACATACAAGATAGAGAAGTGGACAAGTTACAAAGGTTTTGCTTCTTTATATTATATAGGAAAAATTCCATTATTGATAATTGAGGTCAACATATATATATATATATATATATATATAAACAACTTGTGAAAAATAAAGGCAACAATATCAATTCAGTCATTATTTTGATGCTATCATTAATAAATTTGAAAAGAATACTTCGAAATAAACACACTAATGAAAGAAAAAAGTTTTTTAAATAAAAAAATAAAAAATATCTAAGGAGCTAAATTGATTTACGTCATCAGTTCAATTTAATCGCTTTATTCCCTAACTGAAAATCTACACTAATTCTTATATAGGCAATATATTAATATTATAATATTTATAATTAATATATTACGATTTACATTGAAACCTTTTTAATTAAAACTTGTAAAGTGGAATTTCTAAACGAAATATATTTTTCACATTAGAAATTATGAATATTTAATTTTTTACTTCTTTATAAGACTTAACTAAATTATGAATAAATGATTCTGAGTTATTTAGGAATTTTAAATATTTAATAGGAGTAATATACTATTATTGGTACTTATATTTCCAATTTCAGCACCAAAAAAAACTTATATTCGAACTAAATTCCACAAGATTTAAGCAAAATCAAAAAGCAAAATCCGCTTCTGTTACTGATTTTTTAGGAATATTTTTGCAATATTCAACACGGTAAAAATGCTTCTAATGCCACAACCTATGAATGGACCGAGGGTGTGTGGCATTGTTTCTCGTTAAACCATTCCGTAGTAAAGAACTGGATTTCACTCGCAGGTTTTCGGGTTAACAAAGCGGGGATGAAATCCCCATCATAGAGGATTAAAACTGCGCTGGCGTGTCTTCTGAACCTTCTCATGCCTGTTTCCCACATCGTCGAAAATAGCCCATAGTGCTGCTCTAATGCTGCGTATATAAAGTACTACTTCTGATACTTCGTTTTTTTTTTTTTTTTTTTTTTTTTATACGGCACCATATATCTCTCACAAGCTAAAAATAGCTTTATTCCTAATAATCTCTTAAATTGACTTGATTCCTATGCCATTTATATTCAACGAATCATTTTATTATTTTTATTAAATTCATCAACGAGTAAATAAATAAAAAAATATGCAAAAAAAAGGCGAACGACGCAAAAGAGAAGAGTAAAACGAGAGACCATGCACCAAAGTCTCGTGACGTCATCAGTTGGCGCATGCGGCAAAGAAAAGGAATTTTCCTGGCAACAGAAGGACCCTTCTCCAATCCCGCACTGCTGTACAACTTTTCCCTCTTTTCGCTTTACAAAAATCAAAAATATCGACTTTAACATTAGCACAGTGGGTTGGATGTGCTTTCATTCCCCCCTCCAGCATTATATTTCTGCTCATTCTATTGTCATCCCTCTCTTCAACATTAAGCACAATCTCTCTAAAGAGTATTTGAAAAGTATCGCCGCTAGGAAAGGATGGGATGAGTGGGACTATTTTAATTCTGAAACTTTACTTTTACCTTCCTTATTCGTAACTCTTCAACAACCCCCTCTAATAAATTGTAATGATATGCCACGTGATAATATGTTTCATAATAGTAAATTTAGAAGTATGGCAATGTGCCTAAGATGAGAAGACTTATAATTCACTTAATACATCAAATTGCAATTTAATTTAATTAAACAAATTATTGTTCGATAATCTCTTTATTTTGTGTTCTAGGAAGTTAAGCCCCAGGTTCGCTGCCGCTCACCAGCCCCTATGATTCTTTCGCAATAATTGTTGTTTCTTGACATCAGTTTTATCAACAAAAATTTAAATTATTTATGTGGGAAGTGTTGTTATGGACCATGTCAACCTTCATCTATAAAAAGGTACCCCAACATAGAGTCGAGTTAACATGTCGTATATACTAATGAGTTGTAATTGTAATTTTGTAGTGGTAGATACGCTACAATTTACTTATAATATATGTACTAAAAGGAATTCTGTTTGATTTTGCTAGTGCCCCCATTTTCCCTACGTCCAAATATTTCTCTTATTCTATTAAGTTCTAATAGTGAACATAAGTTTTAGACACCCCTGACTTACCCCGTTGGGGACACGGGGAAAAATTAATTCGCCACCGTGATAGGCCCCTCAGGCAGAAGAGGTGACGCAGATCCGGAACCGTACCGCCAGGCCGAGAGAACATAATTTTTCAAAGTAAACATTTACTTTTTTAAAAAATAACATTTGAAATTAAATGAAATATAGTTATAATAAGGGAAGTTTATAACTGCAACTTTTTTGCTTATCAAATGGATGGCTATATTAAATAAAATTTTTGCATGCCTCACACTGCGCATGAAGCTGATCATTAAGTTCTAAATCATTTAACGAATCTCTTTGACTGTAATTTATAATTGTATATTTATGTAATTTGAGCAAAATTTATTAATTGTAAAACGATTAATAAAATTATACATCGATTTAAATAACTTTATCTTAAAGTATAGCATAGAATAACGTTATAATTTTAAAAAAACTATTCTCTTTGTTTTAAGCTCTCAATTTAGAAATAATCAAAATCAAAAACGTAATAATAGCAGTGCTGGCGTACTGCTATTATTACGAATGCAATAGTAGTAATACAAAAATATCTATATTAAAACGATACCTTCATGACTTTTATTAATTTTATGCTGATGATAACCCAAACAATATGAATATCAATGTCAGTTAACTAGATCCTATCACGTGTTTTTCCATTCAATAAAAATGCACCAACAATATTGGACCATTATGTTTTTATGTTATACAGAGATTTCAGTTGCATTTCTTTAACCATAACTATGGAAATAAAAACAATGAGGAATGTTCGTGAAACAATGTGTTTCATGAAATGTACAATTTGTTACAAATTTTATTCCTCTCTTCTTTGGAAATTTCAATACGCGGGTTATAGTTCATTCTAATTTTATCAACAAAAAAAATATTAGAAAAAGTAATGAAATTTTGAAGCTTTAAGAAAATACTTTTATGAGGTCTAGCATTGGAAAACTAAAAATTTCCACTATCTCAGTCGCACTTTCCTCTTGCCTTCTCCCTCCCTAAAACATTAATTTTTAGGTTCTTTAGGAATAAAATGCATGTCATTATTTGATTTTTGATCATTTAAATGCAGTAAAATAACTCATATAACTCCGTAAAATCTCTCAAAATAACTCAGTAAAATAACAGTATATATTAGGGAAAAAAATCGATTATATTCCACAAGAAAAACATTAACTCATGTCCTCCCCTAAAACTATGAGATTTGGATACGATCCAAATAATACTTTTACAAACATTTCTTTTTCAATTTTCAAGAAAATTAAAATTTGGAATATTACTTGTCAGGATTCTAGAGTTGAAAAAAAAAATATTTCGTATTCCTAAAATATATTACCTCCTCCTCTTTCCCCGCCAAAAAAAATGTATGTTCTAAATACTATAAAAATTATACTTTTACGCAATTTTTATTATTTTTAAGAAATTAGTTGTGGGATTGTAACTTATATGCATCTTAGAAATTAAAAAAAGTTTATTTTTCCTAAGGATGACATTGCATCTTTCCTCTCTAAGAAACCACAAATTTTAGGTAACTCCTAAGAAGATTTTATGCTTGATTTTTTTTTCCAATGTTACACTGAGAAAAAAATATGAACAAAACAACGAAAATATTTTAAAATTTATCTTATTTGTTTGTTTTTTTATTTTACTTTGCAAATCTTAAAAATGTAAAAATACAAGAATAATAATTATTTTAGCAAATTCTTGTAAACGCTTTACGTAAAAAATTCTCTATTAGCATTTTATTCAAAACTTCATATTTTAAAGGAAATATAAACAACTTCCAAGTAGCAAACCATTTTGTATTGCTAGAAAACTAGTAAAAATAAATAGCTTCATAAAGTTTACTTATACTTTTACACATGTTTTTGCAATTTTAAATTTCTCAATGCAGTTGCAAATGATAACTTTTGAGTCATGATATCTTTGAAAAAGAAGATTCAGTATTAAATATAATAAATATTTAATTTTCCATGATTATGAATGTAGATATTTTGGGGAAATTCCACTAAAATTAAACCAAAATGTCAAAATTACAAACTTTAGCAAACTTAATATATTTTATATCATTTTAAAGCAGAAAATGCGCATCTTAATGTTATGCAGCTGTATTTCTGTTAACATTACAGAAACACCTCCATTTTCAACTAAGAATTCAAGTTTTACTTTTTTTGAGAACTACCCGTATATGAAATACAAGCCTTATTTAAATACTCTATTTTAATAACTAATAAAATATTATCATCATTTAACTCCTTTTAATTATTTTTGTGATAACATCATACTACAATTATATACTAAAAAATTAATTCTTTGAAAATTATTTTGGTAATTTTATAATTTTAATTGGCAATTTTTTTGTTATGTACGAGATAAAAAAATAAGCAAAAATTAATTTGTGGTCAAAATTTGGCAATATTTTTTAAAATCTCTTTTGACCCTTTTATCATTGTTAGTAACAAGTTAAATACCATGATTATTTTTTCTAAGAACGTAATTTTTTTAAAACATTGGTATTACAGGCATAACATATTTACATCGTTACATTCTTGACAAATCAAGCTCCTGACTGAAATAAATAAGTACAGTAAATAACTCTTAGTAGATATAAATATTTTTTGAGATCAACTAAATGAATATGTTTCTAAACTTTTTTTTTGTTTTGCTTTCTCAAATTTCTGTTTTATATCATTAAGAGTATCCTAAGGTACATAATCATTTGGTAAATATTTTCAGATGAAATGTTATACTCAAAGGCTTATAATATTTTTAAAAGAAATTATATTTTAAATAATGACAATATTATTTGATGTTATGGCTTGAAATTAAGGGTGGTACGCTATCCAAGACCAATAAAATGTGACTAAAACCACACTAAAAACATTTACAGTGGTTTAATGACAAGAAATCAATGTAAAGGGATGATATACTGTTTTTTGATTTTTTATATACCGTTTCATCTTTGTTTTTTTTTTTTTTTTTTTTTTTTTTTTTTTGTCATAAAGTAGTATATTTGTAGCTTTACACAAAAGCTGTTTTATAGTTTTTTGTTTAAATTCACTAAATTTGCTTATAGAGTTTAATAAACGCAGACAATAATTTAAGTTCTGTTTAAGTGATCTAAGTTAACAAACAGTAGTCTGTTAAGTAATTTAAGTTACATCTATATATTTATTTCCCTTACGTAACACCAAAGACGCGAATATTTTTCTATCTAAATTGGCAACATTATAAGCATCTATAATAATTCACTTTGTTAGCTTAGCTTGAGTAATAATTTAAGTAGTGTTAAACAATTAGTTATTCTTTCAGTATTTATTTAGATTCATTTTGTTAAGAAGTCTTAAGTTATAGTTTAAATAGTGTTGAAGAGTATGCTATATGATAAGTATTTATTTAGAATAATTTTGTATTTTTATTTAAATAAAAAATAACTTACGAAGTAGTTATTTAGATTTATTTTTAATCCTTTTAAAAATGGCTGTAGAAATTTTAAACATAAACGGTGCTGCATACTGTTATACCAATTATTGTTGACGGATCTTGTCACTTTCGAGCAATAGCGTATGCATTATACGATGCTCAGATTATATATATATGTATTATACGATACTTAAAGAAGTAGCATAGCACTCAATAAAAATATTTGGACAAGTTTTCTATCTTACCTAAAGAATGAGATGGAAATAATTTTAATATTGCTAATGCCTACAATGTCCTAACTTTGACAAAATCGTGGAAAGTTGAAATCAAGGTACTTTCACTTGAACTAAGCTAGCTTTAAGTCAAATTAAAGACTATAGAAGTAAATTACGTTATTTGTTCTAAAAATTTTAATAAACTACCAAATTTTGACTTCAAATAAAGGTAAGAAAAAAATTATTATATTGTTTGCTAAAATAATGATATTAATTGGATACATTATTCCTTGAAACTTTTTTAAAATAAACTTATCACTCCCTAAAACCATTAAAGAGTTTTAAACCTTATTGAAATTTTTATTTTTTGAATATCGTTATATAAAAACAGAGTAAAATCTAGTAGAATAATCAGATATCAGATAAAAGGAGGATTTTAGGGAGATTTTTACCATTTTGCTACAACAAAACGAAACAAACCGGCCAAATAACTATTATATCATGTACAATGCGTATAAAAACAGACCACCCTGAATAACTTTTGATCTAATGATCGGATTTTCACATTCAAGATTCAGATTTAATGGCTGAAGATAGTGACTTCAAATATGTTAATTAATAACTGCAGACGATATTTTAAGTTACGAAATCAGGCACAAAAATGGAATAAACCTACTTTTTTGGTGAGTTCAGATTTCTAAACTCCCACAGTAAAGGTGGTAGCGGCAATCTGGGAAACATGTTTCCAATAGTTTGGTCAGGAGAGCGATTTAAAGTTAAGAGCTTTTGTTAATATTAATTTTTGCGTATTTTGCCATATATGGAGAACTTTTTGAGTGAATCAAAAAAATTTTCATTCAATGTCTAAAATTCGTTTATCCAAAGATGCGACAAAATAACTTTCCGTAAAAATTTATTATTTTTTATTACTTTATTTAAGAATTGTCAAAAAAAAAATTTTTAAGGTATATTTTTATATGGAAAAAATTCGAACTTCAACCAAATCGGTTGTATAGTTTTGAAAAATTGAATTTTAAGTATCTGATATTTTTGAAATTCACTCTTTCAGGAACTACTCCATTGATTTTGGCCATCGAGCATTGTGAATTTTTTACTTAACAATTAAAATATGAGTATTATTTATTTATTTTTTAATCTAAAACATGATCAAAAAATGAACTTTATACTTAAAAAATTTTTATACTTAATAAATTTTTATATCATCATTTTTTTTATAAAAGAAGTGTTCAAAAAGTATTTGTTAAACTTAAAATTTTTTGGTTAAATTCTTTTTTGCTCAACAAATATGTTTAGAAAATCATTAAGACTATTTATTCTTAATTATGACTCATTTCTCTTTCGTAATCTTTTATTTATTTACGATTTTCATTTTATAATAGCTAATCTATAACTTAAAATCACAGTGTGTTATGTCCACGATACCAAATATTACGACGGTAACAAATGGATTTCTTGTTTCACCATTATTAAAAATCAAAATCTTTAAAACTTAAAAATTTTCAAAATCTTCTTGAATATATATTGAAAACTTTTATGAAAATTTTTTGTATAATTCCTTAAAATATGGAAACGATTTGCCCACTGGGCAATTTTGACTTTTGTGTAAATTATTTCCGTAACACTAGATTTTTATTTTATTTTTTAAATTTTTAAATTCATGAAAGTTATAAATTTTTCGAATAAATGCAGAGGAATCAAAAAATTGTTCCCTACAAAAAATATTCAAAGTATTTTTAATTCAGTTATCCACACACAAAGTCTACAAACGCTGCGTCCGCAATTGTTCAATTACCTTAAAATGTCTGGATACGCTTTGCCATAACCCGGCAAACGGAATTCATTAATAAGTGTTTTAAACTAGAATTTTTTTAAACGAAACGAACTATAATCAATGTGTTACACTCTGTGTATAAATTCTGTTACTCATATTAGTTTTTGGTTTATTATTTTCATATGATCTAGTGTAAACTTATCTCTTGTATTTTCAGAAAATATTGTCTTTACTAAATTATTGGTTCTCAAATAGATTTGTTTTCTGCCTAACAAATCGATGCAACAAAATTTTTTCTACTTCCTTGATTTCGAATGTAATTAAATTAATACAATTATGAATTTTTATTGTGACCTAAAATCCAGTTAGTTTTAAAATGAATAGTTTTTTAGTTAGTTTAGTTATAGTTAGTTTAGTTATAGTTAGTTATAGTTAGTTTTGAATGACGCATTTACATGGGGATCAATATCTCGGGAAAGACTTAATTGTACGATTTGAATTGTACGACAAACTTGTAAGATTTTTCGTACAATCTTATTTTATATTTAAAGTGGAAGTACACGGAGAAAAATATTCTGTTAAATTTCCGCACTATATACTAATGACATTTCTGGTAAAAACAGTAATGAAACGAAATATACGGTGTTTAAACCATTGATCTGGAACGGTTTACAAAAATTATAGTTCTTATTACCATACATTTTACAAAAAATGCAAAAGTGAAAAGTAAATTTAACAGAATAAACGGTTTAATGTCATGTTTTAAGATATCGTGAAAAAAATATGAAATTTTATCTCATGTTATTAAAACCAAAACAATATTTTGAAAACAAATCTTTACCAAAACGCTTCGGTAAAAATTACCAATCTTCTGGTGTTCCCAAAAAGTCAGAAACAATGGTAAATTTTACCAGATTTTGGTAGTTTTGACCATACTTTTTTTCTCGGTGTAAAAATTATGCTTTTCTTTTCTTATTTTGCTTTTATAATTTCAATTTTAAATTTTATTGATCATTACTCATAAATAAATAAAATATTTATGTAAATGATATAAAAGTTTGATAATCATACAATTGTATGTTTAAATTCTGGCAAAATAAAAACAATTTCTGCCATTAGTTCAGTTATCATCTCACTACCAATTTAGTAAATTATTCTCTCAAAGAATAAAAGCTGAAAGGTATGCTTTATAGCCTTAGAAATGACTTTTATAAATTAAGCAAAAATTTCACTTTTAGTGAAAATGAAATATTTTTAACATTTATCTCTCATATTTAATCTATTGCTAGGATATTATCATGAGACCTGTATTATCAAGTAATATTTCTGATATATCAATGAAAAAGTATTTTTCGAATATTTCTAAACATTTTTCAAACACTCTGGTACTTGAAAAATGAAACGGAACATCAGCGTTCAATCTCAAAATATTTCCTTAAATGCAATTTTGTATAAGTTGACAATGTCTTCATAGGTTGATAAATACTAAATCAAAAATATTCGGCTATATTTATATAAATACAACATATTTTTACATATGGGAATACAATTTTAACATTTTATGCTCATTGTTCTAAAAATTTGATTTTTTTTTAATCATCTATGAAATTTAATTTTAAATAGTTGGACGATGAACTAATAGAATTTTTGTAGTACATTTATGAAAATAATTTATTCAAACAGAAAGATCAATTTACATTGTTTATAAAGAAACTTACTCAACATAAAAAAATTTTTTTATATATTTATTAAACGAAAATAATTATGAAAAATTCGCATATCCTTTAAAGTTGTGAACTCTCATTTAATCAGAGCAACTCTCATTTTAAAAGTATTAATCAATTTTTTCTAGTTGCCTGGGTCTATTTCTAATAATGCCTTCATGTTTTAGAACTGAAAAAAATCTTATTCTACTATTAAAATGAAAACCTCTGAAAGGAACGGAATGTTTAATTATCCTGATAATTTAGTTTTTTTTTTCTGACAAAATATTTAAAAATGCAATTTTGTAGTGTTATTTTAATAATAATTTTCGATTTCTCTCTATCTCTTGATGAAATACAGTACTTAACATCAAACATCTATATCAAATAATCAATAAATGTTATAAAAATTAGGTATTAAAACGGTTCGAAATATTCTCGAAAATGCAGAAATCTCTGCTGCCTGCATTCACTTGTAAAATATTTCTGAAATACTTATTTACTTTACTATTTTTTTAGTATGTCTGAAATGTTCTAGAAATATTTAATCGTCTATCATTTGGAAACTTTTTCAAGATTTAATTTCAAAAACATCTCTGATATGACAGTGTTTTACTCTGGCACCCTGACAATTCATTGACATTGCTTAGAACATAGACATATTCTAAAAATCTAATGGAAAAATTAACATTATTTCCTTTTCCTTCACCAATGCATTAAATTACAGCAAAATTTGGCATTGAACTAATGGCTTCGAGAGAAGAAAAAATTGAACAGGTCATTAAATGTCTCACACTAGATGCTAGCTTCATTCTTCGTGATTCAATATTAACTACATTATCTAAGTTTTAAGTGTATCTAAATTCTTATGCTTTGATTACTACATAATGTGCAATACGTATTTTATTGATTTAGTGCCTTAGAACATAAAACGCTTATTTATTTCCAAAAAAAAATTCAAATATATGGCTGTTGTTTATGAGATTCTTAAGACAAAACAAGGTAAGAAAGTTTGCAAATTGCTAGTTTAAATGGATAACAAGCTTTTCTTTTAAACTTGTCTGGATTGAAAAAAAAAAAAGTTACTGAAGACATAAGTTCATATTCTGAACCAGATTATAATCGAAGTTAATAATAAAGTTGTCAAAAGTGTAGTAATCCATAACACTCTCTTCTATGATGTTTTCTGTGATGTTTCTAACTGATAAGAAATGTGATTGTAACGTTACGTACTGTATTTGAGTTACTTGACAATAAATGTCAAATTGACACGTATTCTAACCCTTTGCTTTCAAATTGTCTGTAATGGAGTCATATTGCCATGCCATTTAATATATTATTAACTTGAGATAGATGGCAACTTGTTATCTTTGGCACTGGACCATATTGGTCTTGCCATCTTTAAAAGCATCTAAGCAGACCATAGGTTCCCAACTATTTTTGTATCATTACTCACTTTGTAAGTCAAAACATTTTCAACTACCCATTTTTTGTTCTTTTTTAAGTACTTTTTGATAAGTACTTTTGGTTTGGTTTTGTTTTAAAATTTTTGTTATCTTACACTTTCATAAACATGCTTGTAAATTATTGAAAATATGCCTTATGACAAACATGTCTTTATTAATTTTAATAAAAATAACTCACATGTTAAGTTTTTAGAGTATGCATAAAGCAAAATTCAGCATATGATTTTGCACTTTTGATTAGATGCTTAATTAAACATTATTTTTCTTATATGCTCATAAATTCTTAAATATATGTTACGTCGTCGATATTTTTATCAGGTTTACCGGCAATCTGACACCTGCATTCTTTAGTACAGCTATATAAATGAGGATAACATATTTCAAATTCAAATAAATAAATTAAGTGTAATAAGTTAACTATAAGATATCAAAAGTTTATTATATTTTGTTAATATCCCTGCAAATTTGTAAACAATTGAAAAACTCATTGATTTAAGCAAATAAATAAACTATTCAAAATTTATTGAAAATTGTCTTAACAGTTTAAAAAAAAATGAATAAAAATTTAAATATTAGATCAAATTATACATTTTGTTTTTGAGCTGTATTAAAAATTCTAAAATGATATTTTTTTTTTAAATAGTTTGAATAATTGAGAAAAGTTATGCTAATTTTAATTAAAATAAACCGTACGTAAAGTTTTTCAGAGTATGCATAAAAATAAATTCAGCATATCATTATCATTTTGCAGTTTTGATGAAATACCTAATTAAATATTATATTTCTTATATATTATTAAAATATATTATGTCGTCAATATCGTTATCAGGTCGACCTGCAATCTATTACCTTTATTTTTATTAGAGCTATAATAACCAGTGAAACATATTTAAAATTTGAATTTTAAAAGTTAGTTATAAGATATCCGAGTTTAATTATATTTTGATAATACCCTTGCAAATTATTAAACAACTGAAAAATACATAAATTATGCAAACAAATGAACTTATATATACAAAATTTCTTTAGAAATTGGTTAATAGTTAGAAAAAAGGAATAAAGATTTAAGTATTAATTATAGAATTGTATTTTGAGTTCTATAGATATAAAACAAGTTCAAAAATGATATTTTTTAAATAAAATGCATGATTAATTGAGTTTAAAAAGATGTATCAGCTTTTTAGGTGAACATTAGAGAAGAAGTAGAGGCCTAAAAGTTTCAAACTCAAACAAAGATCTAAGCTCATAAAGATCTAAACTCATTACGATATTTTACTGTCATAATTAAAAGAGTGTTTTTATCAGTAAAAACAATTCGAATAACATGACTGGTTTAATAACAAATATTATTTGATGAGTTCGAAATGAAAATAATTCTTCGACATAAAACCAAGCAATTATAATTTTAACATGCGTTCGTCTTTAACTATTTTTTCATTTAAATAATTTCCTCTTCAGTTTGTTAGCAATCCTCTAGAAATTTCTGAGACCCTTTAAATGCATAAAATTTTGCCGACGTCCTCTCTAAATGTCTTAAGGGGCCACTAGGGGGGGGGGGGAATAAATAGGGGTATAAGCTATAACAGAGTTTCTCTGCCATATTTTAAAAGGCAAATTTTTCAACTTTAAATTGGTAACATGCGTTCTAGTTATTTGCATTAGAATAATAATTTCGTAAATTATAAATAGGAAAACAGAAAAACAGGCTCTCACATCACGAAGTACCTTAATACACTGATAAATTAAGTAAACCAGGTAATTTTGATAAATAAAAAAACACGTGTTACAATTATAAATTTCTACTTGTCAACTTTATTTCTACTGTGGTATATTGTTTCTAATTGTTTACATTCGAAAATATATATGTAATTAAATTTCTCCAGTATTCTCCTATTTCTAATAAAATTACATCTGCTTCAAATGGAGTAACCATATATGTATGTTAGGCCAGTAGTATTAATTTGTAAACTTAAAAAATTACTATTATGCTATTGACAGTAAAGTGCTTTTATTTATCAAGCCATTGTATATTTGTAATGGGGAATGCATTCTACCAAAAGTATCAAAATCCAGTATCTATTTGTGTAATTCTTTTTTTCATTGTTGTTCCTTTAGTAGGCTACTTAAGTAGTTGGATGCAGAAATAACTAGGGGAAAGCTGGAGATTGCTTTAAAAGCAGGGATTTGTGTCCTGTATGATTTAGCCTTTCACTAACCCTAAGATTTAGCCTTCCACCGGATATGATTTTCAGCCCCCCATATCGAATTTACTGAAAAGGGAAAGAATTTAAAAAGGGAAAAAAAATTAAATTTTATTATGCAGAGAAGTAAATTATTGTTCCTTATGATTTTTTTTTTAATATTCAGTCTATAGGACAAATAATTTTAAAGTAATCAGGAATTTAGTAAATGCATTTTAATACGTGTAAAAAGTACAATACAATTTTTTATTATACATATTTTGCGTCTAAAGTACCTATCTAGAAAAATGAAGTATTATTTTCTATGTAACGTTTTATACGGAGAAAAAAAATACCGTAGTGTATGGTAAAAGCGTTTCTGGTAATAAAATAAAAAAAGGAGTCTGGTAATAAAACCAAACTATGCGGTTTTTAAATCATTCATTAAGAATTTTTCCGTTCATATGGTAACGGTTTACCGGAAATTTTGTGTTGCAAAAATACAGTTCTTATTAACACGCATTTAGTAACAAATACAAAACAGAGAAGTAAATATAACCGAATGAATGATTTTTATATCGTGCTCTACTAAGGTATTATGATAAATTAATCAAATTTTACCATAATAACTTAACTTTAACGTATATTATAAAACATTATTTTATAAATATTCTTTCTAAAATCTGTACTGAAGAGCTTTGGTAAAAACTTGTACTATTTTACACCCTTATAGTTTCGAAATTACTATAGTTGTATGGTTCTACAGTTCGATATATCAACTTACACTTACTTTCGATTTATATAAATTCATCGAAATTAACGTAACGAAATACTCAGGGATAATGTATAGATAACAGTTTCAGACTCCTAAATATGTTAAGCACAAAAACTGTACTTTATGTACTTGAGACTTTCTTCAAAACTATTAGTCCTATTGTCTTGCTTTTGTACTTATTCAGTTAAATATAAAAAGAAAAGATGAATCGGATTCAATATTTTTCTTATCAATATAGAGATTCCACAGGATTAGATAAAAATTAGTGCAAAACTGTATAGAACTGTTTCGGCATAAAAAATTTTATTACTTTTGAACTATTCATCAACATTATCTTATTTTGATTTAGCGTAAACAAATACATAAAAAATAATAATAACCATACTAGTCTAGATAGGAATTTTTGACGCTTAAGTATGTATAATCAAAAATTTTACTTTTTTATACCACATACTTACAAAATCTCTTATAACCTTAACCACAACTTTTAAAACTATTTCCAGCTTTTCTCCCTATTTATTTTTCCTTTTTTTTTCCGTATAGAGCTATTTTTGTGTAACGTGAACTATCAAATTGAAAACAAAAGCCAGTATCACTTCTTAAATGTTCAGTGCGCAAAAAAATAAATAGACTATCCTAAATAACTTTTTATTTAAACATAGGATTTTTCAGAGGATTCAAGTTTTTGATTCCCAAAATATAAGGGGTAGCCACATTCTGGGAAATATTGTCGTATTTTTAAAATTCGATTTCGCAGGAACTTTTCGACTGATCTCGCTCAAATTTTGTATTTTGCCATGTAAAATTACGTTCCTTAAAATTACGTAAAAAATTGCGCACCTTACAATTCAAAATGTTTCGACTAATGTTAACTAAAATAATAAAAATGAATAAATATTTACTAAATGTTATTTTTGGCATGTGACTATATTTGTATAAGCAAATTTTATAATTATGGGGAAATGTTTAAATTCACTTGAAAGGTTCTTGAGATATAGCGAAATTAACATTAAAAGGTTGAAACTTTCGACCGCTCTTCTGACTAGACTAGTAGGACCATATTTTTCAGATTGCTGTTATCTGCTGTATTCTGATTGTCCGAAATCTAAATTCTTTGAAAAAAAAGTATGTTTATTCAAATAAAAAAATTTTTTTGTCTGATTTAGTAACTTAAAATATCATCTGCACTTATTAATTAGCATATTTGAGGTTACAACTTTGGACCATTAAGGTTGAGTCCTAGAACTTGAAGTTCATTAGTTAAAGAATTATTCATAGTGGTGCGTTTATTTTTTGTGAACCGTACAATGTATTTCAATGTTTAATCGCAATTATTTTATATGGATGTACATTATGTAGAATTAGTATAGTATTTGAAGAAATAATAGCTTGTTCAGTAAGTTCAATAATAAGTAAAATGCAAGAAAAAAGAGTGTTAAATTATCAAAAAACAACGTTTACCAATCAAGAGAAAAGAAATGCACTCAAAATCTGATTTTGGATTCAGATACTTTTTTTACTTATATGAAATTGTGTAGTGTTCTGTTAACATTTGAACGAGCTTTAAGTAAAGATATAAGCTAAATTCAAAATGTTCCAGTCCAATGCACAATGAAGACTAAAAGCACAAGTTTATTTTTCTTTGCAATTTGGAGCTCAGAATTCTCAATTACTATGGAGCCACACTTTGGAATGCCTCCCATTATTTGAAAGATACTATACCACGGGACTTAACTTTTATTACAAATTCCGTTTCCCTTGCAATGGTAAATTAAAAGGGAGTTTAGGTAAACCTAGAGTAAGCCAAAAAGTTTCTAATGCTGATAATGCAGATATCAAAATGCAGTAGGTAAATCCTGCCATAATTAGTTTCCAATTTAATACTTTGAAAGCCTTTCTTCTGCATGTTGTGAAGTCGTCTGTTTAAATTTTAAATATCATGTCAAAAAATTTTAATTATAAATATAATTTTCTAATTAATAGAAATTTTTATAATCACAAAAATGCAATACCTGTAACACTACATGTCTTGTATCCACATTACATTAAATGTGCCACCACAGGCACATTTAATGTAATATGGGTACGCTAACTGTGATACTTACTGTGGGTACTTTAATGTAATGTGGTACAGGAACTCATTAATTCTTTTTAAATTTGCGAGCTCTAAATGCTATTTCATATATCTTATCCAATTTGTATAAACTGTACTTCAATTTAAAAACATTACTCCAAGTCTGGGACTGTGATATTCTTGCGTAACGATGAAGATTCTTTTGCAAAGCCTGTAATACTTTTTATTCATTCCTTTATGTCATTAAATTTGCCGATGGTCATTCAGAGAGCGAAGCTATTTGTATAATGATCGAATGTCCGTAAAAAGTCAGAGCTCTTGCGCTGTCTGAAGGTCAGTTGAAGTAAGGGTATATGTGTCAAGAAGTGTCGCACCTGGTCGATAAATGAGATCGTTTGGGAGCGACCCATTGGTTGTTGAGTGAAATCGTCGCCGCTCAGACTGTCAGCCCAAACATTTGGCGTCTGTTAAATGTTTCCAAGGGAACCTTGCATTGCATTGCTATCATCGTGCCATTATACTTTTATCTTCGCACCAAGTATGGTTGTACGGTGGCCGTTTGCTTTTTGTTGTATTTTTTGTTTTCTTTTGTATCTCTTTCGTTCTTTTTTTTAATTCCATTCAAAGTGCGTGCTGACTTCAAAAGGTGCTGCTCCACACTTGCATTTTAAAAGTCATAAAAAGATGGGTATCTTCGTTGCATTTATCTAGAAAAATATGAGCGTAGTTGGATTAAAATTCTGATTAGCTTTTATGCTTCTTGGCATAGGCGTAGATTCGGGGAGTGGAAGGTCAAAGGGGAACGTGCCCCTCGAATAATTTTCCAAAATTTCAAAATTTTTATATTTCTTTAAACCCCAAAAAGCTTTTAACTAGTTTAGTTTAACTTAAAAGTACAAAACTTTGGCAAAATTAGTGATCGTCACTTTTATGTTAATCTTTATTTCAGTTTAATTATGTCTTGAAAATCCATTTTTTAAGACTTTTTTTTTAATTTGCTACAATTCGAACTCAATGATTCTAGTGAAGCAAAATACTAGTATATTATCTTTTTAGAGTATAATTGTAGTTGGTATTTATTTAATTTATTTTGTGAACAATATTTTTTTTAATTGTAATGATTATTTAACAGCACTCTTTCTTGCAGTCAAAAGTTTTCAGTATCCTTTTTAATTTACTAATAGGCTCCGTCCCTTACTTGGTCCGCTAACAAATTCTCATAATTGCCTGCCGTTCATTCATCTAAGTTTTTTCTTTATTTCTCAAGTCTATTTTTTAATAAAACATTATTTTTTTTTTATAAAGTGTATAATAATTATAATTTTATGAAGAACAGTGTGTTAATAAGATAATCGGAATAAATTAAACTATTACTTGGATGTAAAAATTAAATATTGAATAATTTATTTTTAATAAGTGTCGTATTGTTTTACTTTGATATGTTTAATGAGGACGGTATTTTCAATGATTGAAAAATACCACCCGCAACCCATGAGGATAACGTTTTTTCTGAAGAAGCAATAGACAGAAGTGCAAGTTTTTAAAATTTAAGTGGCATATTTTAAGTAAAAAGTATAGAAGAATAACTTTTCTTATTGCTATACATTTTTAAGAATATATTTTTATGAAAATATTTTTTTCCACTTTTGTAATGTTTTCCGCTGTATAATTTTGATATGGAAGTCCAATGTTCGATTGTAACATTGAAACTTGTGTATTTTTCAGGGAGTTTCTCTCACGTTGGTTAATTCCTTAACAAAAATGTACAAGTAATAATCAGATAAAAAGTAACAATTATAAGTATACATAAAACACAAATTCAAAATAATTGTGGTTAAACTTTATAAATAAAAATCTAAAAATACGCCATTATAATACATTCATTAAAAGAATAATTTAATTTCAAATACCCTTATTTCTTTTACAAAATAAAGGACTTTTACTGCAAGCATTTTCGTAAGTTGAATTTTGCTATTAATATTAATAGGGAAAGTAATATATTTCCAGTTTAAAAAGAAAAAAAAATATCCAAACACATTTGACATTTTTTCACTTATTGCACTTTGTTCAAAATTAAATTAGAGCAAACTTAAGAAATAATACATACAAGAAAAACCTCAGTATAATGCTGAGCATAACGTTATAGTATGCGTTTCAAGAGCTTACACTGCAAAAAAACCGGAACAAATAACGGAGTGCAGCATCCGTATTCAAAGAAAAGCGTACTATATGGCATCGACTTTTCTGGTAAAGAAAAGAAACATAATTCTGGTAATAAAACTTAAATATACGGTATTTAAACCATTCCACTTGGATTTTTTACCATTCGTATGATAACGGTTTACCAAAAATTCTGTTTTCAAAATTACAGTTCATATCACCACACATTTCCTGAAAAATGGTAAAAAATTTTCAGGCAACAAAACTGAAAAGCAAATTTAGCCTAATAAATGATTTTCAAAATAATGCACTAAGTTCTTATGATAAAATTGTGAAATTTATCAAATTCTATAGTATATCATAACACTATATTTTATTTTTAATTTTACCGAAATTATTAACAAACTTCGATAAAAATTACAGAGCCAGAAACATAGTAATTTTTACCATATTCTTGTATTTTTAACTGTACTTTTTTTCTCAGTTTCTTTTTTACCATAAAACTTTATAATGTAATTTTTGCAGAATTAATTTAATTACAGTACTTTTACCCTAAGTATTACTGTAAAATTACGATATATCTGATTTTTATTCGGTAAAATTTTACAGTGAAAAGTACTGGCACCCTGCGTTCCAATACTTTTTAACTTAACAATGTAAAAAAGCTCGTAACGATTAATTGTTAAAAACCAAAATTTATCTTTACTTTACTGATTGAGATACTGCCATGAAAGATCTTTAAAAAAATTAAAAATATCAGCCTGCAATAAATTTTTTAAATTTAAATAACATAAAAAATTGAAAGCATTTTTTAGCAATGATCTTAAAGACTAATCGCATTGTTCGGAAATTTATATTATTTGATACAAAAAATCAATTAAGGCACATGTTTACTCTCGATGCAAAAGTTAAATAAAAGAAGCTCAGAAGTCAGAAATGATGGTTTTTAAAACTTCAAACTAATTTTAGTAAAATTAGTATGTAGTTTTACTGTAATTTTCAGTGACGTTTTAGATTGTTACGTTAAGGTTGTTATCGAAATAGATAAGAATTTCTCTATTCAGTTAAATAATAATTAATTATTCAACTAAATTAATTTTTTTTATAACAAAAATTGAAAGAAAGAAGTTATTTCATCTGTTTTGAAAATTTGAAGAAAAATTTTATAATTTCGTAATGTTGCTCAATAAAATAAAATTCTCATTTTGAATATGTTATTGAAAATTGATAAGCAAAAATTAAATATCAGCAAATTATCAAACATTTTTACCTTCTTTTTAATATTAAACTGTCTTTAATTTTTATTAAAACAAAGTTTTCTCGTCCTATATATTTCATCGAACATAAGTCAATATCTAAGAAATATATATTTTCTTTTTTTTTTTAAATGATGTTGAATTGTTTTTCCCAAAAATATAAATAAGATCAAATTTTAAACTCATATTTCTAAAGATACACGATTATACTTAATTTTACTATTTTTTATTATTTTCCAATGATATTTTTAAATAAAAGTTTTTATGTATGTTTAAAAACAAATACTGATTTTTAAATTTTATTTCAAAAATATAAAAACGAATATTTAAAAAGAAAATTCTAATTGTTGCTAAATGTGTTTTTGCAATACTTTTTACCAGTTAGCAGTTAACAAAAAGTATTACATATTTTAAAGAGCAGATAACTGCTTAATTTGTCAGTTTTAGAAAGAAAATAAAAAGGAGAAAAACTACATGCATTTATACTCAAATATAAAGAGATGCAAATGAATCTAGAAAAAAAATTACTATACAAGGCATTTTAAAATATTTACCCAGATAGTTAATAACCTTACGGCAAACTTAGTATTTTCGCTGTTATTTTGTTGGCATAAAAAGGTTGAATAAATAATACTTTTTTAAACTTAGTAGAAATATTAGCATGTCATGCTTTCTTCTTTAAGGATTGATAAAAGTATGCAAAAACTTTACAAAAAAATTTCATTTTTTAAGATTTACATCCTTGTTTTTTCCTTTTTTTCCATTCTAGCTTTATCCAGGCTTTAAAATACAATATTTTGTTTGCGTTGGAAATTAAATGATCAGGCCAACCTTAAATTTTAAAGTGTTAAAGAAATCATATAAAAGCTTACGCAAATAGACCATGTTTCAGAGATGATCATAGTTAAATTTAACATTATTTCAAGCTTGCATGGTTTTATTTCTAATCATTTATAAACCCTGTTGGGCGTTGTGATAAAGGTTGTTTCGTAGATAAACATCAACCTTACACGGCTATCTGGGTAAGATTTCAGATTTAGTAAATTTTTTACAGTATCATTTTCTAAATATACTTACTGTTATGATTTTATTTTATGAACGTCGTTAAACAGCAGACCCAATTTTGGGTTTACGACTACTAATGTCCAACTCCGTAGCCTTGTAATTTGAACCAATCCAGAAGACAAGGAAGCTCCTGGATCAGTTCCCATCATCTGTTATGGAAACTTGGAGAACTTTGAGACTCGAAAGATTTAACGTTCATCAGTCACCATTTACTACACGGGGAGTTTTCAGCCGACGGGGATCGAACCCACGACCTCCTGGACATGGGCCCAGTTCCCTACCAACCAGGCTATCTCAGCCCCACTTACTTGTCTTAGAATAGTTCCAAAACTCGGTAAAAAATGAACGACTAGAAAGCCTTACTTTCATTCCTCAATTCTGTTTTCTTTGGCATACTGAAATATTTCAGAGCTAACAAGTAATTTTAATTTTTGTTCAACGCAATTGAATAATATCAAAAACCATAATAATTCCTCTTGTAACAAACAAAATTATTTTCCATTACTTTCCAGCACTAAAACAGACGCATTAAGGGTAAATATTCAATACACCTTTACGTAATCAAATACACATTGAGGCGAAAGCAATAACTTTCTCTACTTGACAGACAAAGTCTAGAAAGAGGATTATTTTTTGATTAGGCATAGAAAGTTATTAGAGGCTCGCTTACTCTCGGCATTACTGGAGTGGCTTGTTCTAGAACACTCTGGCGAAGGTAAAAGGAACAAAGTACGTGCAAACGTAAAGTGTTTTCTCCAAAGAGTACACTTCAGAAAAGAACTTTTTTTGGTATTCTTACCAAGTATCTCTGTAAATTAATGCAACTAGCTAGAATGTATTCATTTATTTGACTTCTTGCACATTACATGTTCAGATACTGCGTCGTAAGTTATTGATTATCGGGATAATTTTAATTAGAAGCTGTTTTACGTACAGTTAGTAAAAAAATAAACGGAACAACCAGAATGACTTTTGATTTAATGATCAGATCTTCACTTTCTGGGATTTAATCGTAATAATTCTAGAAGCTGATCCCAAATATGCTAATTAATTAGTGCAGACGATATTTTAAATTACAAAATCAGACATAAAAACGTGCTTTCTCTGAATAAACATACCTTTTTTCGATGGATTCGAATTTTTGACCCTCGAAACAAAGAGAGTAGCTGCAATCTGGGAAATTTGGTCCCAATAGTTTAGTCACAAGAGCGGTCTAGAGTTTAAACCACTCAATGTTAATTTCAATCAAATCTTAAAATCAAGGAAATAGAATTTTAAAATCACGACATTTTGGAAATTCGATTTCGGACTATTCGACTGATTTGCTCTCAAAATTTGCATTTTTGCCATTTAAAATTTCATTCTTTAAAATGATGTAAAAAAATTTATACTTTATATTTCAAAAGTTTTTATACTACTATAAATAAAATAATAAATATTTACTAAAAGTTCTATTTTGCATATTTATGAAATTATTTATGGATAAACGAATTTTATAATTGAATGTAAAAAAATTTTCAATTCGCTCGAAAAGTTTTCGAGGTACGGGGGAAAACGCAAAAATTAAAATTAACATTAAAAGTTCCAAATTTTGGATCGATCTCCTAACCAAACTATAGAGACCATATTGGCCTAATTGCGGCTACCCTCTGTAGTTTGAAGTTGAGACCCGAATCAATCGGGGAACAAAGTATGTTTAGTCAGAGAAAGTAAATTTTTGTGTCGGATTTTATACTTTAAATATCGTGTGCCACTGACTAATTAACATATTTTAGGCCTTTCTTGAAAAGTGAGTCTTAGAAAGTAAAGAACCGATTATTAGATCAAAAGTTATTTAGGTTATAAGGTGGTTAATTTTTTATTTTGTGCACTGTACACTGAAAAAAAAGTATAGTCAAAACTACCTAATATGCTAAAATATACCGTGTTTTTGACCCTATAGGAACACCAAAAAGCTATATAATTTTTACCTAAGCTCATTGGTTATGATTTTGGTAAAATTAACAATAAAGTATGGTTTTACAATATGTGATAAACTTTGGTAAATGAGGTTTTTGGTAATTTTTCATGATGCATTAGAGCTCGGCATAAGAACTATTAATTCAGTTTAATTTGCTTTTCGATTTTGTATTTTTTTCTCGATGTATGGTAATAAGAATTATAATTTGTACTAGAGTTTCTAATAAACCGTTATAACATGAACGGAAAATATCAGATATGTCCTTACCATATAGTACGGTAATTTTATCAGTATTCATTTCTCCGTGCGAAAAAAAGTTTCCATGAAAGGTAAGACATCATTGTCTTTGCCAGACGATATCCATTTACTTGAGTTCTTGCACAGTACATATTGAGATACTGCCTAGTTACTTATTGATAAACAGGTAAATTTAAATCAGTAGTTGTTCAATGTGTAAAAAAATGTACAATCAAGATTAAAAAATCATTGTCTTTGCCAGAATGTATCCGTTTACTTGACTCTTTGGACATTACACATTCAGATACTGTATTATTAGCTATTGGTGAACAAATTAGTTTATATTGAGAGTTCTATGCAAAAAAAATTATCCGTGAATGTTAATATATCATTCTCTTTTTAAGTGTTAAATATATTAATTATTTTCTTTAACGTTAAAATATTTATTTTCAAAAGAAGATTTAAAAACTATAAAGTTTATTGGATACAAATAACATTAAAATCTTTAAATATTTTAATGTTTTACAGTTAAAACTTCGGCATCTAAACTAAAAATGAATGATCTAAGCTAATGCAACCAGCTATAACGATAACATTTAGCTGATTTCTAACACAGTACAAAATCAGATTATAGGTTGTTAGTTATTTAGCAAGTATGATTAAAAGATTGAGTTAAAATACTAGATTTTTTTTATTTATAAAAAAAAATGTCCATTAAAGTTAGTACGTCAATGTCTTATAAATCTTTAGCATTGCTCACACTTTAAGAAATTTATTTTTAATGGGATTGAAATTGAATAGAAATGATATTAAACGTATATTTTTGATTTATCACTGAGTATTTTGGCTTCTAAATTTAACTTTAATGATTAATTTTAATTAATGCGCAGGGTCAAAACATTTTCATTTGCTTTGTTGATATCACCCTAAGTTCTTACTTTCTATTTTGTTAGATATTCCATAAATTTAATTTATAGATTAAGATGAACTTGTATGTGTCGTATGTATCAAAAATATTCAGCATTATATTTTATATGTTGTACATTCTTGAGTCTCTAAAAAATGTATTTTAATATAAATTCGAATATACTATAAAATAATAACACCAAAATTTTAAAGTTAATAAAGTTTGTATCATTGACCCTTCTGATTTTAAAATAAACAATAATGAAACAAAAAAATACCTTATGGCACTTAAAGAATTGTCTGTCCAATGTTTAAGAAATCAGCTTTTTACCGTGTGGATTATTATGCTTTCCATTTCTAAAATGCATTACTAGGACACCTACAGTTTAAAAAAGGATATATTTATTTTTAAAAAAAATACTTCCAAAACACTGCTTCATAAATGAGATTAAGTAAAGTAAAGAATTTTAAAAAACTGGCAATAACAAATGACAGAAAGAATAATATGATCACAAAATCTTCATTTTCATATTTATACACTGTAAAACATGGATATTTCAATTCGATCTTCAATTTTGACAAAACCGTTTCCTGGTTTATGCTCCGAGCAAAAAGTTCGCCAAAGTAATGAACTAATCCTCACTTCTTCGAGGTAATGAATTTCGTCTAAATTAAAGAAATATTTCGTCATTCTATACTCCTTAAATAATAGTGTCTAATGGGTCTAACTTTTTTACTAATCACTTTAACCATATAAACGGCAGGACACAGCAAGAACAGATAGATAAATTACACTCATGCCTGAAGAGGGATTTAAACTCCGGACTGGTACAAGGCTGACTTCTTGACCACCAAACAAACGGGTCAGCGTAAATTGCCATTTTATTTTCGAATGTATAGTCTTCATTCTAGCTTCTTCCTTCTAGTTAACAATCTTCCACAATACCCTACGAAGTGGTTTCAAATTGAGGAAACATTTTCGTCTTACATTTAAGAGATTGCGTTTCGTTACAAATCTATTGATGTCGTGACAAAATGGTTCTTCAAACTGACAAAACACTGCTAAAGGATTACTGAATTGTCGTAAGTGAGAGTTTTATTTTGAGAGGGTAAAGGTCTTTTTTGAAAGCTGTATGATTTATTGTATACAAATATCATGAAACGCATTTACATTGTTTAATTTTAATATCAATCAAACGTTGATTTATTAACTGCACTTTAATGGTAATAAAAGTGTATAAACACCCATTCAAATTTTAAATAACTTATCTATCCGATGTTTAAATTTATACATTTATTTTATCTGTATAACACTTAATTTTTTTTATTAGCATTAAAAATCAAATAGAATTATAAATATTAATATTTATAAAATTTTGTATGCTGGAAATGTTTACTGCCTAAATAATTTTTAATTACACAAAATATCTGAATGTTTTGTTAATTTTTTTTTTTTTTTTTCGTTTTCTTTTAGAAACGCGATTTCAAAAACATACTTTTTTGTTTTATTTTTAAAAAACCCAGACGTTTTTCCGCTATCTTTCATTTTTGAGTTATCCTTTTATAAAAATATAATTTACTTAATAAGTACTAAAATATTCTCAAACTTTTTAACAAACTTGAATTTTATCAAATTAATTAATAGTTACTTGTTACAATTGTACCAATAACAAAATTTTAAAATATTTTAGACTGCATCTTAAATTTTTAGACATAATTTTGTTGCTTAAAAAATATATTATAGTATAATAGAAATAAAATACAAAAATACATAAAGCTAAACAATTTTAAAAAAGACTTTTTGAAAGCCTGTTTTAGTAAAATAATTTCGATATAAATCAACTGTTTAATTATATTTTACAACAAAATTACACTTTAATACTTTTATAATAGTTTCAGTTCAAATTTGATTACTTCAACTATTAATTTCTATTAATGATATTTATAGCACTTTTCCTTCATTGTATCTTAAGTGCAAAATAATAAACTCTACAAAAGATATTTGGCAAAATTATGTATTTGAATTTACTATATTTAAAATTTTCTGAAATCACATCAATTTAAGACTTTGAAGATCGTAAAAGACAAATGCATTAGTTTCTTAGTGACAAATTTCAGTGTCTCCCTTTTGTGACTATTGTCTGGACCTTAACCAACACATTTGTGTAATTTTATTCTATTTTCTATTAACCTATTTTCGAAACCAGTTTAATGACATCAAAGGGAATTTATTTTTCCAAACTAAGGCCTAAATCTGCATAAGAAGGCTTATACCTTAAAGATGAAATTTGCTTATGGACGAATATTTACATTAAATAATACTCTCTACGTGTTTCAATCTAGGAATTTTCTGAAATCATCTAAAATTATAATTAAATACTTTTTAGCACAAAAAAATAAACAGTAAAACTTCGAACTGTATAAAGCATTTGTTAGAATGTATGTTATATGAAATTAATGCATACTTAAAGAATTAATAAGCTAGTGCCATACTCAATAGATAGAATAGCTGAAGAAAAATTTCTGAAAAGATTTATGATTAAAATGCATCAAAAAAATAAAGAATAGGGAAATTAGAATTTTAAATCAACTGCAAATTATCGAATGAATTGAAATAAAAATAGCATATATTATCATGAATTAATTGCATAAAAGCAAAAAAATAATAAATAAAAGCAAAATAATTCCAAAATATTCAATCTTCCTAACTTGCTTTTTGTTTAAAAAAATCTTTTTTTAAAATAGCAAACCATTATAAATAATGTGACAAAAATAATAAAAGGTATGTAGTGATTTGCAATATTTTTTTCTAACATAGTGTAGGATGATTTTTAAACATCACGACTTTATATATTTTGTATAGTAAGTATCAGATTTCAGATGCACAACGTTTTTTTTTTTTTTTAATATTTTTTTACAGTCGTAAAACTCTGTTTAAAAGAACTGCATGCACAGCAGTTTTTTTTATTTTTTATATTCTTTTAATTAAGACTACGATGGTAACTTAAAATGCACAGTTAAATCAATAACTTTATTCTTGAAATTAAAGTTAGCATAGGAGATTTTATTTGTAACAAGACCATGCAAATTTTAAAACATAACTTATGCCTGCTTTTAAAACTATTTTCAAAATGGGAATTTGAGGAAATTTTATACGTTTAAAAACGTAACAAAAGAATGTTACATTTTTGAATCACTTGCTCTATGTGACTAATAAATTTTCATATGTAATGACTAATAAACTTTCATAATAATTTAGCATTGCGTATAATTTTAAAAACATAATTGCATTCTACATTCATATTTTACACTGTTGGAATTTTTATCCTAAAATCATGGTAAAATAACCGGCAGTAGTTTGTCCATCCGATTAACCGTTGCGTTTACGGTAAAAACATTTTTTACCTTTATGGTTTGGAAACCGATTATAAGTAATATGATTATAAAATCATGGATGCAAAACTACATGGTTTTTCAACCATTAACAACTAACTTAACATGGTTTCCAAACCGTAAAAAAAGTAATTTAACTGGTTATAAGAGTTAAGCTTTTAATTAGATAATGGACATTGTAGAGTGTAGGACATAAATTAGGGTTTGCAGTACACTGGAAACTCCTCATGCGTATAGGGGAATGGAGAAAATATTGTGCCATCAACGTTGGGACTCAGACCCCAGTTCTATCCGTCATGAAACTGAAAGATTAGCCCTCTCGTCTATAATATGTATGCGAAGGAAGGAACTAAGTGACTTCATTAGGTGGTTCTAGTTGGTGCGACAAATTCTGGTTGTTCAACCATATTAAATAAAAGCAGTTAATAATCGGTTATTCTCACAGTTAACAGTTTCTTTACCATCTTATTTATGTTTATTTGACTGTTTTGTTTGAATATGGTTAAAAAAAACAATAAAATAGATTTCTATTTAACCAATTTTTTCCTTGATATTTCTAACAGTGTTTGGTGCGGATATATATATACAATATATATATATACAATATATATATATACAATATATATATATACAATATATATATATACAATATATATATATACAATATATATATATATATATATATATATATATATATATATATATATATATATATATATATATATATACAATATATATATACAATATATATATATACAATATATATATATATATACAATATATATATATATATATATATATATATATATATATATATATATATATATATATATATATATATATATATATATATATATATATATATATATATATATATATATATATATATATATATATATATATATATATATATATATGATTCAAAGATTTGGACAAACCAATCAATAACATTCCTCGAATATGTAAAGCTGTCATTGATTCTGAAGGAAGGAAGTTGATGAAGGATAAATTTTAACACAATTCGGTTATGTAATTGAAAACAATTCTGTTGCTGAATATTTAATGAAAATATGTTTCTCTGCTTGAATGAAAGATTAAATTCATGTAATATTTCATAATTTTATTTCATTTCTTGAAAATCTTTTTAAAAAAAAAGAGGTGTATTAAAATTAATTAGAGGTTGTGTTTTTTTCTCTTCTTCAATAAATTAAAAAATTAATAATGATTATAGTTTCAACTTATGCATTATTTTTATCTTGTGAATTCATCCAAACAGATAAATATATCGAAATCAAAAGTCATCTATCTTTTCTTAGAATAATGGTTATTAGGTAGTTGATAGCTATCCATGTACTCATTTAATGTTTCTGCTCTAAAAATTATTTTTAAAATACTTGTCTCCATCATATAGAATTAACCAGATGGTGAAATATGTAGGCTAATGAGTCTACGAATCCTCACAACTATTTTATTTCGGGTTAAGTATTAGATCACGTATCTTTTTTCAAATCATTAACTTGTGTTCTGGATTTTAACAGACAATCGATATCCATCTTTCCTTGGTGTTAAATACTATTTGATGGAATTCTAAATTATGTTTACAAAAAAAAACACAAGAAAAAAAAATAACCTCTAGCATCTATTTATTTGTGATAATAAAAAATTTTATAAGTTTTGTTGATTTGGCACAAATTACTCTAAAATTTAGAGTCTTAAAATCGATTTAATTAAAAATTTATCTTTCCTGTTTTTAACTAGGCTGTAGTAATTAAGTAAAATCTAACAAATAGAAAATAAAAAATTTTATTCCAAAAAAAAATTAAGTAGAATCCCAGTTTGGCGTCCATTAATCAAATATATTTTAGCAAGTTTTTGCCATTTGTGACCTAATAAACATCTTTTTACCTTAAGTTAAAACTAAAAAGTGACTTATTTTGAATTGGATTTACCCCAACTGTAGTGGAGGCTGCTTTTTGAGTCATGCAGAAATTAAACATTCTTCTTTTTTACCTCTCACAATGCCTATTTCAGCAATTAAAATCATGACCTATTAAATCAATGACATGGCATTTTGCCAAATTATTGATCTAACAATGCAAGTAACGCTATACTATAAATTCATAATACACGTTCGTCATTCGATTTTCCACTAAGAAAAAAAATTTTGATGGAAGAAAAGTCATATTGTTGTTGTTGTCGTGGCCATTAAGTCAAGGGGTGCGATTATTCTTGTTTTCCAGTGGGGAAATCTATGGTCAAGTATTCGACTTCTGCCACATCCATACGTCATATCCGTTTATAAAGCGGACCCATTCATACATCCATTCGTTCATCCACAGATCGTGATTTTGACCTGAACCAGAGAACGATCAATATCTAATTCAGTACCCCCATAAGAATAATTTGTTATGAAAACGTAGAGGAATTTGTGACCTGACAGATTTAACGTGCACTAGTCACAATTTACTACACTGGGAGTCTTCGACCGGCTAGATTCGAATTCCCGTTCTCGCGAACGTCAGTCCATAACTCTGCCAACCAAGCTCTCCTGACCCTCAAAATTCCTATTAAAATTACCAATTTGTGATACCAAATCTATGTTATTAGACAGATTCAGAACAAAACACTCGATACTTTGTTATGATCTCTGAAATTCTGTATAACATTGCGTCCTTTTTCAATTTTTTTTTTCCAAATTAAGTCATTTTTTGCAAACTATGATGAAAATGAAGATTCAAATAATAGTGTAAATTTAAAGTTATTACTTCTCTTATCTATAAATCTATTTTTATATTTATTAATTTTTAATTACATTTCTATGGTATTATGTTATTAAATATAGTTGATCACTTTATATTCAATTTGAAACAAGCATACAGTTATCATAGTTCAATTGTTATAGTCAACTCAATTGTTATTAATGATGTAAACCTTTTAAAAATAATGAAATTGTCAAAGATTGAACACGATTACTGCTTTTTTTATATATAACTATCGTTGAACAGCAGACCCAATTTTTCAGTTTACGACTAATAATGTTCAACTCCGTAGTCTTGTAATTTTGAACCCAATCCAGAAGACAAGAGAATTCTTGAATCAAGTATTGGGAGAAATCTTGCCTTTGTGGAGGACTTTTTGATAGAACTAACAATTTACATTACATGGAATTACATGGAACACCACGAGAACCTCCCACGGTTAGCTATACGGCAGAGTGACTCTAACCCATGATCCATCTACCAGTAAGGATGTTTCACGCCGGCACTGTGGTCGGTGAAAGCCGAATACGGATTCGTATTGACCAGCCATCGCTGGGATTTGAACCTGGTTCACCATATTGTAAGGCAAACGCTCTATTCCCTTAACCATCGCAGTTCAAGATTACTGCATTATGATTATAAGCATCTGAGCTAATATTGATACTGCCTTCAGATAAACATATTAGAAGTATTACCCTACTAAATAACGCCCTACTCGTAGTATATAATAGAGAGACTGATGAAAAACAGTAAAAAGTTCTGAATCAAATTAAGGTAAAAAGTACCGACACTGGTGCCTGTTCATTTTTCTATAAGGTCCATTTTTGCCGCAAACTTTTAAGGAACAAATAATCTGATATGTCGTAATTTTTATAGTAATATTTCGTTTAAGGTCAAGGAATAACTGCAATTAAATAAGTATTACTTTTAAAAATAGGGTAAAAAATGGGGGGTAAAAATGGATTTAATGGATGCTGCACTCAGTGTCAGTATTTTTTAACCGTAATTTGATGCTGAATTTTTTTTACAGTGAAAATGATTGGAGGTTATTTTTAAATTTGATTTAAATTTTATTGAATTGTTGTGTTCTACTTTTGAATTATTTGTTAATGTTTTAATTAACGGAATCTTCGTCATGAGGTGAGAAATGTTACAATTTCTTCACACACATTACTAACTTACTAACTCTCATTTCAAATCACATGCTTCTAATTTTAAAAATTCATTTCAAAATGTTATTTTTTTTTCTAATAATTAAATAAATGTGGATTGTTAAGAAAGGATTATTTTCAAATTAAGCAAAACTTATTTAAAATGACTGAAAAAAAGTGAAGCGCATAAAAGTGAATACATTGTAAAAAATTCCGGATCAAATTAGGTATAAAGGAGCGCCACTTTGGTTGCATCATCTATAAAATCCATTTTACCGCAAAATCCAGTTTTACCATGCAATATTATACTGTAATTTTTACAGTGATATATTTTTTTCAATTAGAAATGGCATAGAGATTTTACTGTACGTATTACTGTTCCACATGACGAACTTCCTCCGATAAAAATTGCTTTTACGGCGAAAAAAAACTTTGGCACCCTGTGTGTCGAGACTTTTTACCTTAATTTGATTTGAAATTTTTTACAGTTTAGAAATTAAATTATAAAAAATTCGCATAGTTAAGTTGTTTTCCAAGTTGCTAAATGCAATAGTAATCCTTAAATTAATTAAAACCATTTTTTACAAATTAATAGTTTAATAACACTACTCAAAGTTCTTTTTTAAGTTTTGTTTATTTTCAGAAGCTTTAAATGAATTAGATTAGTTTGAACCTAAAAATCAAATTTTTTCATATATAACGTAATGTTTCATTTTTCAACTTTTTATTAAATGTGGCGATATTGCATTTTGAAAATATTTCAGGAATACTCAAACCAACATTTACATCCAAATTTTTTTTACATTGATTTTACTGATATTCTTATGAAATTGAGACTCAATTTTGAATCATTTCGAATCAATTTCAGACAAAATTTATCGTTTGTAGACACTTAACCTAATTAACTTATACTTTTGATGCGTCATTATGTAACATTTAATATCACCTCCATTTCTGACACCTAAAATAATTTCAAGTATTCAAATTCATAGTCTACGAAGAAATATTTTCTTTAGAAACGCATTAAATTTTAATATTACCAAAGACTGTTTTGTTCTTGAAAATAAAAAAAAAGGTTTAAGTTTCCAACTTAAATACTATCTTCAGCAAATAAATTACACTATAACTATAGCTTCTTAATATTTTTTAAGTGGAAATTTTTTTTATTACACTACGAACAGATTTTATGTTTATTTCGTTAAAAGAACAATCAGTGTCAAATTTCTTTCTACTTGTAAATCCGGATGTTGATTCCTTAAGTATTCAAGATGAGCTAGATGAGGTCCAACTTTTAATGGTTTAAAGTAACCCTCACCTAAATTTTAAATATTTTTTTTAAATCACTTGCAATGAATTAGTGTCATACAACGCAAGAAAAATATTTACTTAAATACTTTTAAAAAATTAAAAATGCATTGATTTTAAAATCTTAAATCCTTGTCATTTGACGTGGTTCTTCACATTCGTTATTCATTAACCGTCTTAACCTGATTTCTTAAATTCAAATCAACATTGCTATTCTCACTAACATATTAATAATATAATAATTCAATTCTCTTTGCGACTTTTGGATTTCTTTGTTCGCGAATTTTGGCCTTCATTTTAAATCTGGAGATTGAAAGAGATCATGTACTATCTTATAACTATCATATTAAAATATGCATAAAAATCAATTTCGTTTGGTTATGACTACGTAAAAATTTATTAAATTTACAAAATTAATTAAATAAATAATCTTAATATCATGTATCATTTTTAATAGCATTCGGCCTTCATCACTTTCAGAAATGGAACTCTCACTTTTGACGATTAACAATCTTTGAACTGCATTTCGTAAATTTTGAGAACAATTTCGTCACGAAATTATCTGATTTGTGACGAGACATGACGAAATGTTTCTTCATCTCGAAACTTCAACGCACTGCGTTGTTGGAGATAGTTAACTAGAATGACGACCAGACGATCAAAAGTAGAATAATAAGATAAGCTCATCGGCCTCTATGGTGATCGAGGATTTTGCCACATACTAGAAAAGCCACGAGTTCAAATCCCTCTTCAGGCCTGGATGTAATTTTTTCCCCTATTCTATCTATCCTTGTGTTGTTGGTGTGACACTGATCCACCTGTATGTTTCCCTCGGAAAAATTACTTAGTGTACCAACATTTTGAAGCCATGCGGCACTAAGAGTGCCGCATGGTGTTTTCCTTTTTTTTTCTGTTGGAAATAAAATAGAATGATGAAACATTTCTTTATGTTGGACAAAATTCGTTTCCTCAAAGAAATGACGATAGTTATTTCGTCTTTTGAGGACATGTTCGCTAGGAGCATATGCTAGGAAATGGTATCGTCTTAAACGAAGAAAGCTACGTGAAATTTGAGTGTTCATATTTTACAGTGTTCGGGCGCAAAAATTCCAATCGGTAACAACCTTGGAAACGAAGTGTTAATTTTTGATATCAAGCACTGAACTGGTAAATAAAAAGATTGGTCTAATGTATCATAGGAAAAGTAATAATAATCAACTAAAAAAAGTCTTTTCCATGATGAAATAATTTTTAAAAAAAAATTTGTGTAATAATCATGACTTCTGCGTCACTTATTCGAGTGGCAAAAATTCTTGACATCTTTCCAATTGCTTTCATCTCTTAGCGAATTTAGTACGTACTTAAATGATGAGGTAATCAATCATATTTATAAATAAAGTATAAGACATTTTATTCTCGTAGAATAATTTAATTTTTTTTCCTTATTTTTGATATATACATTTATTTGAATGCACTCGTTCATTTAATTTCATACGAATGGGTGCGATTTTCATGCGATTTTTCTCTAAACTAATTGATTTCATAAACTATAATGTATTGAAAAAAATAGCATTCTGCAGAAAAATAATTTGCTACAACTTTCTACAATTGTTTAAAAGTTTTATAAATTGCTTTATATTGTTGGTTTGAATAAGATTTTTCAAATCACATACATTTTAAATTTTCTTCATATTAATAATCTCTGGTTTGCAAGATTATTAAGTTGTAATAATGTCAATAAAATATTTACAAAAAAAGCAGGTGGAATTATTTAAATTGACATTTTTATCATATTGCAATTTGATACTATGCTTGCTTTAACATACATAAACAGAACCAAATTCGATATTATTCATAAAAAAGCTTCTTTTTTTATCGATAGAATGTTGTCTTAAAATTTAAAAAATATATTAAACACGAAAATAACAAACTATTTCGAATAACAATTTTATTTGCAAAAAGTGTAAAAAAAAACCTGTTATAATGTGAATTCTGAATAATAATAAAATCACATATATTGTTTTTTAATTCACAGTAAAACTTAACTTTTTCATCAGATTCAAACCTTTTTTGTGTTCTTGATCTTTATTTATTTTAATGAATATTTTTTTTTTAAGTTCTTAGAGGAAAAAAGTATATAAAAATTATTCAATTTTGCAATAATTTATTTATCATATTTAAACTTTTGATTATAAAAAATATTGTACCGTTTTCACAGTAATATTCACTTCATTAGAGTGATTACAGTAATGATCATTCTAATTAAATTGATTTACTGTAATTATAACTGTAAAATTTA